>OU343036.1:12709030-13044606 GCA_910593735.2 Ectemnius lituratus | reverse complement strand
TCCCACCCCTTCCGCCACAGTGTTTGCACGAGTTATCTCGATGACGCCATACCGATACCACTTGGATTACTGTCAACTTCCTTCGATGGCATCCTTAACGCATTACTTTTTATTGATTTTGTGACATTGGGTTGCATGGCTATTGTTTTCATATTTTTATGCATTTCTGTACTATGATTGTTGATTCTATTATTTGGATTAAAAGGATTAAATGACTTTTCATTTTTTGATAATTAAATTTTTGTTGGAATAATTGCAGACATTACTTGTGATGATGTGAAAGGATTTTTATTATTCGGATTGTTTGTTTTTCTAATCTGTTGTAGTGGAGGATAATTATGTCAATTATTTCTAATCATTCAATGAGACATTCGTTTCAAATTAAAGTTTGCTTCTATTCAAAGCTGGGTACGATAAGGCATGGAAATATGGCTGACATGAATTGCTAATGCTATTACAAATTGCTAATGCTAAATCGGATCTAACCATTCTTATATTTCAATGGCGAAATACCATGCCATGAGAAATATCATTGGGCTGACATGGCTTCGAGCGACAAACGTCATTGTCGATTTGACGCCCTTGTGATTATTCGTAATTAGCTTGTTCGCAATGCGTTTACTTCCGCAGAATGATCAATTTTATAGCGAACCGCTTTTGAAAGTCAGCGATAGGCCACGATGATTTATGATATTAGAAATCACGCGCAACCCCCTGGTATAACCCGGTCGGTCGTTAAGAATGATCAATGACACGCCCGAAACGTTTTATCGTCATAAACATTCCGAATTCCCGTTTGGCCCGATATATTTGCCATAGTACCCGTGGAACGCACTGTTAATACGTTCGGGATTGCGAATTAATTCAGGAAAGTTGACATTTTCACCAAAATATACGATTCTACAGATATAAGATTGTATCTTCCAGAAATATTCCTAGGTTTCATATTTGCTTAGGAATGTAACATTGAATTACATGTAAGGATAAAAATAACAAAATAAAATAAGCGTAATAATTTTAATAATAAAACAGAAAATATTAAAGAACGTACGATAAAAAGTTGCATTACTATAGTTTCTGACGTTTACGTATTTTTTACGCTTCAAGTAGATAATTATCCGAGAAAATAAACAGCACGATCTTTGTACTTTCGAATGTCATGTTCTTCTTTTTAAGTAAACCCTTTTAGACAAGCGAATTAATTAGCTTGTAGTGAAAAATTCTCTTTGAGAATTTAATCTGAATGTGCGTCACTGGCACTTCCTCTTTACCCCAAATTATAATCAATCTTCCAGTACTGTAAAACAATATTATTACATTAACGTCAACAGATCATAAATAAATTGGACAATGTTGACACTCTGATGAATTATTATGCCATTCAAATTAGCATCCACATGTTTTCATTACTGGCTGTTTATTCACAAAATAGCAGTCTTTCCATTCCAAATTAAATACAACTGCAAACACGATAATTGCTTATTACTAATTAATAATAAACGTAAAAGAAACTGATCAAATTCTACCTTTTAAACCATCTGGAATACAAACAAAGAAATCGTAATTGTGATTCATAGAGAATCAAACGATCACTTAAAAAATCGTAGTAATCATTTGTACAATAAATGAACGAAAATGTTCACTCAACAAGTAAAAAACTCGGTAATGGAAATGTTTCCGAGGGTAAGGCGAAATCCATTGCGTTCCTAATCGACTGCTAATTAAAACGTTGTAGCGAATCTATCGACCGATCGAGATTCAATGAAACAAATGATCCGTGGGGAGGACGGGTTAGTCGAGCGTAGCTACGTACGCAACCAGTCGATTACACATTGTCGAGGCTTTCCAGTGGCCGACTTTCGGCGCGTTGTTTGCGAAAAAATCGGATTTCCCGCTTAATCCGCTGTGCGCGAAAACGAATTATCCTGTCCCGCGCGAAACAGGAAGTAAGGGGGGTTTGGGCACACCGTTTCAATATATCGATCTTTCAATAAAGGCTGCTTTGGTTCGTATAAATCCTTCAGCAGTATGATGTCAAACAATAATGCCAATCATTATATTGGATAAATTCATTCTTTGCAATCTGTCAACACATCGTTTTTCTGAATGACAATATCTATGATGTTGTAAACAATTGGAAGGAAATATTTAGGAGTGATGGATAATACTTTTCTAGTATTTTCATTATATTTTGTTATTCATGTTATAACAGAAAGCAGTTAATTAATCGATTGTTCAATCTTCTTGAAATTAGTTGTCTATTTTACACCATATTAAATCCTCTCGTTGTTTCGACAATTATTTTCATCAGTAATAATATAAGAGCTTGTACAGATCTCAAAAACAGATGAAAGCTCGTAATACAAGCACATAGAAAAAATTGTATTTCAGGATTTTTGGCTCTAAACCATAATTCTCTTGTTTCAACAACAGTTTTCACAGACTAAAAGCGAGATTTGCAGTTTTTAGGTCAGCTTGAACATAAACGGCAGTGCGGGGAGGGTGAACGCCGGAAGGATGTGTTGTGGATTTGAATCAGTTGTTTTTGGAGTGTCTCTTTCGACCAGTCGGACACACGGAACACTCTGGCGGATCGTTGTTAAATTTTTAAACATCGCCCACCACGCTATTCCAGCCGCTGGGCGTTGAAAGACCGCCTAGAAATAATTGACAGGGAGTTTCGCTGGTGACAGCGGCGTGCTGGAAATTTCTTTCGAAATTCGTGACGCTGCTTGCGTCAGCGCAGCAAGGAGCAAGTAGTAGGACATGTCAATTAATTGGACGTCCTCGCTTTTACACTGCGCTCAACAATCCCACGTGAAAGACAAATTTCTAGTTTGCCAATGTTAAACTATAATTGAGATTCCAGTAATTTCATGTTCGACAACTAATACAAACTAGCAATGCTTCGAAGGGGCTTAGAATATGTTTTCTTTCTGCTTGTTATTTATCTCTGTCAGGATAAACGTTCAAAGAAAAGTTGGAATAAAGAATATTATACGAAGCTGAAAATTAAAAACGATGTCACCTTGTAATATCGAAATATTAAATATCAAAAATATTATAACAGTTAAAAAAAATGCCTTTCAATTTTCCCTGAGGTAAAAAAAACGGTTCAGTCTGATAATCGAGAGCTACTGATTCCAGTAGAAGCGTGGAAAGAATCCCTGAGAAAAGCGTGTTGTGGAGAAGGTTGAGGAGGAGAAGAGGATCGCCATTAAATCCATATTGGAGTAAGGAGCAATTCCCAGGATATTTATGTGTCCCCTTGATGCGCCCGATAGGGATTCGTATAATGCCGGAGGAACTCTCGATAGCGTGGGAGGTTAATTGGACGATAATTAAGGGGTTCGCCGTAACGGCACCTTCCCGTACGTAAGGATACGTCTGCAGCAAGCTCGTTACCGAAAAGCCCAGAAAACTCGGCGACGACCGTGCCATTACGATTTAAATTGCCTTCAACCCCGCCCTTAGCCTTTCCTCTCCTCTCTGCTCCGCTCCGCTCTTTGCCAAAGGCAGGCTTTTTTTTCCCTCGTAGGAGCAGATGCTGCCACGGGACAAAGAGAGCCAAGGAAATCTTTGTGGTTAACCGTACTGCACAGCACGCCCCGCCTCAAGAGTCCGCCCTTATTCAGAATAACACTCGGGCCACCTTCGTTTTTCAAGTGCACATCTCAGCCATTATTTTCCATGGCCTTGCTTTTCATGGCCTTGCGCTATCTCCATATGTTTCTCCAGGTGATTCGAAACGTGACTCAGTCATGTATCATTTGTGAAAAATTGCTATCGTATTTTTCGTATATTAAGTAATACAAATCAAATTGGATAGAAGTTTCATTTAATAGGATTTTATAGTCAATCTTTCTATTTGCATTACAGAGTTGTAACTTCAATAGGAATTGTAAAATAGAAATAAGTCGAAGGCAACGAATTTGTAGTTGTATCAATGTTGTATGATTAATAATATGAATAGTTTGATTTTTTGTATGTAATAATTGGAGAATAAGTTGGGGGAAAATTGTACTGGTTATGTTGATAGAGTTAACAAGGCCAACTTTAACGACGATGTTCCTGACATTGACATGGAGAAGACTGGAGAGATTCCTCGAGGATTTCTATCTACCCTAATAATAAGGACGCATTCGTCAAGTCCCAGTGAATCTAACCGGTGATGCTTTGCCTCGGGCCGCATTGTCCATTTTCCTGCGAAACGGAAATTACTGTCGACCTTCATATACATTGTAATCAATCTTGAATGTAATTACGCCAACGCTCAACGAAAGGTCACCCTCTTGGACGATACGTTTCACTTTGTTTCTCGTAAAAAAGCACCAATATTTACCAAACTAGAAAGTATTACGCGCCAGGTCACGCCCGGCACACAAGGCGTTGTGTTACATCTTTTCCAAGTATGTCCTTGGGAAAGTCGGGTGGAATAAATAGTGTCAAATCGTATACAGGAAAATTTGGAACTTCACAAGATTACAATGTTATTTTTGTAAATGATAAATCAAGAGCGTCGAAGACATGTATATGGTGACACATTATAAATAAAATGTGTAAAAATTCCAGTACAATAATACGATTTTTATAAAAAAAAATTTAAAAAATTACTGAACTCACATCTAATTAAATATGGACCAGAAAACGATTTATATAGGTTTCAGAGTATAATGAAATTGAATCCAAAGTTATTGGAATTATGAACGTCTGGTATTCACGTAAATGGGAGAATATAAGATGCAGAGATGGTTGCGATCATTTGGATGTTCCGGTGGAGAGAAGACTCGGTCGCGAAGTGGCTGGGAAGTGGCGCGGATGCAAATGGGGTTCGTTTCAGAAAACTATAAACCGCGACGATACGCTTGGTAACCAAGGCTGGGTCGGCTTGACGTTCGGCGAGGTCAGAGAGCACATATCCATCCTTTCTTCCTGAGGAGCCACCAGGAGCATTCTTCCTCCCTCGATCGACCCCTAACATATCCCCGTACCACTCTTCTTCTCACTAGAGGAGCTCTATCCGGATTTATTACCTGTTTCGAGGCATTGACGACGTGTCGATGGCATACCAAGCAGCAGTCGCCTGCTGAATCGACGGATCGCTGCTGCTACTGCTGCTGCTGCTGCTGCTGCTGCTGCTGCTGCTTCTGCTGCAGCTACGAAGGACCTCCAAGGACTGCGAAGAGCCATTCGAGTCCTGGCGTCGCTTTACTGCACGCCAGCGACAGCTGCGGAAAATCGTCCGCCCAAAATAAAAGGCTCCTCGGCCCTCAACTACCTAAACGCCTTCACCTTACTCTCTCTTGTACACCATCCGCCCACCCTCGCCCTTTACTTCCCTATAAATTGTTTGACTACTCTCACATGCCTCTCCGATCGGATTCGATCTTCCTCTCGCCTCTACCGAGCTTTTCCTCGATACTGACACCTTGCCACACAAATACATATATCTCACGCACTTCCTTCCAGTCACGCGCCTCTCTTCTCAGATCCTATCTTCCATCGAGGAAAGTGATGTTTTATCTTTTAAATTTTAGATCCTGTATCCTTGAAATTGGATAAGGTTTCATATGGAGAAATGGAGATTTAGTAAACATCAGATACTAGTTTATTATAAGTTGTGTTATGATAAGTAAGGTGAGTTGTTAAACTAAAAGATTTCTATATAGTTTATGCCTGTGATTCTATAATATTCTTGATACACGATATTTTATTTCCTCTCGCCCGAATAATTTTAAGTTATAAATTCTCCTGAATTAATTTGAATTCTTTCGTAATAAAGCAAAGTGGAAAATTTCAAGTGATTCTCTTCCAAAGAAACCAAAGAAAATCAACTTGTTCTACAGCGGCGGCGTTGAGTGGAGTGAATTTTCCTGGATGCATCTAACAGTATCACCTATGAAATCCGAGCGAGGCTTTCCCGTATCCGTGCGGCAGCTCATTGCTCAGAGGAGTGAGAGTTTCATAGTGCAATCTCGGTGGTGAGGCTTCGGGTTTCGCTAGCTCCACATTTTCTTCGGGCTTGCGGCTCTTCTGATTCGACGTTCTCCCTCGGCTAATCTTCGTTAATATACATCGAGTACTCGCACTTGTAGCCAAGTTTCTCACCGGCTTGCCGAATGAATATATCCGCCCAGTTTTCGCATTATTCGCCGAGCACCGAGCTTTCCAGAATTCTCCACCAAGTATGCTCACTTCGTCCCGAGAACTTGTGCTGAATAATAAACTTGGCGTCCTTTATTTGTACCAGCCTGTGAAGCATATCGCCTTCGGATGCCAGCATGAGATTTTCCTAAAATTATGTGAAATTCTGCGGAACTAGCATTACTGGTGTGGAAATACTTATTCGCATTCATGTATCATCTCTTCGACACGTACCTATAAAGTTATTGTAGTCATTATTTGTCAGGATAAATAAAATAATTCAATGGCAAAGTTGTTAATTGAAATAAATGTTTATATATATATATATATATATAAACATTTATATATTTCAATTATTATTTCAATTAACAACTTTGCCATTGAATTATTTTATATATATATATATATATATATATATATATATATATGAACTCTTGTATTGGAAGATCTTCATCTAAGAAAATCGAATTAAAGTGGTTATTACAAATGACAAATTTTAACTTGTCCGACTTCAGTAGTACGAACAGAGACAAAGCGATGCAGGTGGACTGAAATATTACAGCGCTTGGAGTTCTTCGATTTTAATTCCTTTAAATGATTGTTATTTATAAAGGGTTGTCTCACAGTGAGTTTCTGACAGGGGAAATAATTTATTTAGCTGGTGGAAGCTTCCTTGGAAAGAGGAATTTTTTTAAATAATGCAATTTCTCTCTTCCGACAAGCAGGCAGCTTTTACGTTTTGTTTAGTACTTCGAAGCGAGATACATTTGTTAGAGAGGACAAGAAGGAAGGTTTTTTAGCTGAGCTTGATACACGCATGTTACACGAGTGAATCTGAATGGGTTGAAAGGTTGTCGATACAGATCGATAGCAGTGCCCAAGCCTATAATCCATTTCCTTATGACTTAATTTATGTGCCGGCGTGCCTCGCTCCTTTTTTGGCGAACTTTGAATGAGCCGGGACGATATTTCACTTGGCGGTAACGGCCGAAACACTGGCTGTACGCCGGCGTGTTAATAAATCATGAGTCGCCGGGGCCAGCCTGCTTTAGACTGCCTGTAAATCCGGAAGAAATTCTGCGACGTCCTGCTCCGACTGCTATACTGCACCCCCAACACTCCACTTCGACCCTTTTCTCTTTTCTCTTTTCCCGATAGTCCTCGCATCTACCCTGCACAATCCACTCCTCAAGCTACAACAATTCTCCGATCAAAACAACCATTGATCTATGTTATTGTGATTCCTATTACTATTATTTCACATCAATTACTTTGGACAGTATTGTTTATGCATATCTCATGTTTTCTCTTCACCGCATTCATAAATGTTCAGTTATTATTATTCATATGTAAATATTATTACGAATGCAGGAGAGATCGTATAACGCGACTACGTCGAGAATTATTTAGACCAACTGCAGACGCATTGTTAATATTTAGATTTGCATTTAATTATAATACAAGGTTCGATCAGAGGAATGAGTCGAATACCAGGGCAAAACATTTCATTTCGTTTATGAATTAACAAGCTTTGGGAATCCAGCGTTGTCCAGGTCTTGCCATTTCCATATATTTTCGACGAGTCAGGCAAAGTATCACCAAGGGTTAATCACTAACTCCTCGGCGAGGGTAATAAAGATAAGGAAGGAGTGATAAGTCAAGTGACAATGGTAATCACACTATTTCACGCGGCGAAGCGCGCTGCTTCATCAAGGAGACTGCGCATTCCGCAAATAGTTGGTGCAATTCGCCTAAGAAATGGCTGGCAAAGAAACCGAAAAATGGCTGAAGAAGGATATAAGTGGCTCGGACATTAAGTTAATGCGCGCGTCTCCGCCGCGAAACTTTTCTCATTTTATTGCTAGCATTCATTACGTCACAGCGTTGCATCGCCAGCGAGCCGGTTTATCTTATCTCCTTTGTTGGCAAACCACGATTATTCTACAATATGAACCAGTATTTGTTATTCATTTTAACAAAGTCTGGATTAAAGATAAGTGTATGTAATTGTTAATTTGTGTCGTTGCAGCAATTGAATAACATACAAAATTTGAAGTTCCCTTTGAATCACCTTTAATTTATTTACTATAATAATTAATTTTCTATCAGACATAACAATTATCGCATATATTAATTGAAAATGATGCGCTAAATAAAGATATATGGGATTATTCTGTATTATTTATTAATTATAATTACTCCACATAAATCTCACGTTAAATACACCATACATGTATAAGACGATCATCTATAATTTTTTATTAATGCATATATATCAGGGAATGGCATATGCGTCTGATAAAGACAAATGATTTTAATCATTCCTTGTACGAACTCATAAATTCAGGTTTCTTTTTTTCTTTTCACTCGAAAGTTGCCACAGTGAATCACGCTCGACCTAAGTCTCGAGGAATCCAGGAACAACTGGAGGAAGCAACCAAGCCGGGAGAAAAATTCGGGAAGGAAGAACGCGCAGGAGTAGTGGCGGGCTTTCTGGCGCGTCGAGAAAAAGGCTGCACGAAATCGTGCAATTGTCACTGGGGACTGGGACGGGTTTCCATGAGCGCATGCACGTGTGCGTCCTGGTTTTTAAGGGGAATCGCTGGAAGATCCAGCGGGTGCGGGCGCGCTCCTAAATTCCGGACACGCGGAATTGCTGGCCCCGCACGCGGCAGACAAATGGCGGTCTTACAAAAACTCCCCCCCTCTTCCGCCGCCACCTCTCTTTTCTTTCTCTCGGCTTTCCTCTCTCCTATTTTCTATCTCACAGCCACCGACTATTCTGCCTGCCTGCCTGCCTGCCTGCCTGCCGGCTCGGCCATTACGATTTAAATTAGTTTCCTCGCAGACTAAGCACCGGAGGAACAGAGAATGATAATGGCAGAAAGAAAATAAGACTGCCGCTGCGAACCTACCCGCACCTTCTCCAGAGATCTTCCCTCTACTAGTTGGTAGAGATAGAACGAATTTAGATATTTTCCTCGGAGAAATCTTTCCCAAGGGTACGTTATGTAATTTGTAATTACTAATAGCAGACTCTTGGATTTTTTCATTATTAATTGTAGACTTTGTGTTAAGGTTAATAGTTGTTGAGTGGTTTATTAGTGGCTTGTATTTTAGAAGGAGCTTGGGAAAATCAGGGTGATAAAAATCAAGATTTAAATTAATTGCATTTTCTTACAAAAACTTATGAAAAGATGAAGTATTCTGCAGTAGAGGTGAAATATTCATTTTAGGTTCGTCGTACTTGAGTCAGTAACTCTTCAGGAATGAAATTAAAACAGAGTGGAAAAATGTATGAAAGAAAGTGCTGTATTTAGATTAATTTTCTACAGGAAATGCTGGAATTTTAAGAAAGTCAATGCATAGATCTGACATTCTTTTCGACAAGATAAAAATTCGCGAGGAGTACGAACGGTAGATTGAACATCTCGAGCGAGTTCCAGCTATAATTGCTTGGAGGTAGTAGCAGTGGGTGGGTGTTGCTATAAAGCTGGCGCTGCGTCCTCCGACACGTAGGGTAGTTAAAAAGCAGAGGTTTAAAGCGTGTATGTATCCGTGAATCGGCAATGGCTCGGAATCGCGTAACCATTTACTTTTGTCGCGCTGAATTCGGCGATTCGAAACGAGAGAAAACGAGCGCGGACACCCACGACGAGTGCGCCAGTGTGCATAGCCTGTAAAACCTATCGTGGCTGGTCACTATAGAAACCCCCGGTCCTCTGCAACCCAGTCCAATTGTCCACATACAGGTCTCTTCACAATTTCTGTCCTACATTCATCAATATATCCAGTCAATCTTCACTTGATACTAATTCTTGTTGGATACACATGTAAAGTATATTTTATACAAAACGTTTTTTTGGTGGCAAATAATATAATTTGGTGAATGCTTTAATAAAATGTCGTCCGAAATTTGGTGTATATTTACTATTTTTGGTGGACAAAAGTATTTTTTGGAGGATCATTTTTACTATATTTGGTGAATATTTAAATATGAGCGTATTTCATACGTGTAGCATTCACACAATTTAGTATGTGCTTTTATCATTACTAAATTCAGTGTGTGACATTTAAGTGTTCCATGCATCGTTCATCTGAACAATCCACATCTGTCTATTCATCAGTAAAGTTGTTAAATAAAATTTGTTCCTATTTAGAAAGTTTTAACTAATTTATACGCTGGAAAGGTTTAGACTTCAACAATAGTTAACAATAGTTATCAATGGAAATTTGACTTAAATTTAGAAACTATTATCTCTATGACTGTGAGTTAACTCTGATTTACTAATATGCAATTATAAAGTTCGCAAATTCATAAAATGTTTATTGAGTGACATATTATGATCAATGCGTTTGGATGAAAGTATAGACATTTTCCTTGATGGATTAGTGCAATTGATATTGAAGAACGCTTCGAGTATTATGGATGCACATCCATCAAAATGAAATTTGTCACTGAGTTTTACTTCATAAATCTAAAATATTATCGAGTTTCTAGTCTGAAATGTCACTCGGCATAGACTTATTAGATGATTTTGTATAATGGTCCGTAAAGTATGGAGAAGCCTGTAGAGCGGTGGAATTGCGAAACGCGTGCAAAGAGAGTTGAACGGGACTCGTCTGCGTTGGGTGTTAACGATGAATTGTGGCCGGGCAGAGAGATAGAGAAAGGGAGATCCGCCGGGAGATCAATGCTAAAGCACGGGTCGTACTTTTGCCGTCTAATGGCTGTGAAACTGAATCGGCCCACTCACTGTCTTTCGATCTCCAACGCCTCACCGAATCAAAGCTAGTAATTGGAGCGTGCGCCCGCTACTTTCCCGCAGACTGCAACTTTTCCCGCAACTAACCGCTCTCCCAGTGCATCTCGATCCACTAGAAGAACCTGCTACTTCTTTCTTTGACCTATCTTTCCAAAGCTAATTCCTTTTTCCCCCTCGGCTTCGAAATAGCACAATCCTACCATCGAAAAAGAGAATTCGAGCGAGTTCCAGTTTGATTTTTGCCAGGCTCACTTAAAGCCACCCTTAACGAATCTAGTTTATCCTGGTTTCCACCGATGAAAGCTCTTTTCAAGCCGCGCCAGGTCATTTCAACGTTTTTCGCTTTCATGTGGAAGATTTTTTGGCAAATTTTTTGAAACATAGATATTCGATACTTATTCAGTTTCCTATTACAATTTATATAATATCCTGCTGTCTTAACTATTACTTTAATAACTGTTTCTTTCCTTTACCTTAAACCACTAACAAATACATTAATTATAATCAACTCTCAATAATAATTTCTTCATTCATATACTACAAAATTCCAAGAAAATCCTCATCAGAGGGAAATAAAGGATCTCAAGTAAAGAAAAAACCCTCGAAATAGCTTGAATCGAAATAAACCTGGGGAAATAATCGGTCAGTTATTTCCGGAATCATTGACCCGGCAGAATATGCTCACTGTCGCAAAAGCATATACGCCAGTGTGGTTGACGAGGTTAATTAAGTTGCAGCTCGGTCGTCGAAAGGAAGCCTGACAGATGAAGAGCATGGAAGAACTGAGAGCTGTAAGCTTAATGAACATCCTGTGCCGACGGTGGTCGCGCTGCTTCCTTATCAACATTAGCCAGCGAGACGCCAGGTAGAATAACATTGGCCTCTGGCGAGTAATATATCCATACTTGCCGTCATCCCTTAATGCATTATGCATAAGGGTTCGATATATCCACCGGGCACCCACACTTAACCACCCTCAACCACCCTCAAATGGTCGCACTGTACATGTGTGGTTCTGCAAGTCTCACAGTCTTCCTTTCGGTAATTATTTCAAAACAATTCATCATCGATTTTAATGATTTTGATGTATGTTATAAAGTACGATCTCATACAATCATCATACAATCAGTGATCATACCACATATTTGAAAAATCAACACAAATCTTAATGTAAATATAGCGCTGGTTTTGTAACAGCATTATAAATACTTGTAGAGACCTAATACAGATATAACACAGACTTAAACCTCAGACCTAATCACCGCCGACTCATTGTCAGTATTTCAAATAAGGCGATCTAATTTTAAGTAATAATAAGTTGCTTAGGTCTGGGTTTTAAGTCTGTGTTACAGCCTTTAAGTATGTCTAACTTTTTTTCTATAAGTTTTCCCCACATACATGTGTATATGAAAATGATTAGCTTTAAACGCTTTTCAACGTATATAAAAATGATTGAAATCACTGATGAGTCATCTTTCTAAATAATAACTTTTCTTTCTTCTGACTTGACTCACTCTACTCAACACTCTCTGCAGAGAAAACAGCAGCCCCGCCGCTAGTTGGCAGCGAAAGTGTGCTTAGTGTCAAAGATGATGTAAGTTAGAAGACGTGTTTGCTTCTTCGAGAAGAGTGATACGTATGATGTTTACTTCTTATGGAATTCATCGTTTGGATGGAAAGTGATACTGAATATGTTGAGTGATGAAATATTTCTTTCCCCAAAGAGTAGTTGAAAATCTAGTGTAGATTTGTCTTATGAATAAAGTTACATGGATAAGATAAACATGGTATTAATTAATAATTCTAAGTAATTGTTCATTATAGAAAGTCAGTTAGATAACAATTTTTAAAGGAATTAATATTAAGTGAAGGGTGAAGGTGAATTTACGATATTTCAGTGTTGTTAATAAAAAATCAGTATTTTATAAAGGACCGATTGTTTTTGGGCGACAGAGTTATGTGAATTTACAGTAGGCTGGAATGGTACCAGGCAGCGTAGTGGCTTTGGCCCGGTGAGTATTGAACGTAGGATGAGGGTGGTCGTACGAAGGGGTTGAATATAGCGAAGGGTCGCCTGCCACATTGTCCAGGCACGCCTCGAACCTCCGACTCTTTCCCTACAAATTAAGCCACGCCGGATCTTCGCAACAACAGATTAACAGAGCGCGGTAATTAATTTCGAACGATTGTTTCCGCTAATTGGTAAAACGTGTTCAAGTTAAAAGGTTGCCACATTGAATTGCGGCTCGTTTATCCTAAATCGACTAGCTAAAACTGAGTTACTAAGAGGACCACGTGACTCAGCAGTGAAGGAAAGGACGTGCAAGGTCCAAGGAGAGTCCAGCGGACCCTGGAGAATTGCCGGGATGGCTACTGGCTTCCGATCGGGTTTGCTATTGGAGTTTGCCGAGTTAACGGTTTGTTTAGTAGTTTCCACTGCATTGTCATAGTGCTTAGGCACTTTGACGCATTGCCTCACGGCTTCGTCCTTCATTCCATCGACCGTCAATAGTCGAGTCTTCGGTTGGCCCTTTCAGCACTTATTACTCGATGCGCACTTCCTAATTCCTACCTTCAACCAGTACTTGCTAATTATTTACCTTCGATCAACTACATCCGCTTTAAATACCCAGAACATTAATTAAGAAGCTATGCTATTAAATAACAAAAAGGAGCATTCACAATTACCAAAACCAATTACAAACTTGATAAATCTTGACATCGTAACCGCATGTTTCTCAATACAATTTTCTGAATCCACATCAAGTTTGGGGTGGAAGTGGAAGGTAAGCTCGTTAAGGGCCACTTTTCTCTCGATCGCTGGGAGGCCTAAAGCTTTCGTGGCTTCTTCGACTGCGAAAGAGATGCACGGACGAATGGAAGGACATGCGAATGAGGAAGGAAGGAAAGAGTGGGTCTTTTGGAAAGTGGAATCCGTAAGAAGCGGTTCTGCCTAGATATAGAAAGGATAAAGAAGTAGAGAAGGAGGAGGAGGAGGAGGAGGAGGCGGAGGAGGCGGAGGAGGCGGAGGAGACGGTGGACTGGTGGCCAAAAGGTACGCCGAGGGCGCACGGATATAAGGCGAACTTGCCTAGCTCGGCCCGGCCTCTAAATCAAGCGAAATGCCGGGGAATTGAGTTGTGGCACTCGTGGGGCCAACACTACCTCACCGCAAACTACGCCGGCAGGGAGATGAGGTACTTCCCAGTTATACATACACGTCGTCGAAGAACAGGGAAGCGAAAGGCCGCTTGGGACTTGCTCGCTCACCAACCGGCATCTCGACAGAAGGTCTCCTTCCTTCCTTCCTTCCTTCCTTCCTTCCTTGCTTCCTTGCTTCCTTGCTTGCTCATCCTCCTCCTCTTCAGCACTCGCCGCTCTCCAACACTCGAATCTTCGCGAGAGCATCTTCGATATTCGTGGTTTACTTGGCTCCTCCTGATCCTGTTCAACTGAACCTTGTTCACTGTTTGGCCGGACACTTCTCCTGTATTCCGCATCCTCGAGTGGCTCACTTTTGACGGTAGGATAGATCAGGCTGATCGCCGACTCGTTGAGTGCATGCCGAGCAAGTAACAGCCAGAGTGGATGGATCGACGAAATTCATCGTCGAATCACTTAATCCTTGGCCATCGTCCAGCTTGGTTTGCTATTAGTCGAGCTCGCTCGCCACTCATCGCACGCATCTGCCAATCATCAGTTTTCCACGGAGTTATTGGAACATGCTTTCTTTTTAGCCCGTCAAGTGTTTTTCATTCTGTTTTCATTTCATTCCTGTTGAATTCAAATGGGTGAAATGTAAGGGAATAAAAATGGGAGAATTGGTTTTTCAAGGTGAAAAGGTTGCTTTTAAAAAATTTGAATCGTATTATTTCCATTCGTTCTGGAATTAAATCAAATTTTTCATTAATGGTGAAGTAATTTCGAAAGAATATAATGAGGTTCACTTGTTTTTGTACTATTTCGAGATAGAATAGAATAATGTCTGAACCACAAAATAATTACTATGTCAGATATTAATTTCTTTCACTATATTTTTTAACTTCCCGAATCCAGTGAAATTGCCGCTCGCTTTCAAATGGGGATCAAGTTAAAACTACGAGTTTTAAATGATTGCGTTTATTTTATTATATGTATATTAGCTGGATATTGTATACATAGGCAGGCAGTGGGTGTTTGTTGCTCGGGAAGCGAAGTGGCGGGACGAGCAAATATTTTAAATGTCTTCGTGCAGAGTTATTCGTAGCGCGTCCAGTTTTTGGCGGACTTCCTCCAGGGCGCACAAGTGAAATTTATGTCCGGCTGCCGGAAAACGCGCGAGCGATGACAAATCGTTCCAACGGACTCTTTTTCCGCATCATACACGCGTCGCCGTTCCTCTCCGATCCCTCTTTTTCGCCCGCGCCGCCCGTGAAATGAATAATCGACCCCCTCTAATGAGATTCCGTAGAGGTTAGGAAGATTGCCCGGCACTCGCCCGAGCATTCCACGATTTTCATTCCCACTGGGCAATAATTCACAAATAAAAGTTCAAATGGCTCGAACCTAGCCGAAGCCAGCGACCAAGAATTAGAAATACCAGCAGTTTAAGAGCGACGACTAACGAGCTAAGGGAACGAAGAACATATTCATAAAATACCACCTATCTTACAAAGACGGTACATTCATATTTTTCCAATGTTATTTTATCCTCATTTTTATATGCTCTTTCAACCTCTTTCAAATACTCCTTGTACGAATTATTTTAACTACATAGTATAAATACTATTTAATAACAATGATTTCAGGATTGTCTACTATCTAGTATTAGCTAAGTACATATTATTTTTTAAAAATAGAAATAGCAATACTTCTTAATGTACAAAATATCCTTTCTAATTCCTCAGATTTGTAAAGATACAGTGTTTTTAGCCTTCAATTAATGTAGCAAAGAATATCTGTCAATGATTATCGAAGAATCATAAATTCCTCGGGAATCTTGTTGTAGGTATATACTATGTATAGGTATGATCATAAGAGTTTATCTCCTTTA
Organism: Ectemnius lituratus; assembly: GCA_910593735.2. Taxonomy (NCBI): domain Eukaryota; kingdom Metazoa; phylum Arthropoda; class Insecta; order Hymenoptera; family Crabronidae; genus Ectemnius; species Ectemnius lituratus. The sequence continues at coordinate 13,028,664 of OU343036.1, read as the reverse complement.
AAAGAGTAAGCTTCTTGCCGATATGAGAGCCGAAAGAGAGAGAATGCCGCGTGATTGCCACCATCGGCCGCAAGCATCTCATGGATGCTAGTATGGGTTATGTAATAATGCAAACCACCTTGAAGCACTCGGCTTGAATGTCGTTTAAATACATAATAAGAAGAATGAGACCTGATTTAATATGGCCGAGATTACCTCAACGACAGACTATTATCGTCATCATTCTCCCGGCAGAGTATTAAAATGTTATCTCTGCTATATTAAAATCTTCCCCGACCACCCCTTTTATTTGCTAACTCATTCCTCGATAACTCGATGTTCCACCGGCACAAGTACCGAAGATATCGTACAAATTACCGTCGGCTCAATGGCGCAATTGTAAAAGGTGGAATTCGATATTGAGGGGTTATGGAGAACGGCGCGCAAGGATTTCTCGGTATTGGCATTTCTAATTTTCCACTGACGACAGTCAGACGGATGCGAAACCTTTTATAATAAGAGTCTTTAACAATGAGCCATTCTTTATTTAATTCCATTCCGTCTCCTATGTGGCTCCGAAGAATTAAACTTGCATGTGTGGAAAATCGTCAGGTCTGCTCTCCAACCCAATCGATGATAGATCCAAAAACTAACAATTTTCTCATTCCTACAATTTCAATTCGTATTATAAAATAAGAAATATAATAATCAACATTATACAAGTTAGTTTTAAAGACAAATTTCCTACAAGTGTTTCGAAAATATTTTGATCGTTTGTTTATAAGAGGAAGTATAGATTGGATCGAAGAGAGTGCAATGATGGATGAAACGATCGGATCTAGCAGGAATTGGTGGATGTCGGGGAGCCTTAAACAGTGGTGACAGTGGGAAGCCGTGCTGTGCGTAGAAATCTCGTAATTTCTGCAACAAAGCAAGCCGTCCATTTCGGCACACTGCAGGCGGCATGCCGGCGTTGCCAGGGATTATTAGATCCTCGTGATGAACGAGCCATGCCTCTATTCGCGACCACCATCACCATCACCATCCACCTCCACCTCCACCTCCTCTTCGCCCCGCAACCGCCACGCTTCACGCCTCTGGAATTACATTCGAATACCTTCTTCCACCCTATCGCCGTAAACCACTGCCTCGCAAGTCGGATTTCCCAAGAAAAATCCGTAAACCCAATGCGAACGCCTGACAGCCGGGCAAAATGCCCGGAAAACACAAGTTCTTTTTTTTACTCTCCTGATTTTTAACCGTCTCATTTTTAGGAGGCTGGAGTTATCATAGTGTAAATAATGAAGTATTATGTGTTTATTAAATATTGGGGATTATTTAATGTGTGCGAATTAAGTTAGGTATTTTTAATTTCTTTTTTAAATATAGTCTTGTAATGAATTTCCTGAATACAAGACGTGTTTCTTTATCATATTCTTCAGTTAATATTTAATGATTATAAAGAAAATGCACTTAATTTCTTACTGGTTTAAGGTTACTAAATCTCGATATTTTTCTTTCATTTCAATATTTATAAACCACAGCTCTGATTGACATTAAATTCGCGCGAGATGAATTGTCGCTGAAAACTGGGCAACAGTATTCGAAAATATCGCCCCTTTATTTCGGCGAGTGTCGGTGAACCGAGGGATTGCTAGGAGGGAAAGCGCATTAAATTTGCCCAGGGTGAAATTAGGATAGTATCGTTATTAAAACGAGATTAAATTCGCATAGAGCGCGGATGGCCTTGCAATTAATCTTCCAAATCAGAGTATTCTTCTTGTACCAGACGTATTTCTATATTCTTTGTAATATTTTCGATCAATGTTTAACAATCATAACACACAGTCAAGCCGATGCACAATGCATTTATTTATACAATACAAAGAAATCATATTTAATTTTTTACTGAAAGAATTATAAAACATTGATGCACGCAATTGAAACAGTTGATCAGGTAAATCTCAGTGCAATATTTATAAAGCACCCTTCCGAGTGACATTAAATTCACAGGAGAAGCATTGTTGAAAACTGAACGACAGTATTTGAAAATCTGGCCCCTTTATTTCGACGAGTGTCGGTGAAGCCCGGGGGATTGCCAGGCGGGAAAGCGCATTAAATTCGCCGGGGGTGAAATTAGGATAGTATCGTTATTAAAACGAGATTAAAATCGCATAGAGCGACGATGCGAGCGCGCGTCTCGGCGTCGGCGGCAACGGCGGCGACGGCAGCGTTGTGCAATTACTCGCGCGCCCGCGGTTTTTAATTATATTTGCCATTATGCCGCGGCAACGTCGAGAAATTAATTTCGTCCGCGGGCCCAGATTATTAAGTGATCTTTTCGTGGCGCCACGCCACTCTTCCTCCCCCTCTACATGCCTCTCCTCTCCTCTCCTCGAGAGCACGCTCATTATATCCTTGGACTGAATTAAGCGCGCCGTTAAACCCACCCCTTCAATTCGTGGATCTCGTCGCCCCGAAAATCCACCATCTACAAGGTGACCAGAGAAACTTACATTCTATACTTCAATATTAATATTGTCTTCATATTTTTACGACGCCCAGAAACGAACCTATATATTTATCGTGAGATAATATTAAATAGAATCCCACTTAGTGAATTCTTCTTTGTTTTTTTCAAAGATGTAGACATTTTATAGAGCCGGTCATAAATTATTTCGATTATATTTGTATTAAGGACTTTCCTTATTGTTAATATAAATATAGCTAAAGTAATGCTTCATTCATAATTAAATGTGCTAATTGGAATATGTAAAAAAGAAAAATGGAAAGAGCTACACGTTAAATATAGAACTTTACAATGAAATATTATAGGAAAGAAGACTAATTCTACTGCAGACGATAAAGTAGACTCAGACGATACAGATTTTCAGTCTACCCTGTAGATCGCATTACTGAGAGAAAAAGAATATGAAACGAATACTACTCGAGATGCTCCGTCCCGTCTTCCGCCGATTTTTTGCCAGCATTTATTTGATCTATGAGTGTTTTCATTGCCGGCTTTGTGGCTGCTCAGTTCTGCTTGCGCTAATGCTTTCGAAACAGCCGGAAGGTTTTATCGGAGTGAAACGCGATTATTGCTCAGAGCGGTTTGTTTATGGGAATTTATAGCGGGAACGTGTTGTGCGCCCCCCGGTTTATCGGGATTCTACTGCGATAATGCTATCCCATTATGAATGTCTGGTGTACTTGGAAAAAGGAATAGTTGTAGTTAGAAATACGTGCCAGGTGCAACTGTGTACCAAACAAAAAGCTGTTAGTAATAATTGATTCTAAGTGCTTATGGTTTTTAATAAAATGGACTTAACATTAGACAAATCCGATTACTCAGTAGAAAGAATTGGCAGAATCTAATAAATTTCGTGGTCTTGCCATATAATATTAATAAAATAAAGAATTAAAAAATGCTAAAATCAATGTCTTGCTCTTTTTGGAAAAAGGGGAGCGCGAAATTAATGGTAAGTCGATAAATAATGAAAGGCAAATGTGGCAATAAAGGAATTTAGCTGGTCGGGGGATTTAGTGGTCCGAAATCAGGATTGGGCAGTCGAAACGTTTTCGTTACTCACTGGTCGACTGGCGAAGGATCGCAGGGCGAGAAAAAAAAGCTGGCCTGTCAACATTGGAGCGTCCGAAAGCGCGCTGGGAAAATGGGCGAGTTGGCGAAGGTTCGCATTAATCTCGGGCGAGCGAGTGTCCCTTCGAAATTCCGTGATCCAGGCGTGCGGGCGGGCGGGGCGGGGGAGCGGACGGACGTGCATCCGGTGGCGCGACCGTCGCCAGTAATTCCAGCGGAATGGTCCGAGTGCCGGTGAAAATTCGCGAGTTCGACCGCTAATGCTCGAACGGACAGCGATCGAGTCCGCATCCCGCACAGGCTAGCCTACCGCAACGCGCGCCACAAAACGTCGCGCAAAATTCCACCTACCTGTAATTTCATGTTTTTAAAGAAGAAGCTATTAAGCACGAAAAGAAAGTGGGCAGAAATGAAATAATTGCATTTGTTGAATAATAGAATGTTTTTATTACGATATTGGCTGACAGTTGAATTTTTCAATTAGGAATAAGTGAAGCAGAATCGAAAGGAATTAATACGATATTGATAACATCCTGCACAAAATTTCACTTATTTACTTTTAGAGTTATTGCTTGCTTTACTCTGTTTCACGCATGTCTTTAAATTTATCCTTTAAAGAGTCTTTAAAAGAAGATGTTTCTCCTTACGGGTGAAAATAGAGTGGTAGGAAACAAACTAATTTAATTACTGTTATGGCTTTTGTATGCCTATGACATACATATAACCTAGTAACACAAAAGCTACAGGAAAGTTCGAGATTAAAGAACATTCAAGTTAAAATAGAAACGCGAATAATAAGAATTTAGTACAGTTAATGAAAGAATTATTAACCTAGTTAGAGTCTTCACAAAAATGCTTATTTTCCCCCTCAAAATTAACACATGCAAAACTAATCAAGGACAAAAACTAATATTACTATTAATTATATTTTCTATTGCACTGACAATCGTAGATATCTGATACTGTATAATAAAAATTGTGCAGAATCGTATTTTTAGGAGACAAAGAGATCGAATGGTGTTCGATAGGTTGGGTGTCATTTTTGTGGAAGGGTGTACGGTGATGGTGTGCGGTGGAGTCGTCCAGCTGGACCGGTTCAGTGGTGGTTGCTGGGTGCACTAGGCGTACCAGGGAAAAATCGACTGACACGCGCTCGTAGCCTCGACCCGATCGTTACAGCGCGTGGGTGCGCACGCTGTGAAAGAGTCATGGACATCCGCTAGGTGAATGACGTCCAATTTCATGGGACAATGGTTACGTAACGCCTGCCGCGGGAGTGCCGATTCACGGAGATCGAGGGCCGCGGAAGGGCCGTCGCTGAAAGCTCGCCAATCGAAAAGAAGCCCACCATAGAGAACTCACTAATGTCCTCGAGGAGAACGACAACCGAAATATCAGGGATGAAAGAAAGCAATCGCCACCTCATCATACCATATTTATTCCATCACAATTTTTAACACTAACACAACTTAACCCTTCGAGCACAAAAACTATTTGTTTTGGGGTTTGATGAATCTTATGATTTGAAATATTAAAATCGTAAGCAAATGGAATAAAATTAATTAAAGAATGAATAATATAATGTCAAAGATGAAACGAATGACAACCGGAATATAAAGAATGAAGAAACCAGTCGTCACCTTATGTTACAATTTTCATTCCCTCACAACTGTCAAAACTAATAAAACTCATCCAACGAATCCATCCATCGAAGTCCAAAACTGTTCCCTGAAAGCTTGCAATTCCGGCAGCTCTCACAGGCAAATGGAACATAAAATTACTAAAACAAAAACTGAGAGGATTTGGGAATGTGACAATTCGATTGCGAAAACGGTGGATTGATGATGGATGGATTTATAGATAAGAGGTGGCTATCGTGGCGTTGCGGGGTGGCGGTTGTTTGCGTTCCGGTGGCAATGTTCGGTTGAGCGAGTTCGACTGGCTGCTATAAGCAGGTCACGATAATAGATGTTCATTAGCATAGAGTGCATAATGCGACAGGTATGTAGGTCGAAGAATAACCAACAGGCGGGTGAGAGGGGAGGGTGAAACAGGCTCGAATTTGCGTTGGGCTAGATTGTATCGGATAACACGCTTCCGGAGGATGATGGGAGTCGGCGTTGCGCCGCGCTGCGCCGCGCCGCGCCGTGCCCGATGGACAGCTAAACATCGTCGACATAAACAGGAGGAATGCGTGAATGCGATCCTGTCTCGGCTTTCGGGATGGAACAGCAGTAAAAGCGTCTTCCACTTTTACTGCGTCTCATAAATCCGAGGCTTTCCTACCTCCACGCAAGATAAGACTGTATTTAATAACAGTCTGGTATACGCGCCCTCCAACCCAGCTACACCTTCCTTTACTGTCTCTCCTTTATGGCACGCGTGAACACTCACTGTCCTTATCATTAGTAACATCCCACCCGGCACAAACAACTCCCGTAAAACTGGCACACACCTATACCCTCAGCTTTTGCTATTTGCTTTAGGATCCTCGGCTAAGCAGAGCAATTAACCGGGCAGCGCGCACCTGTGGATGTTAACTCGCAAGCTGACACAAAATCCACCTAAAGGAAATCAAAAGAAAGCTGAAAATGTAATTCAAATTTCTTTGAAATATCCCTCATTCTTATAGAAATTTAATAAATTTATTACAATGGATATTGACTTGGAAAACATAAAATTAAAAATGGTAAAAAATTGAATATTAATTGAAGTTGTGTTCTAGATATTTTTGATTTGTTTGTTATTATTTCAGAGTCAATAAGGCTTGTCTTTGTAGCAATCGGCAATACTAACGTGGAAAGAGTTAACTCAGAGAGCCGAGGATATTACCATACGTCCAGGATTAATAATTGCCATGGCTTAATTAACATGGTTGAACAAACAGCTTCATCAGGAAACTAATTGCAGGGTTGGGAGAATTTAAAGGTGGCGTTTCGAGGTTATGCCGAGGGAGGGGGGTGGGGGACACGCCGCTTTCTCGCCCGAGATATTTTTCCGTCGAGTTGCAAACCACAATGGGAGCCACTTTAAAACAAACCATTACTTCTCGGCATACAAAGCGCGGGATTTCATGTTGCGATTCGTATCTCCTGTTTTCATTTGCGCCCTCGCTTTCTGCGGAAAGTGTCTCCCGCGCGCGTCCTCACAAACACATACTACACACATATAGATATACAGATGCATGCAGATATAGTGCGGAGCCTTGACAAAAGAAAGCCCTCGAAACAATTGGAGGCGTTTTCTTATGCCGTGCCTTGTGTTTTGCTCCTTAGACAAAGGCGAATGAAGACCTGGGGAATGAGAAGTGGATAACGAGCAATTTTCACGGAATTGAGATCTCCCGGGCATGCCATTGTTGAGTCTTCCTGTCCCCGTGTGCATGTGTATGCCTCGTTTGCTCCCACTTATGACGAACACGCTGATAATTGCTTCCCTTCAAAGGGAACAGTTACCTTTTCGCACAGTCAAATTCTTCCTCTAATTATTCTTGACATTAATGGGTCCTTTTTTTTTATAGCTTTCAGTTCATTGACTTGTGATAATGTTTTGTTAAGAAGATTTCAGTGAGAGTTAACGTTTAGTTTTATAATATTCTAAAGATTAGGACTTTGTTTTATAATGTATAATTATTATATTTGAAGTGGATGAATTTATTAGCTAGGAAGTCAACGATTCCCGACGAATTAGTCGTTGGAATATCGAGTCGAAGTCCGGCAGGAAATGGCATGTCGCAATTGTCCAGGCGGAATGCATTGTTTATTCGCCGGGTTTAAAACGGTAGTGCGTGTGTGGTTCAGCGATAAGTAATCGCAGGCAATAAAAACAAACGCAGTTCACGGTAATTGGAAGTTACGCCCGGGCATTTTGCACGGTCGCTATAATCTCGTCGAGCGAGAGCAGCCCCAAGTTTTATGGAGTGCCGCTCGTCGATCAATTTGCCGATAATTATTAGCCTCTACTTAATTTGGCACACTTTTAATGCTCCTGTAAGAAGGAAACTTATTGCTTCGGCCATTGTTCCTCGCTGATGCAACCTTTCTCATTAGTCAATTCCTAGTTAAGCAGATGCTTGTTGCATTCGATACCACGAATATACATCATTACGAAATGAAATTCCCCTTAATTAATTGGTTCGTTGCTGCACTGCTCGGGAATTTACGTTAATTTCCAAATGTGATACACGAGCTTACTCTGTTTGGCCAGTGTCGACAAAGTAACACTCGAAACTGTAGCAGGATCACTTCTCCCCGAGCGGCGCCACTTGGATAATATTAACAATTAATTTCAGTTGATTGCTCGACATGCTCTGCTGACAAAAGAAAGTGATAACGCAAACATTAAGCCTGCCCGCACAATGCTCCGCGTTATTGCATATGAGATTATCATAAAAGCGTCTGTATGAATAATTAAAAGGCGATATCGATAAGATTTGTATTGCCAGGATTGGCAATGCCAGATAACCAGAACAATGATAACGCGAATATTTCGATAAATTATGCATGAAGAGGGGGGCATTTTAATTAGATCTCGAGCGTTGCCGCAACCACACGGGAGTATAAACAATAATGAACATTATTTTATGCCCGAGCTACGCGTCCCGGGGTGTGGACTTTAAATCATGCAACGCAGCTTGTATAATTCGCAATCTAAAGTTCCTGTGTTATAACCTGACAATAGTTTAAATGTCACTCGAATATTCCTTCGATGCTTAATTCACCATAGGTAATAAATATCAATATTATAGCAAATAAATGTACACGCGTATTAAAAAAGCGAAGAATAAATTATTACTAGTTTTTGAGAACAAAATATCCAATGACCCATCAATTATATGTCGATCAAAGTTCAAGTATCACTTAAGAACTTTAAGAAATACTTTTCGACAGGAATTTGAAGTTACGAATGGCTAGTGTGTTACAGATTGTATCCGCATAAACACGGAGAACTCCTGGAAGAGAATTGTCCAGGGCAACAATAGAGAAAAGGACATGCTTCAAGTCTGAACGCAGCGTGCTTGAGAGATAAAAACTGGCGAGCTATTATTCATGGGCCGAAAGTCCTAGACTGCGACGCCAGTTTTCCAGCTTCCGCCACTTATCTCGGCCGGCGGAGCTTTGCACTGGGAATTTCTCGGGCAAGTTCCTGCGCGTTACGATAAGACGGCTCGCCGAGAGATTTCACTGTGTGCGTGTATGTTTGCGTGCGTGTATGTGTGTACGTGTGTACCCGAAATAAGTTCGGACAAACGCTAATGTACCTCGCTTCCTGGCTCATGAATACTTTACGCCGCCACCTTGAGGAAAATGCTGGCCCGCCGAGTGGCAGGTGTTTCCTCCGCAGAACCAGCCCTGCTTGTACACAGTTGGTACCCAGCATCTCTCTGCATCTCGAGAGCCACTGAGAAATTGCAGGGACCAAACACTCCTCTTCCTTCCAAAGGATCTTCACTCCATTAGTCACGCCTAATTACCTCTTTTATGCTATCTCTTTCTTCTTTAGTAATGCATACATTTCATTATTTATTTTTCCCCTTCAATTATTAACAGAATCTTATAGCATAAATTCCTGTCGGAAATAATCTCAACAAGTCTTAGAACGAATATTTGGTTTTCCTTAATACAGAATGAGACATTTCATATTCAACTACTATCAGATTTTTAAGTTATTATTACATAAAACTTTAATATTATCGGATTATCGGACTCTTATTTAGATTTAATTTACTATTTAGTTTATCTTCAAGTATCGCCGGAGTTTATTTCGTTTGGAGCGGATAATAACGCGAGCAGCGTATTAAGTTGCAGTATAAGCTCTCGGTTAGCGGGTGTAATAACCACTTTTCAATTGGGCGGTGCTTTCCGCAATGGAATATACATGTTATATCGGCGAGAGAGGAGAGGAGAGGAGAGGAGAGGAGAGGAGAGGAGAGTGGCTCGTAATTATCCATCGGATTCGGTCTTGGCCGTCTTTATCCCCTCGGTAAGCTTTATCATCCAGGCGGAACGACTGCCAGCTAAGCTTGTTCGCCGAGCGGAGAGCCGAACGGAGAGCTGAACGGAGAGAGCATCTCGCTCCTCGGGATTTGTCAACTGGGAAACGTATAGGCTGGATAATCGTACAGTTATCGGGTGTTCGGATACTCTGGCGGTATACTGCGCGCGCGCTTAATGGATGTTCCTATAATCGAACATCGCTGGCTTAATAGGCGCGCCCGGATAATCAAGATTCCCGAGCATTGTACTTCTCTCCCCTCCGACGCCACCCACCCAAAGCTCTGAAATTACAACTGTTTTCTTCCCAACCCGACCCGGATTACCAGCGTCGCTTGCTCTCTGCAATTTATTTGTTTACGCCATCTCGAGAATTCTTACCCTTCGTGCTAAGTTTGCGAGGAATTCTTAGTCTTTCATTGTAAATGAAGTCTAACCGAGTTCGATAAAGTTTTATAACATGGGCTACTTTAAGAATGATTTAATTAAATGTTATAGTTTTTGGTGTTAGTTTCAAAAAATTGTTTGAATTTTTAAAATTTAGTATTATAGTAGAGCTCAGTTACATCGAAATGTAGAGTTCTGTTACTAGTTGCAGTATAAATCATTAAAAGTCCGAGGTTATTCATGACATATGTAGAACGTTGTTCACTGATGAGCGATAAACAGAATTGAATTGTACAGGTTGCCGTGTAAAGAGTCCGAGAAACTAACTGATTCAATTATTCTTAGTGTTCTTTTGGTTGGCGACGTTAGATCTGTGGTTGGATAGGCGTAGCTCCGTCGCCAGTGGTTGAAAGAGGTGTCAGACTGTTGATTGGTGTGACAAGGCTCGGTTTCGTATATGAAATGAGAGAGTAGGTCAGCAGGAACGCAAGCAACGAATTCCGAGGTCAGGCAACGGCTGTACTGCTTAACTTAACACTTTCGTCCCCAGCTTGGCTCGACCGAGAAATTATTTAACCGGGGCAATGCGAAACATCTTGCCACTTGTGCACCCACTCACCCCCGTCGCCCCATCATTCCAAGCTGTTACTCGAGCACATCACGACTCGATGCTAACTAGCCTGATGAATAAAAACTAATTTCTCGCCCATACATATTCCGCTAACTTCCACTGCTTTGTTAAACCCTTGCGCCCAACCAACCCTCTCAACTCACTACTTCATTTTACTCTTACTAGTGCATTGTTAGTTTTTTACTTGTCAAGCACTTTGGCTACTTCAGTTTTTGAAATCGTATAATCGACAGGTGTTGTGTCCTTGACAAACATATTTTTAGATTTTTTTAAAATCGAAGCATTATATTTAGAATACGTTGAAGAACTTTCATATAAATACTATCTATATCCGATAATATATATCTGTATTTCCAAAATACAAATTTTCACACATGGTTTTCCAATTTATTGCAAATATACAGGGGCTTATGAAAATGTAAGCGCAGAGTTGCTGAAACATCTCAAGTGCGCTTTAGGAAAGGGATTCCAGTGGTGGGTTCGAAATTAGCCTACTCGAAGACGGTGGAGAAATGAATAAATTAACGGTAGTGCAAGTGTAGGAAATCCCGTGGTGAGTTTGGACAGAGCAGAATGTCGTGGGCCAGGCGGACGAGGGGCTCACTGGTTGCGGTTCTTGAAAATGTAAAAGCCAAGCGAATTTTCGAATGCCAGCAGCGCGCCCGAGGATTTGCCATTGCAGTGTGTGTAGGCGCGCATGTACATGTGTGTCGACTTGTGTGGGTTTGTGTCCTCTTCAACGCCAGCTTGTCACTTTGGGCCGGCTGCTCTTTGTAATAAAATCCACGTGTCTGGCATTGCTCCAAGTCTTTACGTTCCAGTTGCGAACGTTCTACATGTAAATTCTGTATCTCTACGGCCTCCTCTCACTCACACTTTCCTACTCCTCATCCTCTTTCGCTGCTGTTCGAGCGAGCGAGCGAGCGCGCGCGCGCCCCAGCGCACGACCCCCTTTTTACGACAGAATTTTACGGCTTGTAAACTTTTCGTTACGTTCTACTGCTTAACTTCACGTCCACTGCTTAACTAGACAAGGCTTTGTCTCTCGAGCTTTGACTCGGCTTGTTGAAAGCCCTCCAACCCCTTTTAGTATTAGTCGATATACTCGATCCTGATGATATCGTCGAGTTGAACTTTGGAATTATTGAAGTAATTCTAATCGATTTCTTTTGGACAGGTTTTCGATGTTTTACTTTTAGTATCACTTCAGTTTAATTCACAATTTTAATGATTCACAGCTGTTTCCTATGTTTCACTTCAAAGCTCGTATGTAGAGAATCAATATGTCCGTATAAATTAATCTTTTTTTTTATAGTATTCATGTTTCGAGGAGAATAGAAGTCTATTGATTTAATTTTATTTATACTTAGTCGCATAGCCTTAACAGTAATAACTTCAAGCTTTTTAGAGGGGTCTTCAATGATCAATAAGCTATAGTATAAGAGAAACATCCTAAACAGGAATATCAATACATTGCAACACCATACAACGATATTAACTACACAAGGAATTAGCAGAAGGGCTAACACTCCTGTTATCTTCAGGAAATTTCAGCAGTGCCCTTTGATACACTGTGATAAAACATGCTCTATAAAAATAGAGACACATTACTTATTACTTAGGATAAAAAATATTAAAAATCCAAATTCAAAGGAGTTGAATGAAAAACATAGTATGAACTATCCAAAGAGAATACTTCAGTTTGATTCAGTCAACTATTTAATGCGTAAAGAGGGCTAACGCTCTTGTTATCTTGAGGAAATTTCGGCGGTGGCCTTTGGTGCACTGTGATAAAGTAGCCGTCTGAGAGAGGAGGAGAGAGTATGGGAAGCGTATGCGAAAGTAGAGACTGAAGTTGGGGCATAGGGTGGCGGTGTGCTGTGGCTTACAACCCACGAACTGGATGGAAGGCTTCGTATGTAGGTACGTGGTTGGGGCAACAAAATCGCCGTTCCCCAGGCTTATCCTGGCCCACCAACCTCTCACGTTCTCCTCTCTATTTTCCCACATAGCGTGACTCCGAGTCCCCGTCCTTACCTTTGACCTCCCTGCCACCCCCATGGATCATTGCCCGCGGTGAAACCTCTGTCTTCCTTTACATCCTCTTTCTAGTTTTATTTTTCTATCGAATCATTGATGCTTTTTCCCAATCCTTCGGCTTTATTCTGCTCTTTCGACTTGTAACCTACATTTTTTATGAATTTCGTTTTATATTCGCTCTTGCGTGTAATGAAACATGGTTGGATTTGTTAAGAATTAAGGGATCATCGATGTATTTAATATATTTATTGTGAAATGTATGTATGAAAAGGATTGTTCATAGGAAAATTAATTTTACCTTACGAATTAGCAATAGTAGGCTTTGGAGACAATCATTTATATCTAAAGCAACAAACTATTTAATAACAGTAATGATTTATTATTAAAATATGTAAGTTCCTTTATATAATAGATCAGTGAGTAATTAAAGTGTTCCAATATTACAATTAATAGTAAATGAGGATATCAGAACACCTCGCGAGGTGGAAGTATCGATCGTCGGCAAGTTTTTCGTGTTCTTCTTGCTGGGAACTGCGGCATCAAGATCGTGCATGACCCAGTCAGGGCAATGAAGCCGTTAATGGGAGAGTTTCATCGAGTTGCGGAATAAATCGGTGCCTTTCTCCGATAGGGTTAATTGCAAAGTAGCTCATTCCCCGATTACCGAACTGCGCAGCCAGCAGGAATGCAGCCCCGGGTTCATTCGATCGTTCTCATCATGGTGTGCAGCCTGAATTGCTCCGGTCCGATATATACGATATATCGAGATTCAACTAATTTCGGAGCGAGCTATACTCTCCATTCAATTCCTGTTCACTTTGATCGTTGCTCCATTGTGGCATACCGCATATGTACCTTCATTGTTCAATACCTTCATTTATTTTATTCATAATATATGTATTCCGATCGCAGTTATTCTCCAATACTTTTTCAACTGATCAAACAGTTCGTGAACTTATCATTTATAATGGTAAGTTCTATCATCTCTCTCAGTGATATTTTTTTACTTATTTACTGTATTAATGATCATATTAATGACGTAGTTACAACATGATAGAAATAACATTATCGTTAATTGCAGGGAAACTAATACTTTTTTCCACTGATTTCTTCATTTGATGCTTTTAATAGGTAGTGATTTTCATTAAGATCTATTAGGAAAAGTTAGCCATCAGCATCGCGATTTCGAGATAATTGTTTGAAATCTCGACTACTGATCCTGGCTAGATGAGGAATCGGAATCGGAATCGGAAGCGGAAACTGGCGGGTGGGGGGACGTTGAAATGGCAAAATGGAGCGGATCTCGATTTCATGGAGAGAGCCGTGTCCATTAAGGCCGATGATAAGAGCGGGACAACGATGGGGACAGGAGAGTTTTTCGGAGGAGTTCAAGAGAGCTGGACGAGGGATAACAAATCCATAACGGTAGCAATTAGTGATCCCGTGGGAATCCATGCTTCCTGACAGCCCTTGATTTACGGGTCGCCCGTTTGAGTAATAGGAGAAAAATCTTTGGCGCAAATTGGATCGTGCTTGAGATCGAGCATCGTTTACCGAAGAGTTTCAGCGATCCTCGATCATTCCTCGAGTGTCGCAGCTTTTAAACAGTTCGTTCATTTAATTACAATTTCGTTGTCCATCAAATTAGACTCCAACTCGATTCTGTTCTAGTTTTATTTTTATTCACCATTGCTCAGAATCAACGATAAAGACGAACTCTAATCCAATCAACACTATCATCGAATCATTTCAATTCTACCACGAAATTAATATAATATACAATTAACTTCCTTTCTTCCAATTATAGATACTTCAAAGAAATACTTAAAAGGTCTAGCAGGAATAATATTGAAAGAAAATGAAGTTGAATAGGTGGAAGGGGAGGAATTGGCAGTTGTTAAAGGGTATCGTTTCGTGGAGGTTCATTAAGGACCCTTAATCACTGGGAGAGTCAACACGATAAGGAGGGCATCGGTGCGATTCCCCCTTCCAAAATCGTTTGTCTTCTTCGTGCGGGGGCGCTTCACTCGCAATTACTTGACGCGAGCGAGCGGTGCGTTCGGCAAATACGATCCCGATGCAATTATTGCGAGGCAAAGGCCGGTGGGTGGCGGTGAACAAAGAGTGGTTGAGCGAGCGAGCGGCTAAATTGTCAGCAGTTGTCTGGCAGCGCGATGGAATTAGCGGCGAGCGCTGTCGGGCCTTTGTCTTCGATTTTATCGGTCACAATCATCGAATGGTGGTTGGCTAGGTAGAGCCAGGCAGAGCAAGGCAGCTAGGCAGGCAGGCAGGCAGGCAGGCAGGCAGGCAGGCAGGCAGGCAGGCAGGCAGGCAGGCAGGCAGGCAGGCAGGCAGGCAGGCACAGTTTCGAAATTGGTGTCGGCTTCATTAGGCCGCGATAAGGGATGCCACGCGCCACCAAATTACACGGTGCGCCGTCGGAGTGTGCAGTCAGTAATTAGTGGGAAAGTGGCATCTCTCGACACCTATACGCACCAACCACCGCCCTCGCAACTTTCTTGTCACGTCACTTCCGGATTATGCTCTTGGTCCTTCGCTAGCCTTCACTGCCCTTCCTCGCCCTCTCACTCGCTTTATGCCCACCGGACAATTACCGGCCGCACTCATACTCCTTCGCGCACAACCCTGCTGGTACTTAGTGTAATCTTTTTTTAATTATCTCTTGGCCACGACCCTTCATCCGACACGCCTTTGACACTTGGTCGCTTTCGCCGCTGGATTAGTCCGGATTGCTCGGACCCGCTCTCCTCCTCTCTCTCCTTCCTCGAGGGTTATGGGTTATGGGTTATGGGCCACCCTCGTCGCCATGTATTATGCTTCTTATGAGTCTGTCACTCGGACTCGCTTTTGCCCCTTTTTCCACCGGTAATATTGGACTTCTGACCTTTCATTAGTGCGATTACAAGTTTGACAATTTTCGACTGATTGTCCTATTAATTTATAAGTAATGTTCATTAGAGAAGCTTTTCATTTCTGGTCGTATAAATGTGGATTATGGGGATTCCCATGATACGCGCAAAAATTATTTGACAAGGGTGATTTAAAATCAAGTTTATATCATTAAAAATATGTAAAAGTCTGCTAAAGAAGAACTATTCGATCTAAATAAATCCCGTGAACCACAATAGAAAAACAGATGTGAGATTAAAATTGTCAATAGATTCTTTGAAAAAAGAAATATTTACATTAACGAGGACGACGTTAGCTAACCTTTTAGCCCAAGGGCGGAGTCCATCGCCGCTATAAGAAAGTAAATCTGTGTGAATAGGTTTATCTGGCGGGCGAGTTGATCCAGTTACGGTGAGATCCTTGCATATCGGTCTAAAGGGGGGTGGGGGTGTCTAAAGCGAGGGCAAGAGGCGAGAGGGTGAATTGAGGAATGAGTGGAAGGGCTAAGTGCGTGTAACGAGATCCATGGGAGGGAGAGACCAGGTCTGGATAGCTCGGGCCTGTTGTTACAGGCCATAATCACCGTAACGTATGCCCCAGCGGCTTGCGTCAATGTTGACTCCCGTGATCACGCATATACTTAGACTTAGACTGTCCGGCCACCGCAACCTTCGCCCGGTCAGGATTAAAGGCATCCTCCTGGCCAAGCTTGACCCCATGCAAAATTCAACAGCTCACCTCTAACATGTCTTCGACTCTTTCATCAAAGAAAAGACTCCAACGGAATCGCTGAATATATTCGTCCACATTTACCCATTAAATGTTTAATGCCTCTTACTTTTTTTTTTTATAGTTTTGCTGCTATTGGAGAAAGAATATGTTCCAAAGGAAGAATATTTTGTTAAAAGTAAAAAGATGTCAAAGAAATTTAGATCATTTTGTTATTAACATTCGTCAAGTATTTTAATTGCTTTTGTATGATATAGTATAGGATACTGTTTGTTTGAGTTATTATCAGAGTAATAAATGCCTGGTAAAGAAAAGTTGACAAAAAGTAGAATGCGAGGAAAGTTGAATGAGTAAAGCGTTGCCGGGAGTGGTTGTATGCAACTGAAAGTCAAAGCGTTCAGGAAAATTCATATATGTCTGTGTATGTGCAGTGAGATGAAACAATATAAAAGAATACGTATATCTTTTCACATATTTCACTCATTCGAGCTACTGACTACTTAATTATGCAATTATAATAAGTAGCATTAATAAGCGAAAGGCTGAACAATATCAGACAATATTAGAGTCATTTAGTCGAACGAGACGAGCACTTTGAAAGCGGAATGCCCGACTCTAAAAAGTAGCTTGAATTTATGCAAAGCATCCTGTCCCTTCTGAGTTTTACGCCGATACATTTTATTTCCGCGTTCCTGCCAAAAGTTATGCGTAATACACGCTTTACTACCGGAGATATGTTATACATATTATTATACGACGCAGTCGTAAAAGCAGCGGTAAAATATTCATTAGCAACGCACGCAAATAGAAATAGGAAAGTTTATGCCGCACCGCCGCGGGGATATTCCCTTTCGTTTCCCTGTGTTACCCGGAAATTCGAATAAATGCCGAGATATCACTGCTTCGCCGAGCAACAAATTACTTTCGCGCTAAAGCAGCCCGGATATTATACAAGGTGTGCCAAAAGCAGCGTCGCGGTTCTATAAAAAAAAAATACTGATGATTAAACTCAGCATTTTTAATAGTATTTAATGATTGAGTACATATAGTAACTCTTGGAGCTTTTACTGTGGTACATATAAATTATCGAGAATATCGTAAAGAGTGTAAAAGTATTTAAATCTTTTTATGCGAAATACGTAAAAAATACCTAAAAACGATTTTCTAAATGTTTCTGTGCTTTACACAAACAGTATACGCAATGAATTATTATGCAAAATACAATAATCAAAGTTGTTTATGATGCTCATAAATAACTTTATAAATGATATACAATTGTAAGGAGAGCTTTCGTCAAAAATTACAAACAGTTTCATAAGAAACATGCTAGAAAACACGCCTATTTTACTAATATTCTGTACTTTTATTATATTACAAAAATTCTAAATACATACCGGACAATTAACTAAAGATAGAACTAGTTTATCAGGTTAATTTGGCGATTAATTTGAGGGTCACCTTGTAGATAGGGCGGTTCGCCGGCAAGAATTCGCGGAGTATCGCTCGCGGCGCAACATCTCTCCGAACTCATTCAAGTCCGCAGAACAGCTCGAAGAGGCGCGCGAATAACGAACTCGGGATTAGCAAAGTTACGGGGGTGCGGGCGGACCGGCGAAAGAGGGGACCCGTTTATTTTTATCAGGCAACTGGAAGCTGGAGCAAGCATAGTTGGAAAGGAAAGCCAGCCGGAACATTCCCCGGCCAACTGAGAACTTTGGTCTCCTCTCGGCGAACGTAGGTGAAGTGAGAGAAAAAGTTATTCCCGCCAGGCTCTTAGAAGCCCGCTAATACAAATTCGGGAAAACCGCTATTTCCTTACCGAGTTAAGCGCGGCTTAAGTCCGAGCTTAATCCGCAAGCTACCTAATTAATTTCCACAACTATTGTTGGAAAGTCTCCATTGTGAAGGGGAGAATAAGAGTTTTTAATTCTCAACTTTTCCACGCTCTTCCTAGTACTAGGATATATAGTATACATATTTCATGGGCCATAATTTCAGTTTTCTTAATATTATATTCGAAAAGTTCGATTCCAGTAGAATATTCTAAAGAAGCCGAGCAGTGTTAAATTGCACATGATCCTGTTTGATTTAAAGATATTTCTTTATTTTTCAAATGATCCTAATCCATGTCTATACGAGGTTAAACAAAAGAAGGATGTATCGCGCATCCCTCTCTATTAAATGCCATCGGCAATTGGGAAAAACGGCAACAGCTTTCAGCACTTCTATAAACGACGGGCAAAGTGCATCGTGTTCGAAGAGGATTATTCCGACGGGTAGTACGTTTTTGATTTATGACATCGGACTTTTTTTCATACATCTAGCACATACGAGTACCGAGAAGGAAGAGAGTACACGTTCGAGCATCCCTGAACTAATGAGAGCCGCCAGGTTTGGTAGAAGAGCCGTGCTGTAAAAGCGAATTAATTGGAAGCACTATTGCTACTATCTTTCGAGGCTGGTTCGAGAGAAGTGGGTAATTCGAGGAGCAGCGTCAGATATTGCCCGATGGATAGGGAAGCGAGGAACGACTGGAATTTGGGGAGACGTTGCCAGCTGCGAGGATCATATCCCCCGCGTTCACGCTCGCTGTCGTTAGAATAAACACTTTCCTGGGATTCTTAGTCCGCTTCGGTGGACTATTCGATCCAAGAGTGGCAGTTAACTCGTCACTAACGACATCTCAGTGAAAGGGGCTGGCAGAGAAAGAGAAAGAGAGAGGGAGAGGGAGAAGCTAGCTGGGATCGTGTTAATATGTGAGAGTGAGGTTACTGCAGTTGCAGGGTGGGGCGTGGAAGGATTGGCAAGGTTTTAATACCGGTCGACTCCCATTTCGCAAGGCTTGCTGCTTTAATATCCAACTTGCTCGGCTCTGATACACCTGACCGCCTAGCACGTACTGACCACTTGTCAGTAACACTCGACTTTATACCGCGCATACTCGCCGCCTGCGCTTCGACACTAAACTTTTACCCTTTCATCGACTAGCCTCCTCTTGTACGTGTTCCTTCTACACCGCTGCTTGGATAATATTGTATAGAACAGCTGCAAGCTTGTATACTCTGGCTAAGGCTCCGTAAACAACCCCAAAATATTAATAAAAAATAACACGTTCTGGAGTATACTGCTAATAAAAGGGTTCGCGTTAAGTGGAAGGGACAAGTGTTAGGTTAATAAGTAATAAGTGCTGAAAGGAAATTGAATAAATATGTAAGAGTGCTGATAAAATTGTATTTCCTGAGAAAAAGTTTCGTATAATATATTCAAGAAATCTTTGGATTATTATTATATTAATATTAGTATTAGGAGATAACAGTTAAGTGAGGAATTAACCAAAGAAGTACGAAGCATTCGGGGGAATGGAGTAACAGAATTCCCCGTATTATGATAATTTCAAAGTTAATAGCTTTTGGAGAACGGTAGCACTCAGCGCACGTGTAAATCAGCAATTATTGTTGGGCGGCGTGTTAATGTCAGACGGGTTGTTTCGGTTATTAGGGGGAGAATCAGCTGATGGTAGGATTCTAGTGAGAGCCGTTCTGGTAATTGACATACATACATAGGAACATTACGCTAATACAGCTAGGATTAATCCGATTTTCCGAGCTATGTTTGGAGTGGCGGAGTTTACCTGTTTGTCAAATTCCACCGGCAAGCGACATAAGCGCGGAAAAGTGGGCTGGCTTAATGCGATTTTAATTAAATGCTAGTAAATTGGTGCAGAGAGAAACCGCTGGGCTGATCGGGGAGCATTAATTGCCGAACGAAAAGCGAGTCTGCTAGCGAGTGAAATACGATTACAGCATCGGAAACTCTCTCCGCTCCCGCGGGATGCATAAAAACCTGCCCTGTCGCCACTACTCCCTGCTTTTTGTTATCATTCAGCCCCAGTCCCGAGCATCGTCCACCATTCCATTCCCCTCTTCCCTCAAACCCCTCCGCCAATTCCCAGTTAAACAGACCACTAAACCTTCCAACTCCATGTCATAAGTCCTAACAATTATGAAACCTGCTGCTATACACCTCGTAAAAATGTTTCAACATATAAGTTACTGCACTCTGGTTTTAATAAATCGGTTTAATTAATTCATTGAGAATTCAAAAAATATTATGTTACGATCTAATATTTAAAATGCTGTGAATGTTAAAAGTCTGCGTATGTTAATATAATTTATAAGTCAGTTAATTTAAAAAGTATTATTAGATAATAGAAAGGAAATTATTTGTAACTGAAAATTAAAAGTGCATGCAGTAATAGCATAAAAATATGCGAAAATTTGGAATAATACTATTATACACAGTATCATATGCGTCATATATGTTGTATGTATCGGTAAAAGCATCATTATCAGGTCTGTTTCTGCTTTAGTGAACTTCTCTACAGCCACAGAAATAGATCGCGGTACAATTGTGTTGCAGTAGAATTTCAAGGAGCATTGTGTAACTTTAGCTTGACACAAAGCTCGCCAGGTGCTTGGGCAAACTTTGAGCAAGCCATTCTTACTACCGCTGAGTTCAAGCTCCATTCCACTTCGGGGGATTACTTCTTTTGCATTAGCTCTTCAATTACTCGGTGGATTCTAATAGTAAATCGTTAGCCGTCGAATACTCTGTCGATGTAGAATTTCGACTCTGCAAAGCGATCCTGTTCGAATAATAGACAACTAGCGATCTCTTTTTAGAGTATTTAAATTTAACCTTAATGCCAAGCTAATCGGAATTCTATTCTTTCAGTGGTTGCAAGCTTCGACGAAGTACTAATAAAATATTGAATGACTAGAAAATGAATTGCAGGACTGGTCGAATTGAGTAATAGCTATTTTAGACAAATAATGTCGTATTTTGACACCAGTGTTAAAAATGGCAAATGTCACTAACAATAATAATGACAACAAAATATTCCGGCAAAGTCTAATAACCATTTTTGTTGACTAGTTTACCTAGAATAATGTTGTACCGATTGACTTCATTAACCAGTAACAATGTATACTATAAAAGGAGAAACAGGATGGCGGGATCCTGACCCGGGGAAGAGATGCAGGGATGAAAGGATCAGGAATATCCATCAGTGACGAAATATTCGAGGGAGGCAACGAGGCGGTCCGTCGAAGAAGATTGTCCCAAAGGAAAAGGTTGGGATTCCTGGGTAACGAGGGAAGCCAGTAGGAAGAGACAGAGCAATAGTTTCGACAGGCAGTATCGCTAATGCAGTCCTCTGTCCAGTTGAAAGGAAATTGCATCGGGTGGAGGCTATCCACCACCTCCGCCACCTCCGCCACCTCCACTACCTCCACCGAGTCCCAGTCCATTCTAGCTATCAATTATCTCAAATAGCGCGAATTAAACTAACCCATTCCCCATCTTCCGCTGCTCGAGCGCCCTCTTTGTCCAACTGGAGTGCAGCAGTTGATTCCTCGGTCCATCCCTCTCGCTCGTCCAACCATCCATCCATCCTCCTTCTCCCCCTTCATTTCCTAACCTCTTTATCGGTCTCGCTTGGTCCTGCTGCCCTTTGGCACAGCAAGGATCCTTTGCCAGAGAGTACGAACGAGAGATAGAGATAGAGATAGAGAGGGAGAGGGAGAGGGAGAGGGAGAGGGAGAGGGAGAGGGACGCTAAGGAGGAGGGAGAGTCGACAATGTCCTCCGATTTCCCTCACTCGAGACTTTCTCTCTTTGGCAAAGGTCTCATTCTCGGCCAGCAACGTCCTCCTGACTTCTGATTGCTTCTGTCCCCGGGCCAGCTGCTCCTCTCTCCCTGACCGAATCGATTCCCATGTATTTCGTTGAATTTTCCCTCCACCAACCATCCCCGATGCCGCCGTTCCACCCCCCTCGGCCAACTTCTCCTCGACGACGAGCTGCTCGTCTTCTGGGGATAGTTACGGGTAATGAGCATACCGACGAGGAAACCTCGCCCGCCCCACCCAAACCTTGGTCACTTGCTCTTCCTTTTTTACGATCCTACCTTCGTTTTTCCTATTGCATTTTTATACCAATTAGTCAGGACTACCAGCTCTTATGATGATTTCCTATGCGCCTGATGGACATCCTGGTATTGGTAGGATTGTTCTTTCTCTCGTTTGTATTATAGGGCTTGTATTGTTTTGCTGTTCCTTTTTTATGCCAATTATTCGGGACTTGTTTCTACGGTGATGCTACTCTGTGCGTCTCATGGATTTTGTGATGTTGTTCATATTATTCTCTCGTTTATATTGTTGTCTTCAAAATTATACGAAGCTCTAAAATCTTTAATATCGTAATGGTTATATTTGAGTAATCTAACCGAATCTTTGAAGGACGACTTACTCGTTTGTAAGTAGCACTTATAATTATAGTCGCATTCGAACTTTAAGAGTCTCTTGTTAAAGGATATACTTCAATTCCAGAGAATACTCAATTTCGTATTGATCAATTTTCACCATCCAAAAGCTATTATGGATAAATCTTGGGAGCTTCCAACTCGTTTTGCGGGCTTTGCAGCCACGATTCCTTTTGTTTCGCAGTTTACGGATATCACGGTGGTATTTATGTGCGGGTGCAGCTAGAGCGGCGACTCTGGTGAAAGGTAGTCGCAAATTGGACCGGCAGCGCTCTCTTCTCCTCTCCTCTCTCCTCTCTTACTTTCTTTTTTTCGGCGGCTCTTTCTCTCTCACGCTTCCGCGTTTCGCTTTGTTGACGCGATGCATACGGTTTTGAAGGACCGTCCTAGATCTTGCGAGGCACTCGCTCCACCATTTTTCAACGGAGTGCGAAACCTACCTATGTCCGTGGAATCGCCTGTCATTCTCTGCAAATTTAATTCTCTAGAGCGACTATCAACTTATAGTCCTTGTGGAGATCTTAATGCTTCGTTCGTAAGTTAGGAACAGTTGCTTCTGTGTGTACTTGACAATTTTTACATTGACTAAAAAAATGCTTACTGGAAGTCGGTATAACCCCAAATTATAAATACACTCAAGTGACAGTGTGAAATTATTAAACTACAAATCCAAACTTCAACATTTCGCTAGAAGGTGTTTAAAATTCGGATACCAAGGTTTAGAAAGCAGAATCAGTGCTAAGGAAAGAGCAAACACTTGACTACCACACTAGGCTAAAGTCACAGGCGATCCAGAGAGTCCGGTATGGAGAATATCCCAGCTAGAGCGAGGGTAGCTCGCTAGCTGAAGATCTTAACGAGGTCGTCCAATAAAATGTAAAGTAGAGTCCCAATTATTTATTAAGCAGATTCGTTTGGTAACCAGGGGAAGAAGTGGAGTCCCAATGCGTGGGTGGTAGTTGGTGGTGGAAGTCGGTTACATGGCTGGGACATATTGGATTTACATGTAGAGTCGGGAGCGTCGGGAGCGTCGGGAGCGTCGGCAGCGGCGGCGGCAGCAGCAGCAGCCGTAGCAGCTCGAATTAATGGCAGGGGCTATTACGACGCCGAATGAATATGCATAAAACTGCACAAAGTGAAT
Source organism: Ectemnius lituratus (assembly GCA_910593735.2). NCBI lineage: Eukaryota > Metazoa > Arthropoda > Insecta > Hymenoptera > Crabronidae > Ectemnius > Ectemnius lituratus. Next base: position 13,004,935 of record OU343036.1, on the reverse strand, counting down.
TGGCGGGCCCGGCGAGATAGCGCTGCCCCTGCAAAAGGTTGGCCGCCGGTAGGCGTGGTTACACGTGACGTCACCAGGCCGTTGTTCTATTTTGCAGGAGCGTCGACTCGACTGGGACGCGGACTTGTTCTCCTGTGTTTTGTGTCCCCGCCATGCTTCATAAATCAACGAAACAAACAGAAACGCGCCGCACCCGCCGGGCGCAACCCTCACCCAGCACCACATGCGCACAAACTAGCTTCCGATGCTGAATGTATAATTTCATCTCGCTCGCCCTTCCTAGATACTTTGCGCTCCATGCGTCGTACTTTCAGTCTTCAAAAGAGGACACTTGCCGGGTGTGTCTGTTCATTCTAAGGACTATTCCCTAAGATAGAAATTCATTTTACGGTTTAATACTCAACCGTTCATTAAAATACAAAGAACGACCTTGCAAAAAATGTTAACACAGATATCGTTTTCTTATTTCTTTATACAATATCTTATGGATTAACTATTTATAATGTTATCACATTGAAGTACAAGGGATATATTAAGTTACGAAAGTGTTTTTAAGTTTCACCCACGATTAATTTCAATAAAAAATTATTATTGTTGTAAGTACTATCGGATAGCGGAGTTGGGATTCAGTTTAGAGAGTGTTCGATGCACCGTAAAGATATCAGCGGGAGATCAAACGAAGTTCAAAGCTGTCCGAAGGAATTCGGTCGATCCTGGAGAGTCCCGGAAGAGCTCGACGAGTGGAGATGATCAGGAGAGGAGAGGAGAGGAGAGGGCAAGAGAGGGGCCGGTGTAGGTAGGTACTCGTGTTTCTCGAGAAGTTACGCTCTCAAGTGCACTGCATCAGGCTGAAACGCGAATTGCATTTGTCAGTGCATAAAAAAGCGGATCGGAAGCGAAGGAAGGAAGTTTGGCTGGACGGGGAAGAGGGTAAGTGCCTTCCTACGGTAAATCCACTTCACCCTCTGCGACTCTACGTCTTCCTACGTTTGCAAAGAAAGCAATGGGATTCCTGAGAACGTCACATCTCTCCGTACCCACGGCGCGTGGGTCACTGAAAAATTGATCAGCGCGGAAATGACTGTCGAGGGAGAGAGTGTGAGAGAGAGAGAGAGAGAGAGAGAGAGAGAGAGAGAGAGAGAGAGAGAGAGAGAGAGAGAGCATTTAGTGGCACTGTAAAACTTATCTGAATACTCGATTAAAACTGAAGAATGACGCGCCAATGTTACCCACGAAGGAAACACCAAGAGTAAGAAAAAACGACTTGATCATTGGAATAGAATTTCAAAATTGAAAAAAAGAGAAAAGAGAAAAAATGAAAAGGGATAATAAGAAAAAGAATGCTGGCCCAATTATCGGACTTTCGAATTTCCAATTAAAATTCCGCAAAAAGCCGGTGCTAACACTTAGCTAATTTGTTGGCCGTTGAAAGCTCGTTTTTTTTTTACGTCGTCGATGGATATCGATTATCGTTGGAAGTGTAATAGAGGCTGAAGTGTACGGCGGGCCGCGGTTAATGAAGACAAGCTTCATTAGCTTCTTGCGATAATGGCGTGTAATATGTCGACATTATAACGCAATCACGGCTACGAAGTTGCAGAACCTCGCTGCCAGGCTGATTCTATTGTGCGACGAAGTTGCCATCCAATATTCGCTACATTGCGTGGTGGAGCCGATCTTGCGGCAGATCAAAGACATCGATAAATGCCACTTAAATAAATGCTCATTCAACTGTTTCAGTAGAAACATACAGAAAGGCTGATCTAATACATCAAAGGGACAAGCAAGTATTAAATTTCCAAGTGCATATTTGTCTCACTATCATGAATATAAATTAGCTATTCGTTGTAAATGTGACGTTACACATTTATAAATTACAGCAATTATAAAATATGTTATATGAACTTTCGACGTTTTCCAATGAAAACACTATATTAAACATACACTATCGTATATGCACAAGTTTCAGAGTGATTTATAAGCAAATACTAGAATGCACAAACTATCGGAAGAGCCTTGAAGCAGCAATCTTTTATCGTCCTGTGTTATCCTTTAATATATAAAATTACTAATCAGGTTCAACTCATACAAACTTTATTCCACACAGAAGTAACGCATCCACAAATCACCTACGAATAACATTTCGAAAACAAAAAAAAAGGTCACGCACTATCTATCGAAATGTAACTCGCACAGTTCTAGTTACTTTATTAGCTTTGTTTCGAAATCAAGATAGCCGGCGTGGCGTGGCGCGGTACGGTGCGAGCTTTGCGAGAGTATAATGGAACAGGTGTCCTCGGGTGGGCCAGGAGGACATGGGAATTCAAATTGCGATAACCAATGGAAGCGGGGCCGAGGGCGCAACGGGACGCGATAACGCTCGGCCTGGCAAAACTCGGCCGGCTGTATTTTTCAATTGACAAGAGCGGCAAAGTGAGGGAGGAGAGAGGGGGGAGGGGCTAAGAGTGGGAAAACCAAAAACGGGAGCGGCGCGGCGCGGCGCGGCACGGCGCGGCGCCCCACCGGCCCGATAATCTCGAGCGATTGGGAATCCAGGAATTACGGGGGTATCTATAATTTTGCGGGGGATTAAGGGGGGCGGAGAGTGGGAGGGCAAGCGGAGAGATCGTCGCTTATCGGCGCGGCGAGCGCGCGTTATTCGCAAAATAAGCGGCGGTCAGAGTGCCGGGAATCGGCCGCTTCAAATGGATATTGCGAGAGCTGGTTAATAGGATTTTATTTCCCACCTGCATCCCCTTCCCGCCCTCATGCTTGCGCACCCCTTCCGCCCTCGCGCCCCACCCCCGCCCCTCTTGCACCCGCATCCTCTCTACTGGATGACCCTAAAGCCCACCACCGATCAAGATGGAATAGAACGCTCCACGCACAAATCCAATCAGTGATATCGTTGGCATCGTTGTGCTCGATTTCCTGGATAGGTCGGCCAAGCCTCACTGATCCAGATGGTTAAGGTCAGAGGCACACGCACGATTTTGTACTGTTGTGATTGGAAAATCGCGGGAGAAAAAGAGCTACGATTTTTTAGTTGGGTGTAGGATGATTATTACAGGGAATTATTCATTTTGTTTCTACGAAGTAAGAAACATTTCGTGTAGAAATGGTAATTAAAGTGACCTTATTAATTGTTCGGAATAAAATTGAAGTTCATGTATTCGAGACAATTAATTACATTTACATTTTGTAAAGGTTTATTCTGGAATCAATATTTGTTGTATTTCAAATGTATAAATCTTGCGAAGATATTGAAATTTAAAGACAGTCTAGAAAGAGTGACTGGGTGCATATGAAAAGACACAGTGCTCGTAAGGAATTGGAGGAATAGGAGGAAAACAGAGAGAACAGTTCCTTTGAAGTGTACGGCGAGAAAAGCTGGCAGCTCGACAAAAAGCACGAGCCTCGAGTAAGTAGATACTTTCATCGGTAGGGTGGAAAAGAAAGAAGGGGATTTTTTCGAAGCCCTTCATCCGCCGACTGGTTGAAAGTTCTCGATCAGTTGGGAAGTGAGCGGAAAACTCTCTCGGTGGTTCATCAATATTTCGCAATGATAATACACGGTCTTCGGTTCAATTAAAGTTTCATGATACGATTGCCATTATTCGGAGCCAGGTGCCGTTAGGAGCGCGCCGTTGGTAACAGAGGAAGTATAACGGGCTCTTTGCTGCTCGGCTCGCCGATACAAAAGCAAGAAATATTGGACGAACTTATTGAATAAAAATAGAAGTAGTGCGCCTGGTTTCATTTCCTCTCCACGTGCCGTTCGGCCATAACCGTTGAATGGAGGCCGCCCAAACGAATTCGCGCAGTGAATTCCCAGAGGGAATAGGGCGACACACGTGGGCACACGTATACACGTGGCTAAAGTGTCCATCTACAGACCTATGAATCGGCCTCGAGCCAGACAAGTGAATGAACTCCAGTACGATTGCTTCCTCCAATGTAAATTTTTAAAAAAACACTATCATTATTTCAACATATCAAGTTATTATACAATTAAATGGAGATGCATATACATAGTATAGTAATTTCTATACATCTGATATACCAAAAATTCAGGAGTATCATAAACTTTAAAATTGCAGTATCAACTTTGACGACTGTCATCGATTAAAGACAAAATAAAATGGTAAGCGCTAAGACGTCATAAGGCTAGCCGGAGGCTGAGAGCGTTGAAGCAAGAGGGAAACTTAAGCCAAACTTAGGATCCAATAAGGCCGAGACGAAGTTACATTTCATAGGAGCATGCGGTTTCAATAGGGCCGGCGCCATAAACCAATAAATAGCTGGTGGCTGCCAAAGTTAAATAGAAGCGGCACGTTCCAAAAGCAATCGAAGCCGAGGACACATGTGCGCTGCTGGTATGCATGCCGATCGAACACGCCAGGAAGGATTGGAAGCTCTCTCAAGCTAGGAATTCCCGAGGGAGGGAAGAAGAGGGTTGCGCCCTGAGCGATCTCATTAGCCAGTCCTATAAATCGGCGTGTGTGTAGCTCGGTGAATTGTAGCAGCTGGCCAAAAGTTGGCGATTAACGGGCGACATTGCAGGACGCGCGCACGGGGCAACATCTTGCTATTCATCTTCCAGTTGGTTTCCTGGGCGGGCGGGGAGGCAGTTGAGCGGGTGGCGACCACTGCCGCCCTCTTCCCGAAGGCCTCCGTTCAACCTCGAGGAAGAGGATGGTGGTTCAATCTACGAATTTCGATTGCAGCCCGAGCGGCTGCACGCCGCTGCCAAGGAAGTTCGTCGAATAATAGGATGGAGAATCGAAACGTCGGATTGCGGATAGTAGGAGGGACAGTACGACGAGGATTCTGCCTTATACCGCAAAAGCGTAGCCGATTGCCAGACCCCTAACTGACGAAGGCGCACAAGCCCACCCCATACCACTACTACTACTACCACCACCATCACCACCCTCCAACCCTGCAACTCTCCTCGTCGTTTCACCGAAAACGCCACCTGCGATAACGAGTGCCCTGGACCAAGTCCTCTGAATGCTCTCCAAGGTCCACACGATTAACCTTTCGATGCATGTGCTCTCTCGCCCACTCGGACTGCGATCGTTTGCGGCTTCGCTCGGGATATCCAGCCTCCCTCCACTTTCCAGCTTGTTAAACAGAATTTCTCGCCGCCGCCGCCGCTGCCGCCGACGGCAACGCCTCTAACATTCTCCCACTACCCATCCACCCCCCTTCTCATCCACCTCCTACTCCTGGAAAACGCACGAAAATTCACCCCTGAAATTGTAAACAGACAGCTCTCAGTGTCTACCGAACGGGTTGTGGCTCGTACAAAGCGAGGCAAATTCATTTGTGCGTGTTGTTCCGCCCTGTACCGGGATGAAACGGACCACTCACTGAAAAATGCAACACTCTAAAAGTCTATGTTGTCATATAGAAGAATTAAATGGCCATAAAAATGACTGGCAAGATTTTATCGATTTATTTCAATTTTTCTCTCGAACCTTTTACTTCGAACGTTCGTTCTTAAATAATAAAATAAGAATAAACTAACAACTCGAATTACCAAGATGCGCATTCGTTGGTACAATCTAGTACATTTATACTAATATAGCAGCGAGTACAAGGTTACCACGAGCAAAGTGATTTCTCGCTAGTAAGACTGGCAGGTTGGAAAAGCGGCAGGTAGGAAGAACTGCTGGAGGAGCAATCAATCTGGCACAGGATATTACAATGCAGCAGAGCCAACTGAAGGGAGGTGGGCAGGGGGTGGAAGAAGAGAGTTAGCGGAGGTTCTAATAGTTGAACAGGGCCGAGAGAATACAGCCAATATTACGATCCATCCGTCCGGGGATGGAGTTGAATCAATAGAGGAAGAGAGTATCCGGGCCGCAGCGATTCTCACGCAGCGCAGCATCCAGGACAGAGGAGCCAGCCGTATGGATAACGGTGAGGACACGCATCCAATTGGATTGAATTCAGATCGCGGCATGAGCAAGGAACCATTGGAGAAACAGAGAGAGAGAATGGGAGAGTGGAAGGGGGAGAGGGAGAGGGAGTTGGAGTGCAACGTCGATGCTCGCCGGATATCGGAGCTCCGCGGCCTGGAAACGGCCATTCCAGCTTCAATATGAAAGATTCATGTTCTCGGATATGCCAATACGCGTGAATATACACGCGATCGGGCGTGCGGCATTCTCTAACTTTCCACCTAACTCTTTGCGGGTCAACCTGCTCTATCGATATGCTCGAAGCAGTCCATTCCCAGCTAGCTTGTTAATTGGAGAGAATCTATCGAGTAATATAAGTTTCGAATTGGCTATTTTTATTGAGAAATTTGAGAATGCTAGTTGGATGATTTATTACTGGTTCTTTAAATTTGAATAGTGTTTAAGTGACTTGGGATATTATGTAGATGGTAATACTCTGTGCAATATATTCCCGAAAGATTTATACTGGCGGAGTTTACGAGATACTGAAAGTCATGCGCGATGAATCTAAAAATATTCTACAGTCCTTAAGGGATGCTTGCCAGTGCTAGATCTTCCTGTCTCTTTTTAACCAAAACTGGGAGGAAGCTCTTGTTCTTGCGTCACCCTAACCTCTTGACACAGAGAAAAACAGTGTCGTAGGTGGAAAAGAGCGAAGCTGTCAGAGAGGATAATTAACTTCGTTCCAATTCCCATAGAATAACGCACTTGCCGTTGGCGAGCATCGGGCAAATCAATTGGCTAAGATTAAATTGGTCGGGAGCGGCGCAGGTTAGTCAACACTCGAGCCGGTGGCTCTAAATAAGGCGGCTCTCCTCGATAATATTTACGTAGAGGCGGCGGTGGCGGCGGCGGCGGCGGCGGCGACGTCCCCAAAAAAAGAGCGGGGCAAACAGGAAGCGAGGACAAGAGAGAAATCAATCGCGACAGGAGGGCGAGGAAAAAGACGAGGAGGAGAGGAGGAAAAAACACATCAGGCCGATCGGTTCGCTCTAATAACGCGGAGGGCCTATTGGGGCTGCCACGTCACCCGCGAGATAATATCCCCGAACTGGCACACAGCATCCAGCCACCCCTATTTTAATTCTATCCTCCTCTCTCATTGTTCTTCCTGTCAAGAAGAAGCCACGTGCACCCGATCAGATAAATAATGTCGGCTCCGCCCGGGAATCTTGCAAAAACCAGACAACCCTCGTCCCGCTCCAACCTTTTAGCCCTCTCAGCCAACATTTCTTCCTACAACAATGACAACCGACGGATTTTCCTAATGGTGACACGCCAACCAAACTGTATCGCAAATGCACTTCCCTTTAAAACAGCAATCGTCTACTTCCTTCGTTCTACATACAATATACATATAGGACGTACAGAATACTTCAATTACATTCTACATCAGTGTACATTACAACAAAAGATAAATTACAAGAACAATTGACAGTCAACACAATACCACAAGGTTCTGTTATGTTCTTGATCTATGTTCATGAGTGAGTAGAATCAGTGCGTTATGTTTGATCGGACAGGTCCAGGCTGATCGGAATGTGATGAGAAAGGGAGGAGGGTGGCGGAGGAAGAGACGAGCGAAGAGGAAGTAAGGAGGCGGGGAAATGCGAAATGTGAAAAGCTGGCTGGGCCGAAGAGAGACAGGACAAGGACAGGGACAGGGACAGGGACAGGGGAAATGGGGTTGAATGACGAAAACGAGGTAGAACGAGGAGGATGGGTGAAGGGTTGGGGAGTGTGCCGAGCGAGAGTATTCGCAGAGGCACGCGAGTACCGGGCGAGCGGGAGCGGGTGCGGGTGCGGGTGCGGGTGCGGGTGCGGGTAGCGGGAGCGTGCGGAGCGAGAGGGAAAGCTGAGGACACTTGGCCAGGCGAGGGAGACGGCGAGCTTATGATACTTCCAAAAGCCCTGGCATATCGATCGACGAATAAAGCGAGCGCGCACAGACCTGCCAGACCTATTTCCTCTGTTCTCAGGGCAGAGGCCTGTTTGTTCCCCCGGACTGTACACGCTGTTTTGTGACGAGGATTTTGGCCGGCGGCCAACCTCATTTCAGATGGACGTATTACATCATGAGCTTAGCGAATCAATGTTTTGTCGGTACATACTCTACCTCCCACACACACCCTCCACCACCCTCAACCACCCTGGCTTGCCTGCCCGCTCCGATACGCGCGTCCCACGCTCCGGATAAACCATCCACCCCCTCCCGCCGCCACACCGCACTACCTTCCGGGTATCGCCGCTACTGCCTATCACCGATGAATTCAGACACAGCTTGATTGCTTTTCTTCCAGTACAGGATAAACATCGCCTTCCGAGCCTGCCTTCCTCCTAAACCCTTCATTACTCAGAGTTGCAGTAGACACAACCCTTGCTTCTTCCACGGACACGTGTTCGCACCACTGATTTAGGAGGTCAGTGTAACCAGGCATGTGAAAGGTGTCTTATGTCTTAAATTTAAGATGGAAAAAGGATAAGATATGTAAAGTTAATGTATGCAGAGAGAGAGAGAGAGAGAGAGAGAGAGAGAGAGAGAGAGGGAGGGAGGGAGTAAGAGGTTGTTGCTCTTCCGGTGGTAAGGTTGCATATAAATTTTGCTGGGTGATTGGCGCCACGCTACCAATTTTTGCATGAACCCCTCGCAAGTTGCAGGGTGTTGGATTAAGTCTGCCAGGCTGTAGTGGCATATTTTTGGGTCAACCTGTGCATGTAAGTGCGCGTGTCCCCGTGTATAGAAAAGGTGAGGGTGTGCGAGGACGAGCGATCGGTTCGCAGCAGTATATCAGCGTTCCCGGAATTTATGAGTGCAGCACTATCGCACTGAATTACGTTGGACGATTTACGAAGGTGTGTGCGACGCGGCAACGAAACATTTGCAACTGCACTAGCACACACTCGGTTCTGTTCTGCAATTCGCATCGAACCAACGCTCGCAAAAAATCGAGAACTGTGTCAGCGTGTTACAGTCGGACGGCTCTGGAAATATTGGCCGCGCTTCACGTCATCGCCGGACGATGTTTGTTTATGCAAGCAAGTCCTTGTTCCTGTTGATTCGGAGTTTAATCTCGCGTCGTGTCCCATGCTTTTCGGATTCCGAGTAAATGCATTGTACGTGTTCTCGAAAAATCGAGGCTGGATGATGGTTGTTAAGTTTTTCTCGGATGCTTGTATGCTCTAATAATGTACATGTAGAGCTCGGGTGAATTTCTGTTTTATAAATGAAGAGCTTTTTTCTTGTTATTTTATATTGGGTATGATGAATTAGTGATTTTTTGAAGCTATTATTTATTATTTATTTTCCATCCATTAGGAATTTTGGAATTTACATTAGTTGGAAATTATTTATTTGTCAGCGAAAGAACCGTTTCATACAACTGATAAGGGTGCTAATCATTTGTTAAAAGAGTAGTTCATTTCCACTTCAGTCATGTTCGAATAATTCAGCCTACAACTAACGAAAGGTTCGACGCTTGGGAAATTTGACCCTTGAAAATTTGAAAAATGTCTGTCAAAGGGAGACCTTTGTTCAGCTGGACCACGAGCCGAAATTCTAATTGAATGCTATTAAAAGCTGACGCCTCTATCACTTTTTGATCAAAGAGGCCACTGTTAACAAGTCACCACCGATTTTAAACCCCTTGTGAACGTTTTGGAGTTGTTTTTGGCGTCGTGCCGAAAAAAGGTTTTCGTTTCATTAGCAAGTTCTTTTTGACTTCCATGCTGATTGATGGTATATTCTGTGTATGTACTTGTTAATTGAAATATCTTTTTAAAAAAACTATAGTCTCGTTAAAACAAATAAGGTCTTAATACTTTACTGTCTTTTTGATTAAAAATTGTATCAATAATTTAAAAAAAAACCATGATACGGGTTTTCCACACAAAAAAATTCTTCATCGAACCGTTTATTTATCACCTACGCGATGAATGTTTGACACACGCCTGATTGTTTAGCCGATATACAATCGAGCAAACAACGCTCAATCATTGACGAAACCCAGTAAGTTATTGCCGTCCTGTAATCACTACTTCATAAAAGAAACACAGTATAGGAAACATTGAAATAAAGCCGAGCTGTGGATTCCATATAGAATGACTACTGCATCGTTTAATTTCCATCGCTGGGGAGGAATGCGTGAAGAGAATTTTTTCTAGATTTGCCGAGGTGTAACTTGAAATTCGACGAACAGCTCTGTATTGCAGGATTCGCAGCGGAAACAAGAATTTAATATAAAGCGGGCACTCCGCTTGCAGTTCGATATTTCTCATCAAAATTCTCGCTGTTATCCTTTTATTAGCCGGCTGGTGCATCGATGGATGGTGCGAAGGGGGGGTTGGTACGCGCCGCCATTCCCGGGCGAAATATTGAAAAGGGGTAGTTTTCCCCGCAGCAGAAGTCGTTCCACTCGGATCCGAGAAGTTTCGAGATAATGGTCCATATTCCCCGCAAGGAGTATCAGTGAAAGGAAGTAAATATTCGGGTTAGCGGGTGGAGTAATATGAGGGTGGTTGGTTGGAGGGGTTGGGCTGGCTGCGACGCCATTAGGAGTTACGCTTGAGTTGCAGTATTCCGGGGGCCTCCGCGATAGTTGCTGAATGCGGATGATGAACGGGCGCTCGTGAGCGAGAACTTTTAAACTTTCCCGAAAGCGATCGTCAGTCGCACTTAATGATCCTCGAGAACTTACCAAACGTATCTTCGCCGGCGTCAGCTATTACCCTGAAACAGCAGCCTTACCAACGCTTCCGGGCAAGAACATACGCTAACGGGAGGACGTCTTAAGAATTACCAAACACTACGCTCTCCTTCAGACTTCCGACATAACTTTCTTTCACACAGCAATCTTGGATTTTCAGCATATTCTAATCGACAGTTTGAAGCTTGAACGATAAATTATTTACACTACATTATAATATTCGCCATGTTTTCTTTAGAATTTCTTCCCCTCCTATTTCCAATAGGTAAATGAGGAAACACGAACTTCGTACTAAGTGCTGCATTAATTAACATGAATTATCATTTATTTGCTATCAGACGTCGACCATCGTCGTCCAGGCAACAATAACAAAAATCTCCTCTACATCTGGTTTAATCAGTACCGGAATTTCGCAACTGATTTCTTCCATGCAGCGAAATTCCACGCGCGCGCGCGCGAGTCTCAACCTGATGTCCACGCGAGTTGTAGGTGAATTTCATTGGGCAGCTTGGAAAGAGGGGAAGGAGTGCGGCGTCAACGAGGAATTCCGGTGGGAATCGATTTCGCTGGGGAAACCGCATCGGGATAAGATTTAACTAGTAATTCCGGAGGAATAGGGGTTGCAACCCGCTAGGCGGTAAAACGTTCAAGGCAGAGTGAGGCATCGGCTTCAGGGATATAATTCGTGCAACTCGCGCGAGAATTCCTTGGCAAATTTAGAGCGTGCGCGCCCCCTTTCGCCCGCAAGGCAGCAGCAGCACACGCGTGTTGCCGTAAGCGCGCAATGTAAAAGGGTTTCGATGTTTCCGTACACTCGCTACGAGACCGAGAACGTAGAAACTCCCCGAGCCGCACCGAGAACCAGTCTTCGTTTGTCGGTTCTGCCAGACTACGCTCATCTAATACACAGGGTGATCCAAAAATCTATTGCCCAACTTTCCTAATTAGAGTAGATTCTGTTCGGTTATTCGCACGAGTTAGTCGCAGAGTATAGAGTCCTGTTTGGTCGCTCAAGAGTCCCATTTCAGTATATTCATATAAACTTTACTGTGCTTTGAGTCCGAATTCAATTGGTAATATAGTTTTCCAATGCCGATTAGTTGACTACTAGATGCTTGCGATAGAATTATTTATACAGATAATTTATAACAATGAAACTTATTTCAAAAGGTTGCATATAAAAATTATAAGTCACGCCTTGAAAGGGTTATCAAGTTAACTCATAACTAAAAATGGTTAAATGATAGAATTAATTTAGTAACATAACTAACTTTGTTTACCTCTAATGAGACGTAATTTGGTAAACAATTCTTCGGGAAAATGCTTTTGGCAATCCGACAAGTCGCTCATTATTCCCATTCAAAGACTATACACATTACGAAATGACAAAGCATGAAGGTGTAACTTTGCATATATAATTTTGTTGACCGCAACACCTTTCAACATTGGCTCGGTCCAGAGAGCTCGGTTTCCATCGTATTCGTGGAAACGCGTGCCGGCTTTGAAGCGGTGAACTTTTAATACCGCATAATTGCAAGCTCTCGAGGCAGGTGTTGGCGAAACACACACTAACAAGTAAAATGCTAAAGAGCGCTGGGCGATTTTATCGGATGATGGGCTGCGATAAAAGTTTCGGCCAACTTTGATGGACTGTGCCGACACTTTATTGCAGCTTCCATTTAATAGAGTTGATCGGCGCACCGCGATAAAAGCACCGATGCGATCGCAACAGTATATTAAGCCAAAAAACTCCCTGTTATCCTGTTCACCCCGCTAACGAAATTCTAATTAATTTGCTTGTTTTCACCGAAACACTGTCCGGGGCCCTCCGGCAGATCCGTCTGATTAATATAATATTAATAATACTGTACTATAGAAATATACTATGGAAAAGTTATTTCATGACTGTCATTCAAATCTGTTTGAAACATCAGATAGACTGATAATGGATTCCACCTACGAACTCTGTTTATTATAAAATGAAAAATAGTATATTTTTCGGGCCATCTGAATACTATCAGTGCGTTGCAAAGTTACTAAAATCGAACACAAAAAATGTCCCTGCGTGTCCATAGGCTCGCAATATACCATAAATATTCAAGGGTTGTTTTTTACCAGGGTGAAAAAGGGATGAAGTGCACCATCAACACTTTTCAGCGACCAAACGTACACCGATAGTATCAAATATTGAAACTTCTTTTAATGTATTTCAGATTGAGTCTTTGGGTTTTTTAAATTAAAACAAGCTGAATATAAAATATCTTTAAACTAGTGGAAGGTAAATTTGCAATCAGTGTTCCCGGATGTCGCGGCTACTAAATTATATCAGGAAGATTGTCTTGTTTTTATTAAACTACCGCATTAATTTGATTAAATTCCCGAGGCTAAACGAGCTCGTCAGTTACTGCTAAGTTCGGTAATGGCTACGTCAGCGGTGCGCGGCGGATAGAAGTAAAAACTGGGCCAGAGAAAAGGATAGAAAGAGGGGGAGAAAGAGAGAAAAAGCGGAGGACAAAACGCAGGGCGGGATGCGACCGCACTTTCAAACGAAGCGTTCCTTAATGAAATTCGTACGCCAATTATCCCGAGTCTTTTATCGGCTCTCTAATTTCGCGTGGCTTCCTTATCCACCCCCTCCGCCCGAGCCGCCCCTCTGCGTTGGGTCAGTACTTCCCCCGGAAGCACACACACCCAGAGAATAGAAGGATCAGCGAGTGGAAGTCGAGGCAGCAACGATTACCGGGGCTAAAACTTCCGCCATCCTCTTCGACGGGACTAGAATGTCCCTTCCCCTTCGATACCGTTATGCCTTTCCCGTCGATGCCGTTATCCTTTTCACTTGGACTCCGTTATCCTTTGCCCGATGACTCCTTCCACCCTTTCAGTCCTTTCCTTCCGTTCTTTACTCTCGGTTTCCTTGCCTCCGCCCGACTTCTTCTTTCCCTCTCTGCGATCGGCCGAACAACTAAGTTTCCGGGCCACAGTCCAGTCGCCGAACGTTCAGAAAGGACTCGTGCAAAAAAGGACCGATCAATGCCTGCCGGAACGTCCAATTCTTCCTGGGAATTTTTGCCCACCTACTCCACCCACCGTTCCACCCTCTACTAAAGTGAAACAGAATGACGCCGAGAACTGCCATGTTTGCCTCGACTGTCGGCTAATGGGGGTCTTTTCTGTTTAATATTGGTGTTTGGTTGATTATACGCAACGATGTAGGAATACTAATGCACGATTTCAACGAACGGCTTAACCTATTGCATTCCCAGTGAGAGGTTAGTTGCTTTTCAGTAGTAATGAAAGTTTAGAGAAATCTGCTATGAGTTAAGACATAGTTTCAAAATTTAGAGCTCAAATGATATGATAAATATTAGTTGGAGAAATATTTCTATTGAATGATTTAGAATATTTTTAATTGCCTTAATATTATAAATATTTAACACAGGAGGAATGAAATTGTTTTATAAATCGAAGTATCAAGTAAGTATTTGGTGTCTTGAGGGACTCTGATTAATGAAAACCCGAAGTGGAAAGTTATCCGTGATAATTGTTAGGACGATTGATATTGTTTTAACTGTGTTATAATTCCTCGGCCCTTAAATTAGGGATTCAGCGTCGCGACGAAGGCACTCATAACTATGGCGGCCAGTCCTCGAGGTTCACCCGGCCAATCTAAATATTCATGTGTATTCAAATGGTTCGGTAACTGACCCGGGATAAATCGATCGCCGGCCAGGCCGAAAGCCCCGTAACTTTGTAACCGGCTTCGCGATATTAAGCCAACGGCCACCAACTTTCATTCCAACAGTTAACCTGGCCAACTTCGCTTCGATAACACCTGCGCGATAACAACACTCACTCCTGTCGGACTGCTGGTTCACCGGAGTTTCTCTATGCATTCATCTTGCCAACTTATTCTTTAATGTTTTAACGACCGACTTCCACTCAACTCGAGTAAATTATTCCGCTAGAATTGTGCACTACATTTATAAATGATTATTGAAAAATCCGTGAAAAGCAACGAGAATAAAGTGAAAATAAGTTTTTGTTCGGTTGGGTCATAATAATATTTGTCCTCCAATACTTTTTAATAATACTGTAAGTGATGGAAAGATTGTTAATTAACTATACATGTATTTCGTGTCAGAAAAACAAGTTAAATTAATATTTTTTTATGAATACTTGTTTAATGACTATGGTTCCAGACAATCTCCCCCTTCGGATATGTATGGTATTTAATTTGTTGCGGTTACCCGTGCGTCAAGTGGTTAATAAATTCTCCGGTTGAGGAATTTACTGAATGACACTCGAATGAATAATTTATACAAATATGCATCTGTATCCAGTTATATGGCATCGAGAAAACCGATATTTTTTTCCAATGAAATACCATCAGAAGTATTATTATACGGTCCTTTCGTATCCCTCGCAGGAATTCCTGGAACGAATTTCGGATATAATTGGATCTCCTCAAAAGCAGTGCACGTAGAAAAAATAAAAAATAAAAAATATGGGAAATTTTTGTATAGAAAATCTCGACGCGAGATTTGGGAAGTTTATACGCGGAATACGGCTGTGCATCTATTATGAGAGGAATAGATTGTTGGGAAAACATATCTGAATCCTGGGGGAATATCAATAAGTGAGGTGGGTGGCCCCGGGGAACCTAACCTCGAAACCGGTTGCACCGAGCCATCAATAACTCGGCCAGAGTTAACGAGAAAAGTGGTCGAGGCCTCGTAAATCAGCCACGAAATTCACTGGGTCTGCTCGGCCGCGAGCTTCAGCCAAAATTCATCCCCTTCGAAAAATCTCGCGTCACTGACCGGCAATCCCGGCGTCGTTTATCATCGCGCGGCAAAGGGAACTTTTTCCCTCAGCGGAGTGACAGAAAAAGTGTTAGCCGCCAAGGAAGAAGCTCGAGGAAGAAGAGCGCGCGGGTTCGCTCGCACTTGGGAAAAAGGAGGGCGACGAGTGGCCAAACAACATTAAGAGCAGCAGCTTCTCTCCAGCCTCTACCGCTCGGCCTGGCGAACCTGTAAACATTAATTAGCGAAATTCGGCAGCCAGGCAGTTTACCTCGACTCATTGGCAGCCGGTGGCGAGAAAACACGGTAATTTGGAGCATTTGGAGGAGGCTGAGTGGCTGGCAGCCTCAGGGCTACGTGCCAGTGCGCCGACAGTCGACGAAGAAATTGACAAATTGTACTTTTAAATGATCGACGCGCCCGGAAGCCTCTCGTTCGGCTCTCTCTTCGGCAGCCACCCTCCATCACTGCCTCGAGAGCTTCTCCGAGACTCGTCTTCCCCCTCACCTCTTGCCAGGGGGACTTTAAATAAGGCTTCGACTCCGAACTCGCTAAGAAAGTCCGCTTCAAGGGGTTGAGAGTCGCCCACCATCCACCAGGATAAACCGTTACTCTCTCACTATCCTTATAATTCCAACAAAATTCACTTTACCCCCCTCGATTCTACTCTGACACAATCCTTTCTCATTCATGCAAACTCCGTGTCAATTCTACGCCACACGAATTACCTCTTTCCCGAAAATTACGAGCATCCAAAGTCCAAAGAATACTCGGAACAACTAAAGGAACAATAAGATTGACTTAAATGAAATCGATTTGTTTAATGTGCTTATCAATCCTAGATTTAATTAAATGGCTTGGTACTTGTATTCTAGTAACTTTACATTCATATACTATTATTCTCCTGATACTAAAATAACTAGTTTAACTGTTGTTTTAAGTTCCAACATACCTACATTTTTCTATGCAATATCCAACACATTGAACTCTCATAAACCGAGGAATTAATCATTGCAGCTACCAAACATGTCCGTTCTCTTTTCCATTTGTGGCGACACTTGCAGCAACAAATACGGGCGGTCGCGATTACGTGGGAATGCGAGTCACATACTGAGAAATCAATTATGGGAACCGGTTTCGTGGGCGGCGAACGGGGTTGCAGGGGGTTGTAGAGTGGGTGGGTGGGGGTGGCGGTGGTGTATGTGTGTCGCACAATTAATTCTCCGGGCGTTAGTTTCGCGGGCGAGGAATTCACGGGCATTAGTTCGGCGACAGTGTAGCCAACAGAGGAGAGAGAGGAGAGCAGAGAGAGGAAAGCCGCAATTAGTTATACTGATAAATGCTGCTTTCAGTCGCTCGCATCCCGTGTGTGCCCGCCTGCACACAAAACACTCGGCAACTTATGCCAGCATAAATTAAATAGCTGGGCCTGCTCGCTCATGCGATTTCCTCTCTTGGGTCTCACCTGGGCATCGAATTAATCCACCGATTTCAGTTCGGCCCAATTAGCGAATTAACGCTCCTCTCAATGCCACGCTTTTGTTTTTTGATCCTCGATAGAATTTATTTGTGTAATTATTGCTGGGGTAGTTGAATGTTGGTTGGAGAGCGATAAATTTCAAATAGAATGTCCGGTCTAAATATTACTGCGGAAGGTTTGTGATATTTATTGCGAATGATGTGCTTGGTTGGTTGAAATTATTTTGGGTTAATAGGAATGTTAATTATTGGCTCGAATAGTTTTCCGATTAACGAGCAACATTTCGTACTTTTTGAATTCTTTACACGATATATTGCTACTTCATTTTAATTAATATATAAAGAATTATATCAATAACAGGTTTTTTCTAGATCAATTCTCCGTTTCGGAGAAAAACCAAGCTGCAAACGTAAAATGCTAATTTTATGAACCACATATCTTGTTTCACATCAGAATTGCGAACTTCCAGAGCCATGAAACTACTAAAAGTCTGGGAAATTTGTAAGTTAGGAACTTCTTTTTCTGCTATTATTGCAGAAATTTGGGGAATAAATTTGGTGGGTAATTGCGGGCCCGGTGCAGGAGTCCATGGGGTGCTAGCCGTAGGTGAAAATAGTAAAAGGCCGTCTTCCGGCGAGCAGGTGTGCGTGAGATTTATGGAAACGATCGCGCCTAGTGATCCTAGTCGGCATTAGATTAATGTGAAATCGATATTGGAGCTTTATCGCTTTAATAATGAACTGCAAAAAAGCTCTGGAGGCTCCATCCATATAGGCGTAAGTTGTCCGGTGACAGGAGTCCAAGACTAATGACGACCGATGCGTTCAACCCGCTTCGCAAAGAGTTCTCCTTCTAAATAAATTGCTATTGAAGTGATTGACAGCTAGATCGATCGACTTCGCTCTTTCCTCTATATTCTTCTCAAGTATCAGTGTCTTCTAAGATCTACACATAGATTATAATATTAAATTTAAGACTCTAAGCTTTCGGAAAATGTACCCTCAAAAAGCACTTATTCGATCTTCGAGAATATCTATTTAATTAAAGTCTATCCTTTTCTGATTAACGTTGAGAATCATTGAACAAGCAAGTCGAAATAACATATTATTAGTAATTGCTTTTTCAGGTGTGGAGAATTTATATAATAGATTTTAATATAAGTAAAGATGTCTTGCTCCCATAAAATAAACTTTGGTAAAGTAATTTAACAGAACACTAAGTAGTTGACCCAACATCCATCATCGTGAGAGTGTACACTTCTATTAGATATAAAATCTAATAAAGCTATAATTTACAGCACCGAGGATACCCAAAGGAGGAACACCAAATACTTTCTTTAATTCGGTTGAACATATCTGAGCATAAAAACGAAAAACGCGTGCAAATCATTGTTGACAAGGAAGAATTGACGGAGAGAAAAAAACGATATTAATCAGGAGGAATCGATGTGATTTCTGACGGTCATCGTCTAATTATAACGGACTAACTGTACCGGTAGCGCGTGCCATTCGAGAATCCGAAGTTTCCTGGGGAAGCTGGCGGCTTCTCTGTCCGCTTCCTCTCGGCGCTCGCTCCGAGGATGATTTTAGCTCGGCGTTCCGCTCGGCTTAACAATTAGCGGGCCGACTATCCCGCAGTTGGAACTTTCGCCTTGAAGCTTCCGCTTGGCCACTGCCAACTGACTACCCGAATGCCAGAGCTTTCTCTCCTTCGCATTCTCTCTCTCTCTCTTTCTCTTTCTACTCACTCACATCCTTTTTCATAAAACTTTCTCCACGCCCCGCTCGCGCTTCTCCTTGTATCGTTTATCTTTCCTTGTCTGCTCCTTCCTTTTCTTTCCGCGTCCCCGTCATTCTCCCTGTTTGCACGACAACAATGCAATGTTTCCCGAGCGTGTCCGCTTCTTCTTTCAATATACCTTTGACAGGCTTTCGAGAATTAAGCGGGGCACACAGGGTGTAAGCCTTCATGCGTCATTAATTTCAAGTGGTGATTCTTCAAAGTAAGATAAATGTGTAAACAGAATTTATAGATTTGAACTTTGTTCATTTTGAGAAATAGTATAACACTAGCGAAAACATTAATTTAAATAAACTATCATCTATTGCAATGCTCATTCAAAAAATGTTATTGAAGCTTAAGTTTTACTAATATTGCAGTACAAAGAAATTCTTTTGTATACAGAAGAAAATCTGCCTTTTTCTTCTTTATACATGTGTAGTTGTTGTTTGTGCGTGGCTCGAGCAGACTCGCAAA
Organism: Ectemnius lituratus; assembly: GCA_910593735.2. Taxonomy (NCBI): domain Eukaryota; kingdom Metazoa; phylum Arthropoda; class Insecta; order Hymenoptera; family Crabronidae; genus Ectemnius; species Ectemnius lituratus. The sequence continues at coordinate 12,985,722 of OU343036.1, read as the reverse complement.
ACACAATAGGCGAACAACTGATCAGCCAAGCAAGAATTGGAGTGTAAGCATGAGCTAAAGATCGGCGAGGCTATAAGTCGCAAGTGACAGTAGCGTAGCCCCTATTGTTGCCCCGCTTCTTTCCGGCAAACTTTTAATCCGAGCGGCGCGCACTTCGTCCAAGTAGATCTCCCTCCTTTTGAGAACTTTCAACTTTCAACTTTCAACTTTCCCGTTGACAAGTTTCACGAGATGCTTTCTCGCCAGCGTTTATCTCGACTCGACAGAACGCGCGCGCGCGCGCTAGCATTGCTTTCTGCAAAAGTGAAGTGATCCACCAGCAAATCTTTCCACGACGCGGACGCTTTTTCCACGCTTCCGGGAAAGTACGTGTCGCCGAGTTTGCGACAAACAAGCACCGAAATATTGCTTGTTCGTGCTTTGCTTCGTGTTTGGTTTATAGCGCTGTTTGCGGTGGCTTTCGATTCTGCACACTGTGTTTTCATCCTCCAACTATAACGGGAGTTTGAAGTTCTCTTATAAGTTTGTAACAGTGATGTGCTCGTGATAAGAAATAGCTATTAGATGAAACAAAGAGTAATAACGTAAAACTGATCAATCAAGTTATGTAATCAAGCTTTTTATAGTTGCACCTTGTTTTTGAAATAAAATGTAGTTTAGTCCTTGACTTGCCAATCACACTTTTAAGATATAAAATGCATTCTTCGGAATTCTACAACTCAGAGTAATTTATAAATAGCTTTACTTATAAAAATATGTTTTTAAAAAAATAACGCTTTTACATTGAGTTCTAAGAAGCTAACGTATACTGTTTCGTTATACCGTCTTTCAATGCCGGCTATTAAGCATAGTATCGTACTGAATCTAATTCGTGACGCGGCGGATCTCGCCTAAACTTAACAGCTGACTCCGAACTTTTCCTGACAAGATGCCTATCACCCTGATTGATTTACTCCCGTTCGCGTTCATGTAAACGCGAGGCAGCAGGAACTCCAGGCAAACTGGCTCTTCCACTTAATTATAAATACTAAAATCGATCAGGATGAATCGAAATTGGTGAAAGAAATTCGCTGACGCGAGACGATACTTTCGTAATTAATCACGGAGAACCTTCTTTTTCCCAGGACTAATGCATTCAATGATTTCAACTTGTTGAACTGGAAATAATAAATAAGACTAAAACTGCGATAACAAGACGCTTCGATTTCGATGGATTTTCTTGCCGGAAGTTGGATCTGCCTGGGAGAAGTAGAGGAAAAGGAATGAGGAATACACGGGGGACGGATGATCAAGTCGGGGAAAAAAGTTTGCTCGGACAGGTATGATAAAGTGCGAGGATGTCAAAGCGACCCTTCTGGAATCCATGAAACCGAAATGAGGTCTTTTCGGGCATTCGACATGCAGAAAGAAAAAGTATGGCCCTCAATTCCCAGTGACACTGGACACGTCAGAGTTTAAGCGTTCTTGCATCAATTCCGGAATTCCTGGGCTCCTCGGCAGATGTCGGGAATGAGAAAAGGGAAGAGAACAGGGCGAAGGAATGTCGAGAATCACGATTCCACGCCTGTTTACTCCGCTTTTCCGCGCTCTCATCGATTCGTATTCGCAGATCGGTGCGAAACTCGCCTGGAATTCGAAAGGACGTTGCCGAAGGATTTATGAGAGGCCCCCGAGAACTGTCTGAGTGCCGATGACAAATTTGCTTTCGCCTGCCGCTCCCACTCGAACGAGGAAACCTCTGTTTAAAGATCTCGGAGCACTTGCGCGCCAACCCAATAAATATTCTCCTCCAGTTCACTCCAAATATAATGCTTCGCGACATTTCCGACAGTCAACGTCTAACATCCTATTAACTTTCTGCGGACAAGTTGTTCCGTGGCTTTGTTCCAACATATCTTAAGCACAGTTATAATATTGATCTATTAGAATTAATGGTAAACAGTATCGTGTTTTAGATTCGTTACGAACGAACAACAAACAGAACCGCTTAATGCATTATTCAATTTCTGCAAAAATATCAGACGTAGTGGTGTAATTAAATTCCTGTTGTTATAATGATCGATTACATTGCAACCTGACCCTTAATGGTTAGTAATTTATTACTCATTGAATATTACCTGCATCTCTATTTTTCCAAAGTCAAAGACTCTAACTTTAAATAACCATTTTTAAATCCAAGCAAAAAGTGATGCAAAAAATTAATAAATCAGCATTAATTTAGTCATGCGTTAATTATAGTAAAATTGGATATTAGATGGAGTTTCTTCGAAAGTAAAAGGAGGGTAAATATAATAGGAGAATCGGAGTAGGATTATCAAGACTGGTGGGCAACACGCGAGAGCGATAAAGAGAGCTTTTCGGGCGAGCTTCTGGATTCGGTCGTTGGAAGTTTGCCACGTGGAAATCAATTGCTCCGCTCTCGTCCTCGAAACATTGTGTTACGCGCCGCTCTCTCTCTCTCGTCGGCTTGGTAGGGGAAACATTCGGATCACGCGACGAATAGCCGGGCAACCTCGTCCTGCTCGATCTATATGCACATTTCTGGCCGCTTAGCATAGTTCCAGCGTTGCAGTTCGGCCCGCGATAATAAATCCTGTCCGAGGAATTCTCACGCGCTCCCCTCTATTATTCCGCCGGCCAGCCGAAATCCGATCGTGTCCCTCCAGTTGTCACGCCACCCTTCAATTCCTCCACTTCGAAACGTTCTAACAAATTTATCGACTTTTCAACTAAGATTACGTTTATTTCAAAGTAACTTTTAATCAATTTTGAACGTTGAATGAATTTCATAATTGGGATTTTAACTTTGTTATATAAATTAGAATGTCAAGAGTTAATAAATATAAATAAACCCTTCTATTATTCCATCGCTTAGTCTTTAATTACTCGACTTTAAATCGTTCTAACGAACCAATCGACTTTGCAAGCAAAATTATATTTATATTCTTATTATTCTAATAACAGTAAAAAATTATCTTGTGAAATTCGTAAAATTACATGTCATTTTCCGTTAACTTCTCTTTACAAGAACTACGATTTCTTGACATTGTATTACTATTCTTTGCTCGCTAATAATTCTTTTGCAAAAGCTCTGAAGCACGTTCTGCACGTCAACGCCTCTTCTATTCCGAGTATTCATGTCCTTGCGAGGATATTGGCGAAGGATCACGCGATCGGACGGTTTTAAGGCCGGAATAGCACTGCATGTTACTTACGGAAACCTATCTTTATTTGCCTCTAAAGGCGCCTCCGAAACCAAGCCTTTTCACATGCCAGAATTTAGTTTTACCCTCTAACAATTGACTTTTGTACTTTCGTAAAGGTTTCTATTGCAGTATATTCCAGTAACTGCAAATGAGTTTCTGGTGGGCCAGACAAAATCAATGGACCATTTTTTACGAGGTCACCTTTAGATTGGAAACGTAATGGAAATTCCTGATTGGTGTGTTGGTGTAGTTTAACAGAAATATAACAGAACAAAATGATCCTATTGTGTAAGAAATATAGATGCTTGAACAAAAGGAAGTTGGAATCTAGCAAAGACAAAATGGGAGAATCAAATCATCGAAATTAATTGAGAACGTTGGTATGATTCGCCACTTGTCCTCGAGATCTTTGTGGATGGAATAATTTGAGATGAGTAGAAATGATAAAACGAGGAAAGCATTGCGCGGAGCAAAGCTAGAACGGTGTCATTGTCATTGCGGGCAGTGGACAATGAAAAAAGGAAAGTGGAAAGTGGAGGGGGGGCAAAGAAATGTACAAAAGGAAGAGGAAAGTGCCTCGTTAAATTAAGTATCGGGATGGACCGCACTTTCAAAAGAACTCGATTATCTCCTCACTCAGCCTACATATGTCGAGAACAAAGGAACTTGGCTGATTAAAAAACCCCTTCAATCAACGCAACCACAGCTACTCCCTCGTTTTCTCTTCCGGCATATACTCTGCGGTCCATGAGTATCTGGACTTTTGCTATTTTTACCCAAAATGGAACAGTTGACACAGATATGTATCATTTCAACCACATTCGTTATACTCGTATTGGTTCATATCGTCTTTGAACATCGTGTGTCCTCAAATTCCTCGAGAATTTCGAGGATTCCAAATTTGTTGCACTCCAAACAATTTGATTGGCTCTTACTCCCAGGAAAGATGTTCATATTACATACTATAATTCTATTGAAAACGCATTAGAAACTTGCTGAACTATTTAATGTATTGTTAAACTACTTGATAAAGTCGAATTGACACAGACACATATGTGCAGTGATTTCTTCGTAAATTTTAGATTAATCTATTGTTAAATTTCGATCGAAAAGTAGATGAATAGATTATGAGAATCTTTGGAGTGCAGAATATTAAGAACACACGGTTCTTTTCTGGAAGGATTATCCTTTAATTTGGATAGTTGCTCGCGAATGTTCATAAATAACTTACTTGTTTCGGGTCATCATGAATGAAATGTTGATGACTTACCTGTAACAGAAATAATGGAATCGTTAGTATTGCCAATATTATTCTACAAAATGATTTAGGAGCAACAAATATCCAATTATTCGATATTGGAGCATAATCACATTTTGTGAGCATAAACTTATCCATAAATTAAAGGTAATTCGATTTTAATCTATTGATAAACCAATGCTTTCGAAATGAGTTTATGCCAATTAATACTTAGAGCTACATAAATATTGTAGAAGTAACAAGATTTGCTGGGCGATCAAACGAGTCATTTCTATGTTTGCAAAAGCTTGTTTTTTGCGCTAAAATGGTTGAGATATTTTTGGTCGAGGAGGATGAGGAATTACATAGCAGTTAAAAAGTTTGCACGTAGAGTTTTTTTGGAAGTACTTTATTCTCGTATTACTAGTATCAGTCGGGTAAATTGGGGGAATAATGAAAGTGTTCATTACTTTGGAAAGCTTTATTTTTGACACAGTACACACACTTGCAGGAACACGGGCTCTTCATCCTAGATTGGCGCTAAATTCAATACGGCCCGTTTCAGGAAAAATACAGGTTCCACCAATCCTGCTGGAGCACACGAGCATAAAATAGTAGTCGCGAATGGCTGAAAAAAATGCTATAGTTGAATCAAATTATTTTATCACTGCAATCAAACACAAAATAATTGAAATAAAAAATAAAATTCAACAGTTTAATTTAACTGAAAAAGATGATTAGAAAATAAATACAATACACGATAACTGTTACAAAGAGAATAACAATTTGATCAGAACCATAACAATTACAATGCAAAATAATAGACTTATATTTCACTATTACCGAATATAACAAAATGGGCGTTTCCATTTGTATAAATTCCGATGGAACTCTAACGAACATTTCCAACTGGAGCATTTTCCGGTAAGAGAATTTTATTAGTGGAGGGCTCTTTATTAAAAACAGAAAAGAGACTCCCTGATAGGTTCAGTTGTAGCGAGGTGGGCCGTTAGAAGGCGAGCGTAGGGAGCAGACTGGGATCGGAACGCATGTAAATATGTGCGGGTTAATGAACACTGGTGGAATTGCATGCAAATTGGACGCCAGGCAGAAACTAGACGCAACAACAGGCGAGACTAGGCACACAGAGGAGTATGCTCGAAGGCAAGGAGAACTTTAATGGATAGGAGAAAGAAGCAGGAGCGAGGGAGAAAGTAAACGTCTTAAAGGGAGAATAGAGATAGAGGAAGGGTGGAGAAGTGGCGGGGGTGAGTGGTGAGAATGGGAAACAGCTCGCAGCGCTTTCCAACCACTTCACCCTCTGTAGGCTCTTCCTATTTTTGTACAAACCTCTTGGACGCCGCGACTTCAACTCACCTGAAGATCCATGAAACCAAGACCTCCCCTATCAAATTACACTTCTGTAACACAATAGTATATTTGGATAAAAATTCTACAATTCGACCATATCCGACCAATCGACAATTATCTTCACTCGAACCAGCATTTCGTGTTTCTCGTTTCGCTGTGAAACTAAAACCAGTGTAAAATATCAGGTTCGTTCTAGCAAGCTATTTTAAACAAGCACATGAACTCGTGGATGTAACTTTATCGTTTGGAAAAGTATGTTAGTACGTAAATTTGATAGAAAACCATTCTAATACGATGATCGAGTTAAATGACTATTTCTATGCTGTTTGTGGATCTTTAACAAAGGTTTAAGATCCCATTCAAATCAGACTACCCAAATTTAAAATCGAATTTCGATGTTCCAATTCTATTATGCTCTTTCTCGACTCCGAACTTATCTACTTCTTTTTGGAGAATGTCTCTACTTTCTTCGAACAAACTTAAGACATCGGGTCAGCCAATGAGAACGAATCTCTGCAAATTGTACAGATAAATGTCTCAAATTAAAAGCAATTCTATTCATCAGAGTACAATGGAAGAGACTTTGTCTTCCTAAGACAATACTGAACCAGTTACCCCTTTCTGGCCAATCACCTGTTCACTGATTCATCTGTTGGTTAAAAGGGTGCGACGGGGGGGGGGGGTGTAAAGCGGGAAGTAAAGGAGAAAGATATAAGAGGCGGAAGAGGAGGCCAAAGTGATCTGTAGTCCAGGGTGGGTTTGGATCAGCTGACGAGAAGTGGGTTGGGCTCGGCGTACAACACGGGGCCAGTTTAAATTTAACTGTCTGAGTGCTTAAGTGCTGCCTCTCTCTCTCTCTCTCTCTCTCTCTCTTTCTCTCTTGATGGTTCTGTTTCTTGGTTGGCGTCGGCGGTGCCCTTTCTCTTGGTTGGCGAAGGGGGCGCCGCCCTCCTTAAGCGGCGCGCAGCCCAGCTAGAGCCAGAAGCCCACTTGAGAAAGTAAGTGACTGTGAAAGCGGCCGAGCTTACAGCCCACCGTTTCGACGGCTTTAATACACCCCGTGGATAGAGCTTCTCTCCTTCGCCACCTGAAACAACCACCACCACCTGCACCACCCCTTTCCAACCCCAATCCTAGGTGTCGCTCTTTCCGCCGACTCTAACCCCTTCAACAACTCAACCCATCAAAACAGACAAGACCGAACTTCAACCATCTAGGACCAGTTTTTTTTTATATTTTTTATTACTATAATCGAAATGATAGATCGTGCATTTTGATCTGGATAGGAAATATCGAAGACATTTCTGAGAAATTGAAGTTCTTTCGTTACAACTTCCGTTCAGTGTTGAAGGATCGACTTGGAAGTTTGTGGATATAAAACTTTAGTAACATAGAACTTATGAGGAGAAAAATGAAAGGGAAGATGCCGGCAGAGTTCGGAAGAATAGAGATTTCAGTTTGGAAAGGATTTCCAATACTGACATTTTCCCATAGGTAATACGAATCTGTAACAGAGAGAATATTATTCGTTGTCATTGTGACGTAATTACAAACAATTAATTAAAGTATGAAAAAAAATAGTTGTACATGCGACAACATCATTACATGCCAAGGTATAACAATACGAACATGCAATTTCATCATAAATACTCGAGCACTCTTTGGAATCCTACACATTGCCTGAAAATGTCTGCTCAGCTGTTTTATTAAAGACAATTCCATTTTGTCACTATTTACAAATGGAATAAAGGAGAGAGAAAAGCGATTAGTGGATTCCTAGTAAGTTTTCCCTGGAGATAAAGGTCTAAAGCCGATATCCTGGTAGGATATTAGGCCAGGAACGCTGGGAAAGGAGTTCTGCACCGGGTGTATCCGTAAGGCAGCCGTTTCGAGCTTATCCTTTTTAGCGCGCGCGCAAGCGAGCGAACAGGCGCCGATACTACGTCGCTTTTCCCAGACAGGCTCGTGCCATTTCGTAAAGTCATCTATTTGCGGGATTAACGTACTACCAAGCCAAGGATGCCGAGTTCTCCGCTCCTACCAGCTAAGCGGGTGAAGCTCTCGCCAGTCTGCGCGCACCAACCGGCAAAGGAAAAATCGGCGAAGACTTGCTACAAATAAAAATTACTCTCACTTCTTCTCCTTTCGAAACTGGCGTCATTGCTTTAAAAAATTGAAGAAAATGATTGTTTTGCACTCTTTCCTTTTGCATTATTTGTCAAATATGAGTTGTTAAATTTATTTTTGAATTATAGTATTAAAGTATTATTTTGAAAGGTATAAAAAGCTTGCAGACTGGTCAGGTTTAATAAAAGGCTAATGGAACTGCATTATAGACGAGTAAATGGGCTTTTTTGATTGCGCGATTGGTAAATGGGGAATTATTATTGAATTTCCGATCGTCTTCGAATATTGGAAAGACCAAATGCGATGCACCGATTGTGAAATATTAAAAAATAGTGGGAAAATATCGAAACATAATGCGTTTAGAATATAAATGATGCGCAAATTCTGTACGTTATTGCTACAATATGGGTTTATTGGAAGTTCCACGCTTTTGAAAGCTCTCGCGCCGTAAAATTGGACATCATTATGCCGACCTCGATTTTCAAGCTAAATTTCTGCTGGAATATCGCGCGAACAATTTTGTGGAAGAAATTCCTGTGAGTCAGATTCTGCTTAACGCTGCACTATTAAATGCATGGACAGACATGGAATTGGAGTACGAGCGCATGTCATGCAGTCAGACAATGTTCATAAATTGCTGCATCAAAACCTCCGAGTTAGCTCCAATAATCATGCTAGATTCTCTCTTGACGCCAATTCTAGAGTGTTTCCTTTGCGTCTGAGTAGTAGTTAATTAGTGAATACTTGAGAACGAAAGTGAACTTCACCGCTCATTTTCTAATTTTTGATATTAGAAAAAATATCAAGAGCACACCAAGGTAGAAATACAAATTAATACACTTGGAATAGTTTCTTCTTATCCACATTTTCGCATTTTACAATTTACATACAATTATATTAATTATTTCATTTAAACACTGTTCATATTAATTATTTGATTAGGTGTTTGCAATTAAGTGGAGCAGGATATTTGATCAACTTTTGCGGCTGTGTGTCGGAAAACCTAGTGAGTGAGGGAGAAGCCAACTGGAAAATGTAGTTGAAACTTCAGCAGTATGCACTGGCAATATCGCCCGGAGCTGTGCACGCACAGTTGTTGGGTTTCTCGTCACCCAAAGACAATAAGTGCTTCGGAACTACAATAAACGCATGCAGGGCGATAGGGAAATAAAAAGGAGAAAGAGTGGCTGTGCATGGCCAGCCGGTCGCTATCGAATGCGGCTCCTATGAAATACAAATAATACTTGCACACTCGGAATACTCGGAGAGAATAAAAATTTGTCAGGACTAATAAACAGTTGGTTCAAACTATATTATGAACACGTCAAAAGTGATTTTTTCCTGTTATTTTTTACATGTTTTGATTAAAGAGCGAATGCAAAAGTGAATTGTTATGAAGTTGCTTAACAATACTTTAATAATAATCACTACCAAACTACTCATTTTGTATTAAACCTGGCAACCCAATGTATATAAAAGATGTAATGCACGAACTACTAAAAGTAAAGCAGGATAATGCAGGAGTCAATGAAAAAAGAGAACAAATTTGGGTATCACAGTTTTCTCCGTTTAAAAAAATATTCCGTCAAAGTGAGTACATAGATATAGAAAACTGAGAAAATTCAGTTGGATTTTATAGACGACGATGTGTCAAGGATGCCAAAGCATTGGAAAATATTTCCCAAGGCAGGAGCCGCCACAGCACAAATCGCAGGAGGATTCGAGGATGCGAAGGCTCTGGCAGTTTGCGGAAGGGTTTGCATAGGATCTGGATGATCTAAAATTCGAAAAGGGCCGGGTGGGTGGACGATGACAGATCAATAGAGAAGCCCTCGTCTCTACGTTTCTCCCTCTTGGCGGCGCTCGTTTCTCCGCTTCCGCACCTTTCCGCCCTTACTCCGATTCCTTTTCGTGCATTCGAACCGTATAATGGATCGCTCCAGCCGTATAAGCGCACCTGAAGAGAGGGAGCACCTTCGCCTCCCACTTCGGCTGATCCTTTCATATGATAATTGCAAACGTATTTGCCGGGCGAGTCTCTGTATAAACCAGCGGGCTTTACTTCAATGCGGCCATTGTATCCTCCAGCCAGATTCACCGAGCTTCTCCTCGCCGATGCCGACGTGTGCATTTCCCGTAAACGATCCCCGCCCGCCAAATCCCAGAGACGCAATATGTATATATCTGTTGCTATCTAGTTCCCTCGGCATAAAAGAGATTTGACGCGCACCAGCTCTAGCGAAATCAAGTTAGCACTCGTACATTTAGAGAAGTTCGATCGATTAATCAATCATGGCAGTCACGGGTCATAAGTGCTGCGCTGCGCGTCGCGCCAACTACTGTTTCCATGTGTCATCATTCCAATTCGATTTACGGCCAACACAAAAAGGTGAGCTTCAAAAATGCAAATGAGTCAGACATAGAGCTTTTGTTTAGAAAATCCCAACAAAGCAGAAACTGATGGATCGAATATCACAAAACTTTCCGAGAGATTTCTCTCTTTCTCGTATTTATATTCTTTGACAAAAATAAATCATTTAATAATACAATCAATGATTTTAAATGATCAATCCTATTTATTAGCTTCGTCAATGATTACTACCCTGTCTGTATTTTCGTACATGAAAACCAGGAGTACTACTGTTTGCCATTCTCGAGCGAACACTTAATTATAGAGAGACGGAGTCCGAGATTGGTAGGACGGCATTACACACCGGGTCATCGAAAACAGTGTAGTCATCGGGAGTGCAAGTGCAATCTCGAGTTAAATAGAGGAGATCAGATGGGAGGGATGGAGATAGGGGCTAGGAGAAGGGCGAGCGTGGACGAGAGATGCGATCTGAAGGGCTCATTCGAAGGGAAGCAGCAACGACGAAATTGGCCCGGGGAATCACGTGAGGGGGGAGTTAAAACTTTAATCAATGCGGCGTGGGTGGGCGAAGGGCGGAGGGCGCGGAGGGCGAAGATAGGAGAGAACAGGCTGGCGGTGCCTGGACGAAATAGGAATTCGACTTGCGAAATTACATTACAGCCTGGGCCAAAGTGGATTTATGCTCGCCAGATATGATCGCGCCTGGCATGTGACGCCACTCACATTAAAGCACCCGAAAAACTTCCTGCTCCAACAGTTTGTTTTAAACACCACTTTTCAAATTTAATCCCATCGGGAATGCTCACACACGCGTCGATGTTTGCCACCCCTTTTTCATTAGATAGAATTTTCGTGGAACGGAGTACAAATTTTTATGTAATTATTTCACTGTGGATTTCCACTTTTCTTCATTAGTAAATTATTGTTACACACTTTGTATTAAGTGCTACAGTATATCTGGAAATGAAGAAGCTATTTGCAAAGACCTCAAATATTTCGAATTCATTATGACAAGTTTCTTTGGTAAACACAAGTACAAACGTAGTTAATTCTGGACTTTAAAGAAATCAATCTAGACTACAATAAAATCGAAGTATAATATTCTTAAAGAAACACACAGCCGCTTTGAATTGATCCTTTCCCGAAAGTTTCGAAAACGTGTGATTTTGAGAAAAGACAAAAAGTTGGAAAGGTCGTGGTGTGCGGTTGGAGCGACATCCATAAGCGCGGGTTTATCGCAATGTCGAGGTGTGTGGCGCCCGGGAGTCATTAATATTCAAGGGGCCCATTGGGTCAGATTTTATTCAGGGGAGACCGTCATAAAAGGGGCCACCGAATTGATGTTCCAGCAGATACAGATTTCCAGCTATGCCGCGTTTCACGGCTCCGAAATTACCAGCCATCGTTCTTCAACGCTCGAGAACTACCACTCTTTAACCAATCCATACACGCATGCACTTTCAATTGACTTAAAAACTAGTCCCCATAATAGGACATGGTATAATTTGTTGTATCAATCCAAAACTCAAACTTAACAAGTAAATTCCTACAATTATCAAAGGAATTGAAGAATACTTGGCTAGGAAAAATTTCTATATCGTGCTGCAAGTTCTAATAATACAGTAATTCTTTTTCTAGGTTTGATATGAGATTACATTATTAATAATATACCGACTAACTTTGATAAGTTGATTTTATAGTTTAGACTATAAATAAATTTGTCGAATTTTGATTCATAAATAGTTGAATGACTTGAGAGAATCATAGAAAGCTTGTGTGGGTGAGATAAGAAAATGGAGGTTTCCGATGCAAGGAGCTTTCCGAATTCGTAGACCCGCCGTTTAATGGGGCAGTGGGCTTAGGCGAGAAAGTGATAAGGGGAGTACGAAATAAGCAAGTCCGAGGCAACCCCTGGCCTGGTCGTGCATTTCACGACAGATTCAATTTAAGATAGCTCTCTGAATTCTCCATCCAACCCTCACTACTTGCCCCCCCCCTCTCTCTCTCTCTCTCTCTCTCTCTCTCTCTCTCTCTCTCTCTCTCTCTCTTACCCTCCCTCACCCTCTCTTAGAGAATGTGTCCCACTATATTACCGCTCATAGAAGTTTACTATATCCTAATGTCCCACGGAACAGCTTGAATTATGCTTCCTGCGAACATCCGGAAGGGTATCCTTCACGCTCGCGACTCTGAATGGACCGGCAACCCTGTCAACTTGATTGTGACACTTAGTCGACATTCTCCACATTTATCAATTACCCGGGCATGTAATGTGTATCACTCTCTGCTTTATTAAATGAAAACTCGGCATAAACGTAACAGGAGTAAGGAATTTGTCCGTCCTGTTTCAAGTATATGATATTTCATGATAAATTAGTTTGTGGAATCAATTATTTTACTGAATTATTTATTCGAGAAGAATTATTAATATCCGAAGGAGTCATGAATAATTAGGGCTAGTAAGCAAATACTACATATTATATGCTCTATTCGTAATCTTGAAGAGCGAAACTTTGACGAGACAATACATCTCCTGGCATTCATGCGAAACACCCAGGAAACTTGCCAAGTTGCCCAATAATTGATGAACGCAAAGAGTCTCGTGGTTCGTGAAACTCAGGAAAATTGGGCCACATAAGCCAAACTTCAAAGGGCGCTTTGGTCATGTGAGCTTCCGAAAATGCAATCAGAAACGCTTAAGCGGTGTATCAGGGAAAATGTTTGCCTAGCATCGGTAATTGCTTAATTGCATCGCGTATCCCGTTAATAGAGGGTGCGCGGGCCAAGTTTCGAGTGTTAACGATAATTCGTACACACACCCGGGCCGCACGATTCGCAGAGCCGCAGAACTGAGGTTACGCGGATATCAACATTTTCCTGGAGTAGCAAAACTCGGTAATTGATGGAGTTAGTCGGCTTGTCGCATAGTTCTCCTTCGTATTAATTAAATCCTCAAAATGCCGTCGTGTCCACGGTGTGTTTCCCTTCTGAGCCAGTGATTGGTGAAGGGCGACGGAGAGGACGTCGGAAGGATAGAAGACGTCCTGGCGCGTCGCATCTTCAAACTTCGACCTGCCCAAGTTATATCGGATCTTGGTTGGCCGCCTCTCTGTCTAAGCCATAACTATGGTGTAGGTCTTCACGTAATTACACAGCCTCAATACAGTAAACTAGAGACAGGGAATTAGTTCAACGGGACTAGCCAGTGTTGCGTGCGCGTCTTACTGAACTCCATATCTCGGCAAATAGTCTCTTAGCCTTGCGGCTCCTTATTAGAATCCCTTCCAACCAGACATTCCCACAAATACCTAGTAGTGAAGGATTCTTTGATGATACCCGCTAATCAATTAAACGGCAATCTTAGAGATTGCTATTCGAATAAATTGGAATATCGTGGACCTTTGTTATTATATATTCGTCTTTTAAAATATTTAAAAGGAGTACAATTATTACCAAGATTTAAAGATCTGAAGAAATAAATACGTAAAATCTAACTGTTCCCTATTATTTCTAACGACAGTTTTACCTAAGAGACGCAATTCAGAAGTCCCAAAGAGTGAAATGAATGAAACAGTCTGAATGTACCTTCGAAACATGAGCCTCGACTTTTTAATAGATCGAATGGGGAAGCAGACTTGCCAGAGTAGGAAAGGACAAGCTGACGCGAATTTAGCAGATTCTCAGGAGGCGAAGATCACCTTAAATATCAGGATGATAGGCGATCGGAGGATGTCAGCAAAATTGTGGCGACAGGAGCCAAAGCCCTGAGCGGAGTTGGAAAGTGGAGGAAGAAGAGCGGACCATTTAGATCTTAGCAGAGAGAAAGGAGGATGGAGATAGGAATGAGATAGGTAAAAAGGGTAGGTGGGAGGAGTGTGACCCCTTTTTCAAGTGAGTTTGGGAAGCTGGCTGAATGAAGGGGAGTCAGGACGACCCAACCTGTCAGGCTGGACTTCTTATCGAGGAAGCAGCCAGCCAGACCAACACAGACAGTCAGGAGAAGGAGAGACTGCTGGCTGGATAAGACGTGAGCCACATACGTCACAGTATCACAGAGATTCTCTCGTTCCTTTTCGATTTGTCCCACCTTATCCTCTGCTCTCGGGGACGCCCAACTGCAAGCCTGATTTCGGGACCTGCTGACTCCGTACCATCTATTCATAGGATCTCCTTCTATGATGCTATACAATCTCCTCTTAGAATCACCAGACTACTCCCTTTTATCCTTACTTCATTCTTGCTTAATTGACTGTGCCACGCTCGATACTTTTCAAATCGTTCCAAACTCAATAAACAACTAACTGAATGCAATATAAATAGTCTATCGAACCAAATGGGAATAGTTTAAAAATATAGTATCAATTAAGGTATTGCAAAAAAGTTAGAAGTGATATGAATGAAAAGGTTAGCTCTTTGCAATTTAAAGGGTTTTCTTTTCTTGTCTTGCAAATAGTGTATTCTTTTCGTTGTAAATGATGTTTCTAGTATTAACCAACAAATTGCAATTGCATTTGTACCTATTTTGTACCCGCTTATCATAGTAATTCAATACTCAAACCCCCCTTGATTACTGTGCGCGTCAGCATCGAGACGCAACGTGTTAATTAATCAAATTAATTAAAGAATTACAACTCGAATTCGTGAAAGCCCGGCGTGACGGCGTTATGGAGGCGAATAAAATCGATGTAACACCTTTAAATTGAAGTGGGCACTCGACTACTGCGTGCACTTGATCACTGGTGCCTCTATGTATAGTGCAGTGCAGCAGGCTTAATTAATAAAGTCGTGGGTGTATTAACGATGTAGGCCTATTTCGAGAGCAGACATCTAACACGAAAATCCTGTTCAAATCTATTTCATATCCGTGTGTAAAACTAGTGAAAATTAATTTAACGTGATCTTTAATAAACTTTATTCTGAATCTTGGAGTGACACAAAGAATTAATGATTATATGATTAAACAATAAAAAAACATGTCATTTGGAGAAGTTTGCATCGAAATAAATCTGTGTCAATATCGAAAATTTATGAATCTATATTTAATAATTATCTGATATATGAAGTATGAATGTATGCGTTAGTGCGCCTGTCAGTATTATTGGGTCACATACGCAGCTCGTAGAAATAGCGCGTACTGGAAGGCAGTGGCCAGCAGGAAGGGGTTGTTCGGATAATTACCAAAATTAACGGGGATAATTAATGACGGTGGCATTAATTACGACGGGTAAATAGACCGGCCGGAGGCCATGCACGATTTCGTGATGCCCGACTTTGTCTTTACCGCAATTCAATTCGAAGCCATGTTTTCTAGTCGTGGTAATCTATTCGGAGCAGAACCTCGGAATAGTCTGAATTGGATATAAGCCTCCATATCATTAATTTATGCCAAGGTATTCGTGAAGCTGGAATAAATAGATGTACTAAAAGAATTTTGTAATTTGCAGAGCTGTTAATTAATTATGACGCGTTGAAATTTCTACTGGATTATTTGTGGTGTGGAATTTAAGAAACTACTGTCCGACAGTGCTTGCATAATGGAAACAGGGTTTATTTATGTCGGACTTTGGACGAAGAGAAGTTTAATGAAGCTCGGTGGCTTCGTTTTTCGTTTGAATTAATTTCGGCGCGGAGTTTGTGATCCTCCACGTCTCTGCTCATAAAATATTGTGGAAATGCGAGGAGGGGGCCGAGTTATATTCTGAAAAATGTGGAGCACCATTCACGTGTAAAACCGCAATTTCTATGCACGAGCGCGGTGAGTGAACCATAAAATCAAAATGCGCGCACGCGAGAACCGCGGCGAGCCCATCGGGGATGACATTTATACGAAAAATCAAGACCGCTGCACCGCGCTGACACAGGAAAATCCGCACCACCGCCGCATTCCGTCCCTCGCAGAATGGTCAGAACAATTTTGCTATTTCGAAAAAACGAAGAAACAATCCGACCGCCCAAGGCCGAAATCCATCGGAACGTACACACTCGCCGAAAATACCTGTCAGCCAACTCCGCCGTAATAAACTAACTGCGTCGACGCACTCAACTACGGAATGGATTCAAATACTCCTCAAAAAGAGAGCTATCATTTGAATTTCTCGGTGTAATTAACTACCAAACTGCAGCTACAAAAATCCCTCGCAAACCCTTCGCCTTTTTTAAACTTGCAGTTGCTGAGTGAATTTAATGATACTCGAAGGTTTATAAAGTTTGCGCTGTCTACAATTGTAGAATTGTTTCTGTACCGCAAGTGTGTTACGGTGAAAAGTACAGAATGCAAGTAACTTAAACAGTAAAACACTCATTTGGCATAAAGTTGCTAACTGCTTTGTTCATTGTAGAAACACTAACCTACAGAATTCATTTAATCCACGAACTCCTAGCTTTCACATTGAAAGGCGAACATAATAATAACATAAAGTCTGCAGCAAAACAAAAATTACAAGAGAATCTAAAGGACATGTTAAAAAAATTCTGTCCACTCTTTGAAGGTTTTAATCTTGAATAGTGTCCAGCTGAAAATTGAATACTTTGTGGCCACGAGAGGAAGCTTTAGTGTACACTGCTGTTATAAAATGTGGGAGCAGTGTGTAGCTTGGAGTAGCTGGCATCGAATAAAGTACAAGAATCACCTAGCACTAACCATCGGGGATCGCGCCGCTTTTTTGCGTCAGCTCACGTAAAATGCCACGACTTTCAATGACGAAACAGGCGGCCTGAACTTGTCACAATGTTTCAACTTTTCGCCGCGAGAAATGACCCTCGTTTCTGGTGCCACTAAAAAGGACCAAGTTATACCTGCAGTTTTTTCCAGGCTTTATTTTTGCAACTACCTTGCAACTAAAAGAAACTATGATATTACTTGGTTATGATATTTAATATTTCATTAGAATTTCTGTAAAAACTATTTTTTACTATATCGAACGCCTGTAAATATTGCAACTATGTTTAAATATCTTAAGATATTTCTGTGTTAATGCTAACAAATAATTGAAAGTCGTTAGTGAAATATTAACGAAATGAAACTCTAGTTGTTCTACATCTACCTTTGTTATTCCTTCATTGAAATAATCCCTTTTTCCACACGTCCTAGAACAAAACACTGCATCACGCAAAACAGCAGGATAAAACTACAAAAGGCAAACAATGCCGCACCCTCGGAAACTGCCAACATTGCTAGCACTTACAATTAGTGTCAGGGCAAAAATCTGCAAGCGTTCATTCTGGGACAAGGAGAGGCTAAAAGGATTATGTGGAAAAGGATGTTGCTGGCGTATATAGCAGTTTTTCGAAAGAGGTAGAACGCTTTAGTTGAAAATGCGTCGCCCCCGGGAAATCGGTGGAGTCTCGAGGAGTCCCTCTCGGAGGAGGACACGCGGCTGCCATTCGGATGCGAGAATTCGAGAATACGAAATCCCACGGTGTATGCAAGATGTAGTGAAGGCTCTTTTTATTTCCAGGTTGCGAGGGTGTCGTAAAACACGGCTGGTGGGTGTCAAAGCATCGTATGATAAGCTTGGCTGTATGAAAAGACAGCGCGCGCACACTTGCTTGTCCTAAGCCAGCTGGCATATCACAGTTGCACCGGGATATAGGTTAACCCCCTTTGCATCACCCTTTCAACACCCCTTCCCCGCCGCTCGCCCCCCCCCCCCAATTCCTCATGCTCTTTTTCCCTTTTTGCTTCTAGCTTTTGTTTCAAAGAATATCTCGGATTTCGCGGCAGTTTTTACGCCAGATTTCTCGGAAGTGTTGTCTGTAATTGGAACGAATTCATTTGCGTAGCCGGGGTCGGCTCATTCACAAAGAAAGAAGTTATTTCGAAGAGAACAAAGCCAAAATTGCTGCATTAAAAATAGAGGCAACACTTTTTCGAGTTTGGTGTAATTCGAGAAATAATTAAGGCATTAAGAATTAAAATGTAAATCAAAATAAATATTGCTATAGGGGGAAAAAGCAGTAAATAAATTTAGAAACTGATGATGCAATTATAGTAAAAACAGTACGAATGAAATGTACTTGAAGATTTCTGGTAGCATACCATTGGAACTTAATGGTTTAATCATCCGCTCTTTCGGAGAGTGCAATTGCATTTAAATTACTGGCGGCGTTGCTGGGGCCGAAATACGCGTCTTATTTTGGAACCTTGTAAGACTGGTATTACGAAATATGGGAAACGAGTTTAGAGTTGCAACGCGAACGGAATGTATAAGTACGATGGAAAAGGCGAGCGGGGAACAACAATACGCGAACCATTTGCCGGATCCTAATGACACCGGCGGCTTTACCAGGGAGAAACCACAGGATAACCATAATGGTTTTATACCTTTTACTTATACTCGAGCCTCCCCTGATTTAAAGCCCCCGCCATTGTGTACCTAGCCCCTTCGTATACAGCTGGAATCCGGATTCCACCGAAAGGCATTCAATTTCTCCCAGGAAATCCTGAATCTACGAAATTCTGACCGCTCCTCCTTCCTTTTGGAGCCATTGATTACGCCGAGCTTAGGTGAGATTCGAGTCATTCAGAGGATAGTACCGCGGAATATGGGTTATAATCTGCCAACCTATAATCTCATAGTCATAACTTCATCCACCAGAAGTAATCGGAAAATAGGAAAACGCAGAGCATGAAACAAGTTATCAAAACTTGACCATTAAATATCAAAAAGTAGCTGTTCATAGTTTCCAGAATGTTGGAAAGTTCCTAACAATTGAATTCAAAAGACACAATATGTAAGCAACTCATATTGTTTCTACGACGGATTTCCTGCTGGTAAAACGACGTCACCTTTAGTTCTTGAATTCTAGAACGCTTTGTACACTTCTTGAAATTGTATAATTAACAATCACTCATAACAGTCTGTACACGTGTTTAATAAACATTTATTAAAAACACATTCTCTGTTGTACTAGACTTCAAAGGGTTAAAAAAAGAAGTTTTTCAGTAACACTAGCCTTAGAATATAGCTGGCAAATGGAGGTTTCGAGGTAAAAGCAAGGTGAAACGAGAGGAAAACAGGGGACAAGAACACAAAACTCTTTTCTCTCTAATTAAAGTCGGGCTGAGGATGTTTCGAGAAACGGCAGGAAGCTCCGAAGGGAATTTACGAAGGCGAAAAATGTAGTTCCTGATACTACGCTTTCACGAATTTTACCTCGCTGTGTTCATAGATATTCCTTGAAAGATGGCGCAGATGGTCAGCTGGTGTAGTGCATAGGAAAAAGTATGAGTGCAAGAAGCAATCTGGTCGACAACTGTCGACCATTGTATCCGCATTAACCAGCTAACTCGATGGCTGACTTCTGTTTCATAGCGATACAGCTGTTCACTGTTAAGGCAGAGTGCCTCGCATCGAAGGAACCAGCGCAAGAAACTTTCATTTGCGAGCTGGTAACGAGAAATCGGTGCTAACGAGAAACAGCGGCGATAATAAAAGAAAATAATATAGTTTAGAATTTAGATATTTGTTCTTTATTATTAATGGATCAAATTTGTCAAGAGAGCATTAAATTCTACGAATGACTTAAATAGTTTTTCTACAAAAAGTAATAAATATGACAAATGATTAGTTATTGGAAAATACTATTATAATAGAGAAGAATTTCTCTTTCGCATTTCTAAGGTCCATTCTCGCAGACACTTGGGTTTACCCAGAGCGAGAAGCAAAGGAAGAGTAGAAAGAATTCGACTGGTAGACGGTTTGCTTGTGGAAGGGTGGAAGGTAATTAATTACACGAGGGCAATTCTATTTGTCGAGTGTCGCGCGCGTGGCGGCCGCATATCCGTCAGCGGGTGTCCACGAAATAATTCGTGTGGCGGAGACGAAAGAAATCGCCGCCAAATACCACAGTTGCCCAACCACACTCCAGGGAATTGAAGTCGTCGATTTCCAACAATAGCCGCGTATGGATCGACCATTCGTGCGTTCAGGTAATTAATCATTCGAACATTCAGATTGTTCGTTATTCTAATGTGAAGATAGTTCCGCATGCGAACATACAATAGACATGCAAAACCATGCAATTAATACGCATACAATAATATCCTTTAGCATTAAGTATAATTTTATATAATCAATGTGAAATTATTGAAACTAATTACTAAAATGTGGAATAAAAACACTCGACCTTTCAATTAGTAATTAATATATACTAATAAATGATTAATCACTAATATTATTCCAACAATTCTCTACCGATTTAAAAAAGATTTAAACACTCCAGTTATTAAGACGTAGTTGTACCGAGTGCAGAAGCAATCTTCTCCCTTGAGGAGGAGAGCGAGCTGTTAATTCGGAATTAGGACGTTTCCATTTGGCGACAATGTTCGCGGGCCTGTAGATTTCGGGCGTCCTTGCACCAGGTTTTCCTTGGCAGCGAGGAGTTTCTTATGGGCGTCGCGACATGCTACGTACTTCCTTTAATGCAATGGATTGCACCACGCGATCGCAAAAGCCCCGAGAAGCGTTACGGAACGCATTCCCCCGTGATATCGACGTTCCCATTAATCACCTTTTTATTCGAGCCACCACCGCCGCCACCATCGCCGCCGCCACCGCTTTATTTCACGACACTGACGTGAATGAAGAAAATTGAATTCAAAGCGCGCCGGAAACTAATTACCGCCACGCGTATATAAGACCGACTGTAATATGTGGCCGAGCCGGGCTTTTTCCCGCGTACACCCTTACTACCAGAGTGACTTATTTGCACTGCTTCCCATGCACCTTCATCAACTCACTCCGCCTTTCCACTCACTTATTCCTCGCGTCTCTTGAGCGACTATACATTCAAACATTTACCAAGCACGTAATAAACAAGTTCATTGTTGTTTTTACTGGGACGTTTAGTAATATTTGTGATTGCAGCTAAAGTATTAACAAGAATTAATGTTCTGGCTGAGTGAGATGTGAGAATTCAAATAGAAGTATAGATATTTTAGATTTTTAGCTCGCGGTAGATGTTTGTAATTGTAGGTTTTTCTACTCTAAAGGTACTCTAAATTAGAGTTTAAAGTGTATGTTATAATATGTGATATTATATTTCGGTTTCTTCTAATCAAATCTTGAAGAATTAGAATATACACTTGTATGTACCCAGAATCCAGTAAATGGCATTTCTGTCTGGGAAAGCATTAGTTTAAAAAAGTGCTGGCGAGAGGAGCGACGTAAGAAGTCAAATTTTAATAGACAGTTGGAAGCTCCCCGGAGGTATCGACAGTGATCGATGTATCAGACGCTTAAGCCGGGCGAAGCGTCAATCGTTTGCCCGGTAAGGGAGCGTAAAAAAAGGCGCGGAAGGACCTTGGCTGCAAAAAGGAAGATCGGCGGCAAGGGAAGAGGAGGCTCGGTCCTCGGCGCAGCCTCGTAAAGAAGATCGCTCGAAGGCGGCAAACGAAAAAATGCTGGCGGCACTCCAAAGAGCTTTGCCAACTCTCAAACGACTAGTAAATCAAAATACGGCGCCCACCAGCCACGCCACAGTTAAATTTTATTCCGCGAATCCTTTTATTGCGCGCGAGCTATCCTCTCATCCCTCTTTCCAACCCCCTCGAAAAATGTAAATCATGGTTAGACCCCTGCTGTGTCCCTCAAACTTCTTTTCGACCAACTCTTCCGATTCCCACACCCCTCTACGTACTTTCACTCCTGCAAAATACTTCCAATCGTTACTATATTTTTCATCCTTCGGCCAAACAATTCTTTCTTTTTCGAGGTTCAAGCAAATTACTTTACTAACTTTATTCTCATACGTTAGATTTTTAATTATAACATTGTAAAGAATATATCTAAGAAGTAAGATCAACAAATCACGCTCTTATTAATCGAATAACTAGTAATAAATAATCCTGTTTATCCTGCTAATCGTAGGTATTAATTTTCTACATTCAAGCATGCCGTGTCAAGCATCTGTCAAGGAGAAGGTGGTGCCAGTTTTCTCCGGGCCGCGATTCATCATGAAGAAAGGAGGCACGGTGGATGCAAAGGATAATGGGAGGCATGACAAGGAAGTTCGTATGGAAATGATCCGTGGGCTGTCAGGATGGATTTGCAGGGCGTAAATCTGGCGCGGCCTCGTTAGAGGGCCGCTGCGACGTGTCATCAGGAAGGAAGGACATTTTGAACGGCGTATACTTGCCTCTGATTATGCCGGGGATTAGAAGGGTGCGCGCCAGAGACAATAGGACGCGCAGCTTGCTTTCGAGGATGCGAGGAGAAGGAAGCCGTTTGCAAATGTCGTAAAGCAGATGTACCGTCGTGTACCGACAACCCCTTACGCCACCGATTAACGAAATCCTTCTACCATTGTCCTTAAGCTCTCTCATCTTTTCTTTCGTATCGACGCCCATCCATTTCACCTCCAATTAAAACTATTTACTAGAGTCCTTAACGTTCTCAGATCTGCTCTTCTGATTTCGATACAAAGCAAGGTTAAGGGTGTCTGTGTGTTTGGACTCACGGGCCACTGCGTGATGCTCGTGGATGAAATATTGTCGCGCTTCGCCTTCCACATTGTTCGGCATCTTTCTTTCCGATTTTTATTAAGCACTTTAGGCTTCGCTGATTTTGCTTTTGAACACACATCTGCAGCGGTAATTACCTTTACGTGCCTTTTCGCCTTCGCCTACTTTCTCCGTTACTTTTTATTGCACCCAAATTATTTCAGTTTCTCTCACCTGGTGTACTAATGTTCCATACCCGGATTAGCGTGCGCGCTTCCCCGAACTTCATATTTTCGGCCAGGTATGTCCAGGCGTTGAGCGGCTGACCGTTCCACCCTGGCGCGGGAAAACCCATGCACCCCCTTTTGCGATGCCGAAATTCCGTGCCACTTTCTTAATTTCCTGGTTCCTGTTCCTGCCAACTCCTTTCCCTCACCACTCTTTTTCCACCAATCAGCGTGATTTTCCACTTTTCCTTTCTTGCCGCAATTTTATATATTCTGCG
This sequence comes from Ectemnius lituratus, assembly GCA_910593735.2. Lineage (NCBI taxonomy): Eukaryota > Metazoa > Arthropoda > Insecta > Hymenoptera > Crabronidae > Ectemnius > Ectemnius lituratus. The sequence goes on along the minus strand of OU343036.1, from coordinate 12,962,463 downwards.
CCACTTTGGTTTCAGATCAGAACTCTTATTTTCCCGAGAGAGGCAACATATTAGATTTTTTGTTACTTCGGTCAAACACATATTTTTTGACTACATCGAATCTCCGCTTCTCTCCAACGTTTATTATATTGGAGTTCTCCCGCTTAAAATATTACCAAGGACAGACTTATTTCTGCCCTTTGGCGAGCGGTCTCAGTGCGTATTACACTAAAAATTGTACATTTTGCTTACGTATCCAATTTCCGGATAACTAGCCAGAACGGCCAGTTGTCCGCAGAATAAATATTTGTTTCTACCTGAAACCATCACCTGGAGTTCTTGAGGACTTACACCCTCTTATCAAAGAGCTCTAAACACTGTGTCTTTTCAGAGAATAACGATTGTATGTCTGTTCTAACAAAGGTTATATAAAAATTAGGAATTAGAGGCTTTCTGTAAATATATTCTAAAATATATTCGCCAAGTATTTTCCATATCCCTGAAATTGAAAATTATTCCACCCTTTACGATCAATATCTTGGAAAGTTAGATGTCAGGAAAACAGGAAGCTTTTAAATGGCCGGGTCTGAGAAGGCAGACATATTTTCATCGGGCGAATCAGGCAGGAAATCGATGAGCGAGTAGATCTCGGATGAAAGGTCATGAATTTCTAATCCATAATTCATTAGCAGGAGGAATGGCGGTGTTGATCGGGCGAGCTTTCCATTAATCGAGGGCACAAAGAGATCGAACGCCAGTGAGAGAGATGGGCGAGCAGCGAGAGAACCGGTAAGAGTGGCCCACTTCGAGACTCAGCCTCAAGAATACCTTTCTTCCTACCGTCGGGATGATCTCCATTCACCGAGGAATGATTAATTAAGCGGAGCGCCATGAAAAATAGGTCACACCTCGAGCAACTTAATCTGCGAATTTGTTTTCCCTCCCGCCCTTTGCATCACGCAGAGATCACCCGAGAAATGAGGGGAAACGACCGGGGGAATCCTTCATCAATCCTTCCCAGCCAAGGGCCTCGATTTCTTGATGATCTTACCAACTTTGCCCTTTGCGCTCTAATGATTCTCCTCCTTCATTAATGTCAATACGAAGTTTCTTCGTATTTCCTTAATATTATAATATGATGAATAATTTAATATCCTGTTTAATTTAGTTTTAACTACTTTGCAATTGTACATTGAGAAATAAATAAACAGTCAATTAATATGAGAAGAAATTCGCTTCTCAAAGTTAGTTTGCAACGAGGAAACAACACTTGGTTGAATATGTGTAGACTATTTTCAGTTGAGCCACGGTTTATTCAAGACAGTTGGCTTCCTCCTTTTCCTCAATTTTTCTAGGCGATATCCGGGCGAAGGCTTACATGTATAACATATACTATGTTGGAGGATGCTAGCAGACCAAAGCCATTCATCAAGGAAAAGCGTTTTATTAAGCGTGCTACCAGCTGCTGTCTGCACAGACAGAATAGAGAAAATACAGGCCATAGTCTGCCTGTAAGCCTATTCATCATGAACCAGCCGAAAACTTTTCTTGTAAGTTCTACTTCCTAGGCAAATAAAACATAAATCATTCTTGGAATTCTCCCTTGAAGATAATAACAGAAGGAATTAGTCTGTACGTTGCATTTTAAAATTTAATATTGAAATCTCTTGAATAAATCATGTGTAATAATTTCAAGAAATCAATACTTGCGAAATAAATATTATTATCTGGAGTTCATAAATGTTAAAATATTAAAATATGATTATAGACTTGTGTATTTTCAATTTTTTTTAAAGTCAAACGCGTATTATTAATGTCACAAGTTTTCTCACTTATCCCACATGTATCCGGTTAATTGATATTATAATTAAAATGAAATATGTCTAACAAAAAATGGACAGAAGTGAAGAACTGTGCTGCTATGCATTTATAGACATTAATCAGTGCTCTTTGCTCGATGGATACACGAAGCTCTTCCTGACTTCCAGTTACGAGATGACGTGGACTGTTCCAATTAAAAGTAATAACCGTCCGTTTCTTGCCGCTTCTTTCCAAGTCGGAACGTCAGCGTGAAAAATGCCGCACGGAATGTCCACGATATTATTTTGCACGGAGATGGCATCGTCGAATGAGAACAGTAATTGGAGGCAATAAATTCATTTTCGAGAATTGCCCCTCGTCGCCCCCCGGCGAATTTGGAGACACTCCAGGTGACACCGTTCGCGTTATTGTCCTCGCCCGCGCCTCCAACCCGGAACAGCTGCAATTACGGAAATTAATTGCACGCCCGCCTTGTTTTTCGTCGGGGCTTTTTAATGGGTTAGTTGGTAGGACAGAGCGTCTCGCCAATGAAAACTTCAATGCTCCTCGGCATCTTAATGCGAACATAATAAATCTAGAAATCTGTAACACTAATAATAATACCATTTTTTATACCGTAATTGAGATGATCTATTGTAAGAAATGAAATATAACATAACAAGTAATTTCGTTATTTATTTTCTCATGAATTCTTGCATCTTGTTGACAGTTTAAATGTATCGACATTATTGAAAATAACAGTGTTTTGGTGTTTTTAAGTGTCTTCATTCTTATGAGGAAAAAGCGCTATTCAGAAGGAATAACATAGCTGCAGATCTTTTTAGAAATATAAAGAAATGCTTGTTTCTGTGGTTCCCCCTGATTAAATTAATAATCCTATATTTCACAAGTTTGCAAGAACAGAGATAGAAACAAAATAGCCTAAGAAACGAGGCCAAGATCTGTGGGTTAGAGACTTTTGTTATGAAAAGTAAAATGGTCGGGAAAGAGTGGTGCGCAGAGGAAAAGCCGTAATTCGGGCGAGTGAAGAATATCCTACTAAGGAGACGGGCGTTTGAAAAGATCGCCGAGCTGGAAAGTTCGAAAAGCCCTCTGGATGGTAAAGAACGGATTCCAATGATTTTGGCTGGAATCCAAGTTCGCCCTGCACCTACCGCACCCTCTTCAGAGCGAGCGGCGCAAAAATAAATCTAGGGAAATGTCGAAGGTGCCGAGAGAGCGCGCGTGAGGAAAGACGATTCCTTCCACGCGTCCTTTTAAAACTGAAAATATTCTTCCGACCGAGACATTCCAATTTGTCAGAGGGCACGTTTCATCAAGTATGCGATTCAGATCTATGAAAGCATCTAGAAATCCTATATGAAATTCTAAATCTCAAATCATTCAGCTGCCAGCAATTAATATCAAAAGCTCCAATTTATTTCGAACTAATAATCTATCCGAGAAGCAAAGCAAATCGCGGCAGGAAATAATCAAATTATAATCATAGCGAGGATTAAATTTCATCATCATCCTTTTTTCCATTAATTGAATCCAATTTGTGGATAAAACATCACATATGGAAATATCGCGTCGGAGATTGAAATCGTAATAAAATATTGAAAAAGAAATCCACCCATTCGAACAGAGGATGAAAAATAAAATGAAAGAAATATAATTCGGATCTTTCTCGTTGAAGCTTAGCATCACTAATGATCTTGATCCTAAACTCTCGGAAGCAGGCATGTCCTTCCGTTCCCTTCCAATTATCCTGCACCTCCTAACTTGAGTTCTATGCTGAGAGAGGTTCATCATCTCTTTGTGCTTGGCTCGAGAGCGGCGAAAATCGAAAGATTAAACAAGCTGCTCTGGAAAGGCCGAGCTTTTTTTACTATCAGGCAGGCTGATCTTTATGGAATCAGCTGGTTCAATTAAGAAGTCTGAAGAAAGGGGTGTAGCCGATTTTCGTGGGTGGAGAGGAGCTCTTTGCCGAGTGAGTCGAGAAAAAGTGGTTGGCAGGATCAGGATGATCGGAGGGATTCTTTTAAGACGTGAAATAAGAGACGACTGGGCTGCTCATCTAGATAGGCCGTGCGTTGTAGGGAATCTAGGAAGTTGCCAGGCAAAAAGTCACCAAACCCCCCTGCTGGGGAACGAAAGCCCATGGGGAATCTGAGTGGCAGAGATAACTGCTGTATTAAGATGTCTAATCTAAATGAACACCCGTTCCGCTTGAACGTCGCGCGCAGACCTTATCCTGCGTCCTGCGTGCACTTTTTAATTCCCGGCATGAGTTACGCTACCCTTTGCCCAAGGACTTCACTCGAGGACCTTCTGAAAGACTCCAATTTCGAGCCGGGTTAACTGAATACAGCTTCACTTTGGAGAAAATTACTAGGACGTCCGAGAAATTACGTTCTCTTGGCCAGGAAACTTTCAACTGCATATATTGTATTTTACTCCAGCAAGAAAAGTGACTTTGCCTTAGAAACTGGAAATTATTCAAAAGAAAGTAATGTAGATTTCTTATTCTTGTGGATTCTCGAGAAAAATTATTTCAATTCAAATTCTGCTATTCTTACCGATTAAAAAATTATAATCCATTTGCAATTCTCGAATATTTGAAACATATTGATCTTACAACAGCTGTTTTAATGAAAGTTTATCCGAAGAAGTAGGTTAACACTACACGCAACAAGAGCGAAATGTATTGTAAACCAACCGACTTGCAGAGAGCTTTACATTAGAGGTTTTCGTAAGTTGGGCAAAACAAATGTGTGGGAGATCTCAGATATCAGAAGAGTGTTGAGTTCAGTGTGCAGTGAGTATACGCTTCCATAAAGTTTCATTTGCAGGGGAAAGGAAGTGGCTGAAAGGATCCGAGTGCACCGCGGATGCAACTAATCCTGGGTGGTGAAGGTACGAAATTAAGTTAGCGTCGCTTGTAATTGAAGTGTGTTACAAGAATGCCGTTCTTCCCGGGAAATCATACAGCAACCTCGTTTCCTGCCTATTAAAATTTAATTCCCGGCATTCTTTCCTCTTGCACACCCGCGCGCGGGCGCGCGCGCTTGACTTCCACGAGTTTTCCGTTGAAATAAGTTTTTAATAGTATAAAAACTTTCCCAGGCATGCACACGTGGCAAAAGGGGAGGGGAGCGAGAGGTCGCCTTTGTTCGCTAGTCGGTTTGATTTTCTCGCTGTAATTATTTCCTCTGCACGGCGCGCGCCGTGTTCCAGAATGGAACATCGCTCGTATATTTCTCGGCCCGGGTATTCCGTGGTCCATTAATACTGCATGAACTTCCTGTGCGGAAAACGCTCCGGGAGTGGAATCCAGATCGCCCTGGCCGAAAGAGAGGAAGAGAGGAAGAGAGGGAGAGAGAGGAAGAAAGAAAGAGAGTGCACAGTTACCTCCACTCGTCCTGCTCCCCGCACTCCTCTCTTTTTCTCGGAGTTAAAGCACCGTCGAACTGCATCGGGCTCGAATCGAAAGAAAACAAATTGGACGAGGGAAACCGTTCCAACTGTACCGATTCCCGCTCGCTGATCTATTGATATTACATGACGTGGATATTGGTTAATTCTCCAGCGTGTTCCCCCGGCCGAAGCCCATTTGCCGTAAATCTGTTATCGCCGCGTCTTCCGGCCGTTGCCGGTTCGAAATTTTCATTTTTACAGCACTTGGCACAATAACAGTACAGTGAAACTAACCGAGCCAAGATGCTTGCTGTCGGTAAAGAAAGCAATGAGAAAGTTAATTACGCAGCAAGGAAGTTAAATAAGAATTTCTAAGGGACATTTTAATTACAGGAGTTATTGAATCCAATGAAAATTGTAACATGTTGGAAGGTTTTTAAATTGCTTCTCTTGGGTGTATGTGTGGTTTTGTATTAATGCAGCGAGTTCTCCTGGTTATCACAAGTCCATCAGAGACGCCGTAAGATGGCGGGCTATAAAATTTGTTGCATGCACCATATCCCGGAGCGCAGAAGTATCAGTGGAAAATAGTCTCCGGGAAGAAACGGCGAGAAGAAGGAAGTACACGGATATTACATTTATCGTCTATTTGCGAAAAATCATGTGCATCGGAGGCCGAAATTGCATTTTGATGCCGCTGTAGCACGGAGATTGCGGTGCACGCGCGGAAATTGCGGATCGAGCGAGGAAGGACAGGCGATCAGGGAAGGAGAATGTGGCAATAAACGAATGAATCTTCCTCTCGAATATCATACTACTATCTACACACTGACTTGTGCTACTGAAGCACAACAGTACTCCAATACAACTGTTCCGCTTCTCCAACCACTTTGCAGGACAAGTTAGCCAACACGATTTTCTCGAAATACCTATTATTTTAATAAATTAATCAAACTTCTCTGCATAATTAATGCTATCTCTTCAAAATAAAATCAAGTTTCTTACTTTTGCAAATTCTCTTGATATGTAATTCCTACATCATTCAATATTGAATTTCACTTAAAATTTAAAGAAGATTAAATGTGCGGAAGTTAACAACAATAGGAAATTGATAAAGTGTGTAGTATGTATTTCCTTTAGCATTCATCCGAAATAATTTATTGCTATTTTTATTACTATGATCCGACAAGTGAATAGAGAATCCTGGCAATAACAAGCTCGCGGAGAACTTTATGTGAGTAGTGCTTTCCTGTGAGTATCCATCCATTGTCCTGCGCGCGGTCACAATGTTTCCAACTCTCTGTCGGGGAGCTTTTTGCACATATCGCCGCAAAAGCGGGTCAGTAAATATTTACAGATTCGTTTCGTCGGAGGCTGGCAGAGGACGCTGTAGGATTTACGAGTGTTTGGGGGCGCATTCTCGCATCCCGGCTTTGCCGCTCGACTCCCTTCATCCGTATATACACCACTTAGTTTTATCCAGGCAAGAAAAGCACATGGCCATTCTCTATCTCTCTCCCTCTCACTCTCTTTCTCTTTTTCCCTCTCTTTGTGATGCAGCAGCGAAAGAGGAACTCCGATAGCCCGATCTCTCGCCGAATGGAAGCTGTTCTGGCAGCGGAGCGCGTTCAGGTTAGGTCAAAGAGGACCCTGGGACTGCCTGGATGCTGCTGGTTGCTGCTGCTGTTGCTGCTGCTGCTGGGTCCAGCTCCGAGCGAGCGAACGCTCTCTCAGCACTTTTTGCCGCTCTGTTTGTCCACGAGAAATCTCCAAGTGAATGAGACATGCCGCTCTCCCGAGCAATAAATACCGGCCGCCACTGATTTTGTTTACCTGAATCCGATCAATAATTCAGAGAACGCGACCAAAAGCGAGGAGAGTCGGCCGCAATCGCGAAAATTGGATGTCCTCAGTCGGACCGAGCACAGTTGGTAGGAATAATATATTAATAATGTCATGCTTTTTCAAATCGCTTTCAATCAGATCAATAGCTTCGCCTTTCTCTCTCTCTTTCTCTCTCTCTCTCTCTCTCTCTCTCTCGCTCGCTCTTACTCGCTTTCTCAGTCTGAGACGAGAGTAGAGCATGTGGAATCTCAACTGACCACTGCGTCCGGCGTCACGGGCATCCCGGAAACCCTGTGCGGTCGGCATTAATCTTCCTCAATGCGAGAACAGGAACCAATCTAGCCTGCCGCAAGTATGCCCGGAAGTTCTAGGAAGTAATTGCAATGGATCCTTAATTGCGATTGTTTGGAAGCCCCCGGCAACATCTCAGTTCACTGGTAAACTACTGTTACTGCATAGGAGAATGCCTGCCATTTATGCGCAATCGGTTATTCGTCATTTGTCAAAGTCCGACTATAACCAAATGTCAGGAAGCAAGGATGGATCGCAGTATACCCTGTCAGGTTTAAAAGTCTATGGGAGTATGGAGGGGCTAGCAACAGTAAACACAGATGTCAGTGAGACCAACGCTCTAGACATGCGCAAACATGCTAATGCAACGATATTCCAGCCGGATATACAATAATATAGAATATTCAACATATAAATATCCGATTGATACTAAAGACCACAAATGAATAAATAGAAAGTAATCTAGACAATTGATTCGTATGACCGTGAGTTTGGAATGAGGAACAACAATTTGTACTCATCCATATGCATAAAAAAGATATTAAAATATCAGTGGGAAATAAGGGTTGAACCGTTAGCGATGAGTAAAAATGAGAGGAATCACGTGCGAAGTAGGAAATGTCTCTCGGTGGAGTGGCGGAGCACAATAAATAGTTGATGTTATGCTTACAGAATCGGAGGGGAATCGGATCAATAATGCTGAGACACGAACCAAAAGCGTGGTGGGTGCCGGGTGCCGGGTGCCGGGTGTCGGGTGCGAATGGTCGTCCTGGTGGTTGGAAGCACTGGCCTCGATCCTAAGGAGGCTAGCGGCCTCGATAAAACTATGAGGAGGAAGGTGAGGTGTCCGTGGAGGTGTGCGCGAGGTGAGAGATCGGCCCTGCCCGATCTTTCCAGGGCCAGCTCGAGCCCGAAGCCAGACGGAAGAGAAGGGCACCAAGGTTCGTTACCGACGAAGCGCCGCCGGTGCTGCCAACCATCCCCAACTCACTACCTTTCCGGCTACCAATGGTGGGGGCTTTCAAACCTCTCTCTCTCTCTTTTCTTCTCGAAGCTAGAGTTGGCCAGGGGTGGTGGTAAAGCAGCCGGAGGTGGGGAGCGGTGGGTGATGGGAAGCGTGGCTTTTGCTGGTGCAGAACGCGTCGACGAGCTTACCAGCTCTCGCCGCAAGCTCCCCAGTGTTCAGGGACACCTGGCTTTGGCCTGCATTTCGGACCTTCTGGGACGCGCAAGCGTCCAATGCTCTAGGCGTCGGCTGGGGGCTCGAGCAACTCGGTGGGAATCGACGGAGACCAACAGTGCGACGACGCCCGTCGCTGATCACGCATAAATTGGCTGCTCACTTGACAGTTTAGCCCACCAGCCAGCAACCATCTACACCCGGGAGACACACTAGCAATCCACACCACATGGGCATCGGCTGTACTTTGCGGACATGGAATGCCGAGATTGCTGCTAACTTGGCCCTTTTTCCAAACTCTGACAGCACCTTCGTGTCATTTCAAATGGAACTAGAGCTTGACAGTAGTGAGTAAAGGGGATCGCAAATCCAGGCTTTTCTCGGTAGGGAATTTTTGTAATAATACCGTTGTTGGTAAAACGAACTAGGATAATGTTATTTTTCATAAGTCAGTAGAAGTTTACTGAGTAAACTGCGTTAAAATTGAAGCAAATATAGTTAACGATTCTTATGTTATTCTCACACGTTTTAAAATTTTATAATTCGATATACTATTTATATAGAAATGGTAAAAGTCTTAGAATTGTGATACGTAATATTCGGAGGAGATTGGTTCTATCGAATTGCACTGACAGGTCTCATCGTCAGTACCAAGGGTACCTTAACCCCAATGTCTCTACCAATCAATACGAGATGTGTCGAGTGCGCTGTTACAATGTCGTGGAAGAATATGTTCCAGCTGAAGTTTTTCCGAACAACTGAGTAACAAATCAGAGTTTATTGAAACTCGTTAAAACAGATACGCCAGTACTTTCGATAACAAAAACTCTGCCAAATATTTGCCTGGTTTCAGGAAAGTTATGTACTACTATTAGAAATAAGCTGACGAACGAACAACGTGAATGCACAGTGGATAAAAACGTACTCGCACACGCAGTCTTTTTGGAACAAAAACTGTATGGAAAAAAAACCTTTTCTCGTAATAGGAATACATTTTCTTGAACAAGAAACTCTCCTTAAGAGGAAATAAATTTTCTTACAGAAGACAGTTTTGCCTTTTAAGTAACTTTATTTGAAAAATTGCAGCTGCGTCGATACTTTTTTTTAGCCATAACTTGTCGCTGATAAGAAAGATCCGGGCATTAATAGGCAGATTGTTAATTAGTTGAAGAAGCGGAAGTGCTGTCAGGAAGATTTCACATTGTAGGAAGGGGTTCGGCAGTATTCCCGGATGAAGCAAGGTAGGCTTTAATCGGCAGGAGGCGGATGAAGGCTTCCTATCGGACTGCCAGCAAACAATTGTGCGCGCGCGAGCAGTATTTATTGCGCTGGCTAATGCCGGTTTATTGGGATGTTAAATGAGCCAGGCGATCCCGCACTGCTGACACGCCTGCTTCAACCTCGTCCTCGAAGTTCATCGGTGTCTCTCACGCACAATGGGCCGCGCGCTTAAGCGGCCGTTATGAATAAAAGAGCATCCCCGATCGCCAACCCTTCCATTATAATCAAACCCCCACCGTTACCATCGCTCCACCACTACTTTAAGATCGCCACTTTAAGCTTGCAACACTGCAAGACGCGCATCCCAAAAGATATAGAGAAACGCAGAGCTATATTAACCCTTGGCAAAACTAATGTTCCCTTTTATTTACTACTCAAGATCTACTTTACCTTAAAATAGCATTTGAGTACGGGAGCGAATTCTCTCCTGCAAATTGGATTCTAATCTTCTTTATTTTTACGTGTTAAACAATTTAAATATTCAAAAGCTTTTTATAGTGGAAAAAGCTTTGTCTTTTGCAGACTTCCTATTAAAATAATTTGAAAAACGCGAGGTATAAGCGGTAAAATGCTGAGAGGCCGCCGGTTAAAAGGGTTAAACATATTTTGCATCACAAAAGTGCTTTCCGGCAGGTCTCCTTCCTTCTACTTTTCTTATTTAACACATGAGATGAACTTAGTGCGTCGTGTTAGAGAGCTCTGAGAGCTTATAGTCTTGCTGGTGTCGAGAAGCCTGAAATGTTCCTACGGAGGAATCAGAAGAGATTGGGAAAAATTCTGCCAAATCTCTGGTGGGAAGGTGACGATGACTCGTGGCAGTAGAGCTAGCTCCCTGAAACCTGAAAGAGGACTAAGATATCGATGGAGTCGTCACATATGTGGCTGAGTGCAGTGGTTACTTGACTGTGGACACACACGTGCGCGCTCGAACCTCTCACATCTAAATGGGAAACGTGTCGGGCGACTCGGCCGACGTTATTAAGGTCTCGGTAAACTTCTAAGCGTAACTTCTCGCCCAGAAATAAGAGCTGCCCGAGAAATCCGCCAAGTTTTTTAATCACATTTATACTATCCGTGGACGCCCCAAGGGCTAATTAAAGCATTTTCGGGGTCAGTCGTGTCACGGAATAACTCGGCAATTGGTCGAACCCACTCCTCACACAAACCTATTGCACATTCTTCCCTTTATCGTTTCAAGGACAATTTTTGTGGTGCCGAAGGACGATGTAATTTTTAGCTAAAAACCAGGAATTTAGAAAGACGTAGGATAATAGTTTTCCATCGTATCTGCACCTCTACTAAAATTATTTGAAGTTAAAACGAACAGAATTTCCAGAGTTATTAGTTTCTCTGAAGAGATTAATTCGAGTAACTGAATTTAATGAACATTTAAATTAATTATAAATGTATTCCACACAATACATTATAAATTTTCCTATTTACATTATAGATTCTGTTTGCTATTTCCATAAAGTATTATAAAATATTACTAAATCACACGTAACTGGAAAATCCCAGCTCTGAAACTGTCAGGGCTGCGCAGAGTTCCTCTTCCGATGGGGGAATTTTTTACGAGACTTTTTGGTGCAACGTGACGTGTAATAATAGACTGGCGATATTAAAGAGTTGATTCACTTTTGAACGTGAAAGGCAGCTAGCTATCGCTAGGTAACGTGGAGCAGGGAAGCCGGATCCTCGTGGCGAGCACCTGCTCAGTGTACCTATAATAAGTTATCGGAACGATTTCCATAGTTATGAGCCGATAATTTCCGAAAATGGCCGTCGACGGCGAGCTTCGTTTTCATCATTTTCCAAAGGGAGCACCGCGATATCGACCATTCGGTATCGCATGCACTACGAAAGCCCCGACCTCGCCACGAAACCACATCTACATACATATGCTATACCAATCCAGGATAATGTTAAACACTAGTACCAACGCGACGATTCATCGTATTACATACGATTAAAGTATTATTATATACAGTAAGTTAATTAACTTTACGTTTTACAGATGCTTCAGACAGTCTAGTATGGAATCTCGAAGACATTTTTCTAATTTTTAAATTATTATTTATCTCAAATGAATAGCAAGTCCAGGAATTCCAAATTCCCACGAATAATCAAATCACCAGCCAAGAATTAAATTAAAACTTTTTGATTAGCACCTTGAATCTCAATGGGTTCACTCAGAAATCTCTATTTCATACTAGTTTCACCAGCGACTTGCTTATTCGAGTCGAATCCATCTTGGTTAAGTTATCTTTATACTGTATTATGTTTCCGGCGTTTACACTGCGATTGTATTACTTGGTTAAATTGAACGTTGAGAAAGCTGTGGGGAAAATCGGCTGATTCCCGTTACTTGTTTAGTCAGAGCGGGATAGATCGGTAAAGGGTTGACGCGAGTGTTCCTTATTCGTGAGAATGATTTAAGCTGACTGTAAGTTGACACGAAAGTCACAATATGAGTGAGTGGATAGGTGAGGGAGGAGAGCCGGTGTCACGCATTATTATGATAATGCCCGATTCATTGGCGAAGGAAGGACGGGAGCGGTCTGACACGGCTATTTGAATGTAAATGGAATGGGTTTCTGCCAGATATTCCAGGTGCAATGGATACACTGGGAAAACTGGTGGGTATATCCATGCTGGGCTGCGGTGGAGAAAGGGTAACAAGGTAAAAGACATCGGGTGCCTAATTTATTACGGATTCTGCTTTTACACCACCGCAAATCCCAAGCCCTTCTCATCCCCTTTTCCATCGGCGACAGAGCGGACGACTCTGATATTTTCTGCATCAGAAATTGTTTATGCTACCGCCCCCCGTATTTCTCAGGCCGCCCTAATCCCAGCGGCCAGCCCTAATAAATTTTATCTTCGTGTCCCCGATATTCTAGGATTCCACCGTGCGATTTATGAAAGTGATACTCGCTAGGAATTTATCGCCTGTATTTGTAAGTCCAGTGTCGCCGACGATCTCTGCCTGCTGCGCCGATAACCGAAGCCCCCTCGCTCCATCTCGACCAACTCCGCTGACAAGCCGAGAAATTGTTTTTTCCCTTTCGATCACGCTTGATGGATTTGCCTCGAGTGAGGCGACCTGGCATTTGACAGGAACTATAGTCTGATAGAGCGAACTTCGTGCCGCTGATCCTGTTGTTATAAAAGTGGGTACAGAAAAAATCTAGAGCGCCTGGTCAATCACTTGCTAGAGTTCAGTCATAGTGTTACTGTCAGAAAAATGGTACGCTTTAATAGAGTTTAATACAGTTTTACGACAATATGATTGTATCGGTTACAGTAACAACGCGTATTATTAATAGTAAAAGAAATATTTCATTTTCCTTTGTTTCCCCAATATAAATTCCTTGCAAGTAATGTGCACAAAATGTACAAAAGAAACTTTGCATTAACTCTTGACTATCAAATAGTTAAGATGGATGTTTTCTCTTTAATGGATACATAATCCATTCGACATTCGCAGAAGGTAACTATGAAAACTGCTAGAACTACGGTTTCCTCGTGTGCTATCAGCTAGACGGGGTATTTCCAAGTGGCATCGGATCAATTGGCAAAGAAATTAGTGGGATCCAAGCGCAAAGGGACACTGGTAGGCTGAGTGGTTGCGGTGACAGTGGAAGCAGGAGGCCTCGCGTACATCCAGTCTATCTATTTGGAGTGCGACGATGTAGGACGAGCGCGGGCATATGTATGTATATGAGTCAATTAGCATACAAAACAGTCGCATTTGCGTTGATATTAGGGCAGAGCGCACGGCATCCGGGCTTTATTAAGCGTATCTTTCGGGGTCCACCTACGACACTTCCTATCCATCTAGTGCCGGCCTGCAACCCTACTCGCAACACTTACCCACTACGATTCTATGCTAGATATGCGTGTATCATACAAATCTACTCTCTTTCTCTCTATCTTTCTCTATTTCTTTTTTTTTACTCCGGAATCCCTGAAATTGTTGGTGCGATATTCCTCGCGAACCACCCCGTCAATCTGTTGCTAGCGCTACTTTAAGTTGTGCTGTACAATTACTTTACTGCACTCCGACTGCATAGTTTCACCATGTATAAAAATGCAGCATGCGAAATTCTGCCTAACAAGCACTTTGTGGCGACTTCTCTGCGAAATATAGAATACTCCTTAATTGGCTCGACAAACTTTCGCTTGGACTCCTGGGAATCTGCATGGAAAACTTTGTTAGAATATTATTGTTATTTCTCGGTAATAATTGTGATCTTTTTGGTTTATTGTATTATGATGTGAAGTTAATTTTGGAATTTCAAAATGATTCTCTGAGAGAAGAGCTGATATTTCCTAGCAGTAAGCTTTGTATGGATCTTTAGGTTTATATACACTGTTAAAGCGTCTTAAAATCCTCTTTCGCTCGGAGAACATCGTCTCCGCTGCGTGTAAATTCCGCTTCATTAAAGTTGAGGCGGAAACACGAGAATGCTCGTTCCCCGATAATTAACGGCGTTATAAATCTGATAATTGGAGCTCAATTTCTAGGGAATCTGCTAATTGGCTATCTCACCGCGACGCGCTTTGTAAAAGGCTGAATACTAATTTAAAAGAGGCATCTGATCGACCAGATTTTCATTTCGAATCATAGAATTTCACTTTACGCGAACATTTAATAAAGCTTTACACTTCAACATTCATTTACATCAAATGAAATAAAACCATCATTTACATCCAAATATCAATTTCCCGAAAAATGCGATTCAAATAAAGTCAAATAAAGATATTCAGTGGATAAATTAAAATTGTTGAAATGTCAAAGGTATAACTAACACCGGGAAGAGGAATTCTTTTCTTTTTTAGGAGGATTATATGCTGAGACTGCTCTCAGTTTTATTCCACGATTTGTTCGTGATTCTCGATAACGAGCTGGAGCTCCTCGGTTCGCTTATTAAAGATTAATGATCAATGTAAAATGCGCAATATCATTCGCCACTAATGAATGAATCCAGGGCTCACATAATTCCCTATTAATACTGTGTAATATTTATGAAGCTGGTACCACTCAGTTAATTTGGATTCCTCCAATCAGCGTTGGGGTGCGGAGCGAAGAGGCGATGAGGGAAGAGGAAGTTCTGCAGACTTCAATCCAACAATATATGATAATTCCAGGATAAATTCTCCAATTAGCAGTACAAAAATTGTTCCAGATTTACCTGTGGAGGACCAGTAAACTACTCGAAATTTCAACCCATCAATATTTCTTTGGATAAAAATAAAGTTCGTCGATTTTCCGATACCTTCGAAGGTTAAATCTATGTTACGACTGATAAAAATGATTATCCAAAAGTCGAATGAATGTTCAAGCAAGGTTGCAGTTTTGCTTTACATTACACACAATATGAAAAGAGACTAATCCTACGCGTAATTAAATATTTTGATGTTACTTACATGGGACAAATGTTAAAAAAGACTTCTGGGTGGTTTTATATGACATAACGATGCCTCAGATGGTAAGTACAATACAAAAAGTGTTAGGCAAAGTAAGCGTAAACGCGTTTTGCAAATTTGCGGATTCGTACACATCACCCGTTACCGTCCGACTGTAGCCCCCGTAGATTGCCTAGCGCGTGCACACACGCGGTCGATTGCCCAGATCGATGAAGAAGTACGTGCGTTACGAGTGTAATTAAACCTTTGTTTCTATCCACATACTGTTAATAAATTAATAACAACAAAAGGTAACAATTAGAATCACTGAACCCAACAAAAAGCAGGGGGTTATGTCTAAACGGGGATTTGAAAACTTTAAACGAGGTCACCGACATTCGCGGAGCATCAGAATCATTTAGACCGAGCGAGCCAGGCGGATCCACTTTTTTTCGCTGCTGCTGTATGTCTGGCTCATAAAAATGGAGTACGCGAGTAGGAATGGGCTTAGAGACAGCGAGTGCTTTGCATAGAGCTGCTTAAACATTTCAATCTCTTATACGCCGGGGCGGACCACTTTAATCCAGGTCGCCGGAAAAAGGAAACAAATCGCTGTAACGATCGTCATCAATCAGGCCTCGCAATCCCTAAACCCTGTCGAGTAACAAGGCGTCCTGTCACTCCTCGAAATAAAATATAGCTTCGATCTATACGTATATCGAAATCCCTGAGACTCCCATGGAAAACGCTGGGTTCGTTAAAGGTGACACAATCAGGCGAGACTATGTTATAGCAGAATCAAAATTTCTGCTTAGAATTCACTTTAAAGCTGCGTACCTTGGAAATAATTTAAACTTTGCAAATAAAAACTTTTTTAGCACTAAGTTCAAATGAAGGCTGTAATTATCCCAATGCTCATATGAATATCTTGCAGGAGACATTTACATCCAAAGAAGTGGACATAGACATTCGGTTTAATGAAAGAAATCGTGCAATCAGTAAGACAGTTTGTTAACGGAGGGATGAAAAAAAAATCACGGAGCGTGTACTAGGTTATGGGTATGGACGGGTTTAACCGTTAGGGTGGAGTTCCAATCACTTAGCTAATCACGCTAGCCAGCTAGTCAATCATCGAGTCGACTGCTACTCCGTTTATCAGAAGCGTTGGAACAAGGTCCTCGCCTGATTTCTAAGGGTGTGTACCGTTCCTAACCCCGGTTAATGGCTCCCCCCTACCTCCTCCGCCACCGCTTCCTCTCAAGGAGAAACACACTTTTAGCTTTTTGTGTGGGCTTACATAGTCCTGTCGAGCTACAGTTGACCTCCAACAACCGATGTTTGCCTGTCCATTACTAATTAACGACATATTGGACTTCTGGTTAGCATGGCCCCGATAAACTTTATGCAGAGCGACGGCGACCCAGCAAGCTTTTCCATTCTAACGTGACACTAGTACTGAATCAAACAAGAACTAATTGACATTAATTTCTCTTTTGAAGAAAAGATAACATATTTCGATGAAAGGACTACATTATCAAATCCTTCATTATCAAAGGCTTCCTTTAGTTTCATACAACCATTGAAAAGAGATTTAATCATAAATGGATTTAAACTTGATGAAATATTTCAACATTGCAAAATTTGTCAGTATTTCAGACATTGATATAAAAGCGTAATCTCTTTTATTCATAAAGCTGGGCTTCCTGTTTCAGTGTTTATTCGTCCAGTCGAATGCGAATAGAAGCGGGTGCCTCAACAATGGCAAATTAATATTCCATTCGTTAAATCTCTTAAGTCGGAACTTATATCGCGAAAAATCCGAACAATTGCGTCTTTCCAGAGAGGAGTGGCGTATTTAAAGGGGGGATTTATAAACCGTTAATATCCCTCAGCGTTCTTTCCCTCGACTGTACATAATCTCGGCGCATCAGCGCCTCAATTATCATCCCGGCTAAACAGACAACGAAATACACGGCGGCAGCCGGCAAAAAACGTAAATCCCGCGGCAGCGACGGGGAAAAAGAAACTGGAGCGAACGGATCGGGACAAAAAGGAGAAACTGGCTCGTCACTGCGAGAAAGAGAGAGAGAGAGAGGGGGGGGGGGGGGGGAGAAAGGGAGAGGATCCGACTCGGTTCGCTTCATAGATTGAGCTGGTTACTGGCGGGCCATAGAAAAACAGAGGATCGAGGGGGTTAGAGGGTGGCTCGGCCGGAAACGCGTGTCCATATTTCTCGCTAGCAGGAAAAAAGTGCCGATTCGTCTTTCTTTCAACCGGGGATGAAACGCGTCCACGTTTCTTTTAGGTGCTCGGCGATGATCTGGATTTTAAGTAAATGAGCCACTCTCCTGTCGAGCTTCAAAGACGGATCAATCCTTTACGCATAGCAATTCAATTCATTACCTAAGTTGTACTACATTCCAGAATAATTCAAGTGTAATCATCGATTATTATAAAAATCTATAATGTTGGTTCACAATAAAACTAAATGATTTCTTGTGTCAGTTACATTTACCAGTTAGAAACATGAATGGAGTAATGACAGGCCTTAATAATTTATTATTAGGCAAATTAATCAATGGAATCATAACTTTAAAGGGCATTTCTAATTCGGTGTACACTCATCTTAATTTCCTGCATGGGAATCATTAAAATCGGCTTTAGAATGATAGGATCGCAAGGATCCATAAGTCAGTGGCGTACTTGCGGAAGATGGATCTCTAGCGTGCGAGCGATAAGCCAACAAACGCGCCGCGAACAGAAGCGCGATAAAGCCGATAGAAGAAGGCTGCTCTCTTTTCGCGGCGTTTGCATTCCAAGAGAGAGAGAGAGAGAGAGAGAGAGAGAGAGAGAGAGAGAGAGAGAGAGAGAGAGAGAGAGAGAGAGAGAGAGAGAGAGAGAGAGAGAGAGAAGAGAGAGAAGAGAAGAGGATGCTCGACGCAGTGCGCGTATATCATTCTGCCGATTGAATTGGAGTTACGAGGACCTCCGGGGAAAGCTTACGTGCACAGCGATAAAGCGATTCACGCTTTGCATGCTGCATTAAAAGGCAGCCGCCGCAGCAAAAGAGACGTCCACTCGACGCTCTGCCAGCAAAGCACTGACCCCAGATAATCGTCGTATACACACACCCTTCCTCCTCGAATAATCTACCCTCAAACTGGGCCACGCCGATAGTAAGATTTAAATAAAGACTCCAACCTGGATTGAACACGCTTTTTTCGAGTGAGAGTAACACCTGCTCACAACCTTTTTTACTATTCCTTTGATAAGAATTCCTTGCAGATACGACACCACAATTTTGTAGAAATTCCAATATCAGTTGATCGATGAGATTTAAGGGTCATTCTTTAATATATCAGGTATCGAATATATTGAGGCATTGAATTATCATAGGTGGACATAGATTCTTTTTAAAAAGAAACTACAGGTAATTTAAAATAATCAAATACTAAGCAAAACCCATTCTACTTACAAGAACACCAAGTGGGTGAACGTCTTAAGTAGAAAGTGTCAAGTGTGTTTAAAAAACGATGCGACCATTGTAGTTCCAGCAATTAAGCCAACTAGAAGAACTGGCTTCTGATACAGTTTTCAGCCCTTAACACCAGACGGTTAATTGTTTAATAAACGTTGGAACTGCGAGGTGAAGTCGAGGGAAGGCAGAGAGAATAAACGAGTGAGTTTTTAAAGGCGATGGGAATGAAAGCCGAGCATCGGTTATCGCGGGTAGCGGGCAAAGCAATGCAATTACGTGCGATCAGATCCTCAATCGAGCGGTCCACTTAATCAACGCGGAGAGAACGGCAGAATTTGCCGCTGCTTCCGCGGCAGGACTCCGCAAAGGGAACAATCAATTAACGGAGTCAAGTGGGAGAGAGCCTGGAAAAACGAAGCGGCCGGTATTGAGAGCAACATGACGGCAAGAGGAGTGGGAGGAGGAGGTGGAGGATGAGGAGGATGAGGAGTAAACTGTAGGAGAGAAGCCGAGATGCAAAGCATCGAGGCATCCCGCAGGAACTATTAAATAAAAAGAGGGCAGAGACCAACAAGCCAAGCCGACGACGAGGACTCCTCGAGGAGAGACAGGATGTCAAAGACTCGAACGGTAAAGGACGAGTCCCGAGTGCGCGCTTCATCCTCCCAGTTCATGCCGGCAGGATTAATCGTATCAGGGAAATGGCCAGTGCGCCACTCCAACCGATCAAGCGAGCAAAACAACAAAAAAATGTCGAGTAAAATCACCGGATGGATTCGCGTGATGGGGGATGAAAATCTGGGCCAGAAAGGCGACCGAGTCGAGCCACCCGTCAAGATGAGATGGCAGGTCGAAAAGAGGTGTCGAAAAATGCAGGAGTGCGTCCAAGCCAGATTTTTATTTTTAATAAGCGAGAAATGGAACCTACAGTATATACGAACCGGAGAGAAAGAAAGTGAGTAAGAGAATGAGAGAGGACGTTATCAGGCCGCATAATTATCAATGCGACTGATGCATATTTCATGCGACGGCACCGCGAGCTTTTACGCCGGCCACCGAAACGAATGGACTTACCTACTGCGCAGCATACCATCATACCCAACCCTCATAATTACACTCTCTCACTGTCTCTCTTTCTCTCTCATTCTGCTCGGCTCTCTCATTCACCGAATGTAATAAATGTACGCGGTAGAGCAATAAACATCGGGACAAGATGACAAATCGTCAAACGATAGCACGCCCGATCGATCAGTGATTCGATCACGGTTAAAGTAGCGCTAGTAATTAACCTCGCTGGAAGCACGCTTTTTGATACGCTACTTAACCTCTGGTAATGACACTCTGACCCGGAAGAGAGTGGTCCTTGTAAAATAAAGGGACTTTTTTCAAGAGTCCACTCGTTCTTGTTAAAGAGAAAGAGCTCACTTCTGTGGTTCTTATGTGAATTGTTATAAAAGATATTACATGGATCATCATTGATGTTCGAGTGAAAGATAAATGAGTGGATTTATCTGATTACTTAATAAGTACCAAGTATCATTAATTCAACAAGATTTTTGACAGATCAAATTTGTCTCGACGTGTGAAGTATGCGTGTAACACGAACTTGGCAAGTTATTTGTAACAGGTGCTTTCGGTCTGGTGCGAACAACAAGACTTGGAGATAGAGGGCAGTGGAAGCGTATGAAAAAGGCCAGTGTAAATTTCGCATGACACGCGCGAGTTAACATATCGCAGGCTTTCAAAATGTTTGCCATTTTGATGTTTGGAATTCCGGGAGCGGCACACTCTGCCATATGTCGGTGTTACCACTCGTTAATCCGGACTCGGCGTACAATGGAGTGTGTCGGTTTCGGGTGCAAAACGGAGCTTTTGACAGGGCCACGAAAATTTCGGCCAAATTCGGATGATGCTTCCGAAATACACTGCGAGAGACCATTTTTCTTCCAGGCTGTCGAAATGAAAGTTCAGCGTCGAAAAAATCTTGAATCCCACCAGACCATAGGTGTTTTGCGTGCGGGTGTCGGTGTGAAGTTGACCTCTTTGTTCGGTCACCTACACCATCCTCGCTCTGCTTCCTTTGTTATGCAGATTACTGTGATTTTCCTTCGCATGCCCGACGAAAAGGGCAACGAGATATCTTCCGTTGTTGCGGCCTTGTCGAAAAACACGATTAACGCCCGCAAGAGAGAAAGCTCGCCTTGTCTCGCCTTCTTTCCATTGCGTCGCTTCAAGAAATCTCCGCAGAAAAAAGAATGTAAACTACTAAAGAATTTGTAATTTACCGTAATTTTAAAAATTACTGTTCACCGAGTAATTGCAGCTTTCTTAGAAGTATTATAATTTATCGTTATGTCACATTAACCCTCTGAACTTCAAAAGTTTTATAATATTATACATATATTAAATTACTCTGACATTAAACTACTTTATCAAGTAAATGCTGCGTAAACACAAGTAGCATGGTAATTCTTTGGCGAGTATTAGAAGTCTAACTAATGTAATTAGTTTAATAATAATATAATTAATACAATGACGAAAAATTCTGTTTTCACATCTTTTTGGAATAAAACAGGCTTTACTGTAAACTAAAACATCTTGATAGGTATAAATGTGGTAAGGCAAAAGCGGTTATTGCAATTAACATTTCTGATTCTACAAAACTTCGGTGAAATCAGAGTTTTGTGGTTGCCTGGCATGTTTTCTAGTTGCTTCTTTTTCGCTGGCCATAACAGTCTATTACTTTTACTAAAGCGATACCTTCTATCGCGGCGGAGGCAGAGCTTTCTACCGCGTCCTGTTGACATGAATCACCGAAACACAGAGCGATCCGGAAAAGCTCCGCTCAACGAAATGGACGCGGAAAAAGCTTCCTCCGCGCGGAACTTTGATCGCGCTGCTTCCGAATACCGTAGCGCCAACTATTTCAAAACACAACTTCATTGAAGTACGTGGAATATACTTGTCGCATAGGAAGAGTCCTGCTTAATCGCAAACTTGTATCCGTCGAGCGACGAGTGAACTACGAACTTTTATACGAAACTCGACTTATTCATCTATTCTAATTCGAGTATAAAAGAGTCGAAGAAGTATATATTCATTTTCCAAGAACCTCTGCTTCATCATAAACAATATATCATTTACAACACGACCATATTCCAAGTCCATAAATAATAGAAACCTACATTAATATTCCCACCACCAGAGTTAAAACTTTCAAAACAAGCCAATATTACACACGAATTGCCAAACAAGAAAACAGTTTCTATAATAAAATATATCTGTTAAATAGTAGAAAAGGGAATCCGAAAATAATATTCGGAGAATGGCAGTGGGAAGTACAGTGAAATCTGGTAGTTCCTTGGAAGGAAACAAGCGGATTAAGTTGAGTAGCGCGAGGTTGAAGCTGAGATGTGAGGGGGAAAAAGGGGGGGGGGGGGTGGTGGTGGCAGGCGAGAGAAATGTAGCGCAAGGATGTGGAGCAGTCGGGTGGGGTCCTCTCGCGTCGAGCTCGAGTCTTCCTTTGACGAGGAAGAGCAGCAGCAGTAGCAGCAGCGAGGAGAATCGATAACGAGGCCATCAGCGAGGAGGGCGCAGGCAGCCACCAGCAGCCAGGGTGCCGTGCCGGTGTGAACGGACCGATTTCATACGGCGGCGGCGGCGGCCGCGGTGCAGGGAAACGAAAGCGAAAAGAGAACTTTAATATTTATCGGGAGCGGTAATGGATTTTATAACTCGCCCATCTCCCGAGCGAAGAGGAGGTGCGAGGAGGAGCGAGGAGCAAAGAGCGAGGAGAAGTAGCGACTCTCCGGAGCGCCGGGGGATAAAAGAGATCGAGACAGTGAGTCGGCGGCGCGGCGCGGCGCGGTGCGGCGTGGTGCGGCGGCCGGGGGATGAGAGTTCGGCTCCGGATTAGCCTGGCAGCTTTGGGGGTTTTGTTTGCAAGTTTCCGAATCAATTATTTATGGGCTCGTTAACGGGCCCATCGCTCTCCAGGCTCGGTTCCGCCTAGGTTTCTCGGTCCCTTTTGCATATTCTTCGCCTTGTTAACGGGCCGAGAGTGTAATAACTCGGCGAAATGAATTAACGCCTGCCGAGAGTGCTAGCCAGGCCGCTTCGAACCCGCCAACTTCCTTCCGCCGCTTCCCTATCGATCACCCACCGCCGATGCATCAACCTATTCCCACCGATTCGAGTGCATACTGCCACTCGAACACCACAATATCCTTTCATCGGTTTGCGGCCCGTAAACCATACGACGCCATTCATAAGCATCGGCCCACTTACTCAATTCCGAATAAACTCGAAGAAAACATCATCGAGAACTGATACAATTTTTTAATCAATAGAATCCTTACCTTCATTAAGTAATACATTTCTTTTAACATACGCGCGATTGCGTATAAGAATAAGAAAGAGACTTTCATGTAACAGTTGAATTATGTATAAAATATAATTTGCTTGTTCGATTTATCACGTTGAACGTTAGGTTTCATTTGATATGGTCTATTAAAGATTCCGAGGAGACTAGTATACCAGGGCAAAATTGGGAATGGCGAGGTGAAGGCATAAATGCGATGTACGGCGCGGCGGAGGGAAGTGCAGCATTATAAAAAGGAAGGCGAGGTCGGCGAATGGGTAATCGAGGCGAAAGGCAGCCGGTGGATTACATCGAGGGTAGGTAAGAAGAATGCAGTAATACGAAAGAGATAAGGCGGCGGAGTAATCAAAAGTTAGGGGAGTTTTGTGTTTCAATATCTTGGCGAGCGCGTACTTGAAGTTTCATGTGCGCCCGCCAGAATTCGGGCTACATGTAATTTGAGTTACGGCCAACGCCACTCCCATCGTCGCACAGAGAGTGCAACGATCAAAGTTCCGACCGTTAGCGGTCTTCCCACGTGGAAGTCCTGCTGCGCGATGATGAACTCAGGGATAATCTCGTGATTGGCGAGTTGCAACTTTCCCAAAGTGTTATGCGCCCCGCTTTTTATCTCACTGAGCGTCTTACTTAACTGCTCCTTTCACCTCGAGCACAGAGCTTAATATGCTCTTAATTAAATAAAAGATCACCTAATTAAATGTACGTCAGTAATCGATACAAATTGTAATGCTAGAAATACATAGAAATATTTCAGGTGCGTTTCAGATGCGTGGTCAAAGAGAACGTATTTAATATGCAAAACTTACACCAGGGTTATGCGTGTACAGTGCACGATGAAACATATCGATAACCTTAAGAATGATGATTGCAACATGTTTCAACATTATTAGCATAAAGACTGAATGATCAGCAGCAAGAAATATAGAAAAAATATATTCCATTGGAATTTCCTGGTGATTTTGTTGGACAGTTAGATTTAATAGAGGATTGATTAGAATCTACATTGCAGTGGAGAATATCGAACGATGCATCACCGGGTGACGTTGTAGTAATTAACAGTCACGGCCGTTTTGATTGTTCAAGCCTTATCACGTAATCGGTCGTGACAGGTGCCTCTTTGGCTAGGGTGGCTCGGCACACACCTGGCTGAGCTGGCGTGCCGAGAAATGCTTATGTCGTGTAATACACGCGTGACTACCTAATTACATGTGATTTGCATGAGATTTTAAGCCGTGGACGCGCGTTGAAAGAGCGCGCTTTTAATTGCCACGTAGCGACATTATCGCTTCCGTGTGCCCGCGTACACCCGATACTCCCACGGCACAGTTACTCTCGAAGAAAAGTGCTCCGAGGGAGTGGAAATCGTTCGAGATCCCTCACACGCGTCCCGTCGACCTAGAAACTAAACGCTCTTAACATCAACTTTCCACCTAATTCCGACTATCAACGATTATTATATTAAAGCTTTAATCCCTTTGATTCTGTCATGCATGCCTTCGCCGCAGTAACACATTATATTTCAATAGTTTAGTTATGAAACTATTCTAGTTTCAGATTGGCTTTAGTGGTTCGCTCCTACCGAGATGAAACCATATTTAGTCCTTGACTCGCGGAGCACTGAGTCGAGATATTTCTATGATTACAGAACAGTCAGTCATGTACAAGGATTTGTATGTGATAGAAATGTTTGTCTTTGTGAAAAATCTAATTTCGTTACATTGGACATCAAAGGGTTAAAGGTAGCGAGGGCGAGCGGTGGCTCCAGCGACAAAGTCCGCTTATTGGGATGAGGGTTTATCTCGGACAGGAGTTATCGCTGCGAGGCTCGGTAAGTTGTTCGAGGATCTCCATAACTGGACCGTTATTGGAAAGAAATGAGTAAACGTGTGTTCCCTATGTGCCAGCGGTATTGCTTCACCGAGCGCAAACTATACCCGTTTCACGCATACACACAGGCACACACTCCAGCATCATTTCCGCAGACTTCTGTTTCAATTTCACGGAGACTTTTTAGAGCAAACACTTACGAAGTTGGACAGCCGGTAGTATAAACTTGAGGGAGGAAGTTTTCTTCCAGTGGGTCCGCGCGTAACGGCGAGGCAGGGCCATCGGAACTTTTGATTGCGCACGATGGAGATTGATCAACTGTTTGAATTGCAAGTTACTGCCAGTGTCATATTCGACCTGGCGACCAACGACACAGGTCAGTTTGAGCATAGAGTGGGTCAGATGTCCACTACTAACAGACAAGACTTATACCTCTCGAATCTCCAAGGAAGTACCCACGCCAGCCATCCAAACTACTGAACACTTTGCAGGCAGCTTGTCATCGGCAAGTTGTTACAGTTGCAGTCTAGCAAAACCAGTGATACACGCTCGAGCCATTGCAACAAGCTATTCCGAAGATAAACTATTAAGAACTATCAACCATACAAACAATTCCTAGCAAAGGTATTCTGATTCTACCATTCCCGAATGATAGTCGCGCGTGTCACATAAAGGTCCGTCCAAGAGTGCGCGTGCATAACAGTTTCGCCGGGGGTGGAAAGTGGCGAAAAGGGCTGCGAAGTGTGGACAGTGCACGAAGGGGTTAGGCCGTGGAGGAAGCAGGAAGGCGGGAGTGGAAAAAAAAGGCGAGGCAGTGTCGGGGGGTCGGAAAGAAATGGGTCACATTAAAGGTTCATTAGGGCACGGCGGCTGGTATCTGACCCAAATTCATATTTTCCATAGTGACGGGCGTGGAGCGAGGGTGCGAGAAGGCCGGGGAAGACCAGGCAGGCAGGCAGGCAGGCAGGCAGGCAGGCAGGCAGGCAGGCAGAGGCAGGTAGAGGTACAGGCAGGTAGGCAGAGAGAGAGTCAGGGAAGGACAGGAGGCAGGAGGCAGAGGCAGAGGCAGAAGCAGAGGCAGAGGTAGAGGCAGAGGCAGAAGCAGAGGCAGAGGCAGAGGCAGAGGCAGAGGCAGAGGCAGAGGCAGAGGCAGAGGCAGAGGCAGGCAAGGAAGCGAGCAAAGCGGGCAGACTGGCTGGCGAGCAGGGCAGGCTAGTTGGGGGGTGGTTGTTCGTTCGGCGCGGGGCGAGAGCGCGCACTAGCGCGCGGGGGTGGCTTTGGCAGGACGTAGGATAGGATAGGGGTAGCGCGCGAGGGAGGGACCAGCGGTGTGTACGTATATCTGTATATCCTCGGGCGTAGGTGTCTCGGTGCGTGCGTACGTAGGTGCGAGGGTGTATGCGAGGGTGGAATGGGTGGCTATTGGAGGAATAGGACAGGGTTGGTACGTTTCTAGCAAAGGGTCGTGGTACAGTGGCGCAAGCGTGCCGAAGCGCCGGCGCCACCCCCACCTTTAGACGGCCCCTACCCCCTATGCAGAGCCTCTGTTCGCGGCGGGGAAGCGTCGCGACGCCTGCCGTCGGCTGCACAGTACGGGCCCGGACGCCCACCAAGTAGTACGTTCACGTTCTGATCAGACCGTACGACCTCACCGCCGTCATCGTTGCGTCCCTTCTCGCACTCACCCCTTCGCTCTATCCCATCCTATCCTCTCTCTCACTCTCTCTCTCTCTCTCTCTCTCTCTCTCTCCCGCCCGCCCGCCCGCTATCATCCCTCGGAGCTGCTCAACCCCTCTCGCTCGCACTCTTCCTCAGAGGGAGCACTTCCCGTACGCCACCCTCTCCCGCTACTCCGCTCACTCGCTCTCTCTCCTCTCCTCTGGCTCGCTGGCCAGCCACCCTCTCACTCTCTCTTTCCTTCACGCGCGCACCTCTACGTACGCGGCCGGGCACATCTATATCACGGCGAGCGCTGCAGTGGAGTGCAGCTAGAGAGGGTCGTCGCGGCGTGAACTGTCCGCGGTGGACTCGCGTAAGGAGCGGACGCCCCGTCCTCTCCCCGAGGCTAGTCTCGATCTATCGCGTGCTCAGACATCAACCCAAACGAGAATCATCCCGTTTCGTGAAAGACCTCGACGCCTAGACAGTCCACCACCTTGGACTCTCCGGGAACGATGTCTCTCTTTTATCGGAGCGTGCTTCTCTCTGACGCTTCGAACAACTTCTCCGGAGCCCAACTCGATTCGACCCAAGAAGCGAACAGTCTTCGCTTCTTCTTGGCCGAGCGAAATCAAGCACTGCCAGAGAAGAGACGAGACGAGACGAGAGAAAACGCTCACCCTGAAAGGGTCCAAGTATCGAGGAGCGCGGAACTCAACTAGAGAAGAAGATGGTTCGACGGAGGAAGGCAGCGAGATGGAGAGAGAAAGGGAGAGAGAGAAGCTGAAGTTAGTAGTAATCGGTGGAAACTTTGTGCCGAGCTAACGCCGGCAGACGCGTAGGCCACATCTCCAGGGTGGGCTTAGGGCTGTCTTAAAGGGGCGCGATCGTTCCAACCTAAAGATCTCCTCTCGACCGAGCCTAGCCATCCTGGCTGAAGCCTCGCGGGGAAATGATTTCCGGGATGTAGAGAGTAGCACTGGACGGGTGCTTGCGGTGGGATTGATAGGGAGTGTGATGACTCGCTCGGAAAGTCGCTCTCTCGCGGAGGATGGGGATCGACCTCCAAGCATTGTCGCCGCAACAATAGCGTCGTGTTCAAGAAGCGTTCGCCTACACTCGAGAGCGCAGCGACTTCAAAAAGACGCGGAGGCTCGTACGTGTGCGCGCGGTATACGCCTCTGCCAGAATCCCGATCACCGACGTCCTCCAACACTAAGACGACGACCTCGACGCTTTCGAGCCAACACCACCAACACCCTAAAACTTGCTCACACATTCTTCGAGATCTACTTCATCTCGTTCGTTATTGCGATCGCAAGGAAATCAGGATGGTCGAGCATACCATCAGCGCAAAAATATAAGTGGGATGAATGTTTCTTGGAGGACGGGATGATACGGCTCCAATATCCTCCGGCGAAGACTTCTACCAAGGTCAGAATCTCGGGATTCTCTTCTGTGAGTCGTTCATCTGGAAGAGCCAAGACGAGGAGCGACGCGTACTCTGAAGGCCGCTGCTAGAGGAGAGAGCCACCCCTTCGGGACGAGGGGAACTGCCGGAGAAAATGTTTCGTATTTGCGTTGGAAGAGAAATTCACGTTCCATTGAAGACTCGCTTTGAAATTCGCGTAGCCCCGGTTGCACAGGTACAAAGAGATCATTTCCAAAGGTATACTTCGTTATTATAATTTAACATCATGGGACGAGAAAGCTTGATGCAATGTCGCTCTTTTGAAATTGCCCGCTGTGTTGCAGTTCTCTGTCAGGTGAAAATCCGCCGGCACAGCTGGAATATTTCCTCCCCCAAAGCATTCCTCTGTCAGCAAATATTCCTCTGCGTGCGCCATGCATTATTTCAGTAACGCACACCCTTTGACATTTTTTTTGCCCGGATTATTCAAAAATAAATCGCACGCTATGCGCGGCATGCACGTCATTCCTGTTACGCTCAGTTCCCGACAGAGATATTTTTCACAGCCAGCGGATTCCCTCTGTTCGTTCAGTTCATTTTTCATCTCGCAATCACTCATCCGCCCATTTGATGTACTTCGTTTCTAAGTCTGTCGTATTTATTCCGGGCACGTCCCCAAAGATTGCTGTACCCTCTCAGTTGGCCAGTCTTGATTTGCAATTTGCATTTAAATGCAACTTTTATCCAGCTTCGTCACAGAGCAAACATTTCTCCATTAAAGCTTTTGTGAGACGACGGGAACGAAGCTCTGAATTTCGGTCAATTACCCTCGATCCTTTCAAGAAGTCGACAGACACTTTGACTTCTTGGAGGAAGAGTCGCTCACTAGACTTTCAGTTTAGCATCTGATGGCTCGTTACGACATAAACTCAAATTAATGATACTTTGAACCAACTTGGACATAAAGGTATCATGCTAAATGATACGACAGTTGTTTGGTTGGAGGCGAGAAAGGAGCTTCTTGCCATGGGATGTGTTCTCTATGTTCAGGGTTGAAGGTGACGGACGATCGTTAGAATTAGCACAACGCCCTAAGAGTACGTCTAATTTTAAGTCACTTATTTTCGCACCCTCCTGTCCGTGGCACTTTTAGTCGGCTGTCGCTAATCCTCACCAACACTGGCAGGAAGACCCCTCCACCGGCGATTCTGCCCAACAGCACGGTTCATGAAACATTCAGGCATTCTTAAATCCGCCGCCTTTAAAAAGGAATCGAGCTGACTCGGGTTTGGCTTGGCTTGACTTGGCTTCAACGATCTTTGTTCTTAAGGAGATCGGGCCAACATGACCCAATAGGTAAAAATAGATTTCGATCGGGAGTTCTTCCGGTCTCTTCGGGAAGTGTCTCCTCTTTAAATTTCTCGCTACTACTTAGCACACTAACTTTTATAAAGTCATCTAGAGCAGTGGGAGTATAGAAGCCTTTGATGCATATCAGGGGACAAGTTCTCATCCGAGACTTCAATGAAGTTCTTCTGTTCATACTTGGTGGGCCGTCTGCTTCTTCAGTCTTTCAACTCGTTCCCTTGCATAAACTTGTGCTGTTCAAAGGCTCGGTCCGGTTGTTCTAGTCACTGACAGCATAAGCCAGAGCTCTTTACAAACACGTTATTCAGAGGGGATGGACGCCTACTTGGTGGAAACGGACTAGCCAAGTAGTCCAAATAATCGTGTCTGACGTGAGCAGAAGAGAGAGAGAGAGAGAGAGAGAGAGAGAGAGAGAGAGAGTGAGAAATGTTACATTGTAGAGGAAGTAGGTAACCGGGCAGTAGAAGGAAGCTTACGGGAAGAATCGGTCCGGATATAGGCCGGCCAATGGATATTCCTTGCATCTCTCCCTCTTCGACACTGTTCTCCGTTCCGGTAGTCGCGCTAGCCACACACAGAGAGACACGCGTACGTGATGATCCTCTTGGTCGGGCACGACGAAAATATCGCCGAACGCGCAACCGAACGAAGCGGAGTAAGCGCGCTGGCATTGAGAGCGACTGGGAACTTCCAAGTCTGAGTCAGTATGGGGATGGTCGAACTAACTCTACCACTTTCGGAGATATTCTACCAATCGGCTCGGATCCTCGGAAGAAGGGAGGCACTGATACGCACAACCAAGACTCGGTGAGGTCGCGCGTGTTTCCTCGTCACTGCTAGAGAATCGGCGCGAAGTTCTCGTAGGGGATTCGAAGAAGGCGACGGGCGGGCGGGCGGGCGGCCGGCCGTCCGCCGGAATCGATGACGAGTACCTACCGGACAATCGGCTCCATCGGGAACAAACTGGTCGTTGCATAATTTTGCTAAGAATACGCGAAAACGACTGTCGGCGGTTGCGCGAGCGGCCGAAATATTCGCTGGCCGGCGATACGCCGATACACCGTCCTAGTGAGACTTGTGCGTGCCTCCTGACACGTCCTACGGCTCCCACGTCCTACGATAGTGAAGTGTCATTGGCAGAAAAGATGTATCGGATCCTTCCACAGTATTGTGAGCCAGTGAGGATGAGAGACTGCCGGGATCGGAAGTCGCGCGCAAGTGAACCGTCGGGGAAAAGGCGTGTACCAAAATAGAGTGTGTGTCTGTCCCCCTGTCGCAAGTGGATCCTCGCCGTTCTCAAGATGGCTCCAGACTCCACACTTCCAGGACCAAGGTGCGTCTCCAAACCGATCTATCATCTTCACTTGTATTCTTACATCATCCTACTTTGACTTGATACACCTTGCTCCGACACTTTAACTAGTTTCTTTTCTTCTCTTCATTTTTTCGGCCTCTTCTCTTTAGTTACTCACCCTGATCCTAGTAGTGATAAATTGGCATGTGCTTTCTTAAAGTGGTTAAACGTCAGTTTCTCGCAGCATGTTCGTGGGAGCGCTGATTCTGCGGCCATAATCGTACCAAGTCAGCACGAGATGGTAGAAGGTGCCGAGCGGGTAGGTAGAAGCAGCGCGGCGCGGCGCGGCGCGACGGCGGCGTCGGTAGAGTCCGCGCTCTCGGGCGTCGGATATATTTAAACCCGCGCGTCTCGTGTTACTCGCGCATCACGAGCCGAGCCGAGAATAGATAGCCGCGAGCACGCATCATTCCACGACTCCACTCGGCAAGGTACTCGCCAACTATTCCCAAAAAGCTCATCATCCTGTACAAACCGACCCATCATAACCATTCCAACCATTCAACTCTACCAGTATCAACATGTTTCCTTCATAATCACCGGTTCTCAAGTTTTCCTCGCACGAAACACTCTCTTGGAAAATTATAGTCCACTTCCAAAAACGCGAACTTTCTAGTTGTACCAGTTGTTTGACAAACTGGGAAAATCAAGTTTGTTACAACTGATTGGTTGAGCAAAGATTCTCTCGGAATTTAGTGATCGAATACTTTTTTCTGTAATCGGGTATAACTCTAGTGTTTGACGACTAACTAGAATACCCGAAGATACAAGTTTCGTGAACGTGTATGGCGTCGCCATTGTCTCGAGACGCCTATTTCGGCAGCGGCTCGATCGATCCTCTTTAGTTCTCGCCACTACACCCTTCAGCCAAGTACTCACTTTACTGTCACCAATTTCTAGCGGGCAACTTTCTAGCAAGAAGCAGCGAGCGTGGCACGGCATAAGTAGCACGGGCCTTTGAAGTCCACCTAGTTTAGAGCTCCGTGACCAGAGTGGATCCAAGTAGTTGGAAACCGAGTTCCATGGCGTCCAACATTCTTCCAACATTCGCAATCCAGTGGACATTCTTGCTTCCATCGTCAGCGAATATGTACATAAGCCTAGTTTGAAATTAGGATGTCGCAAACTGTTCGCTACGAGACTCGATGAATTTGATGAAGTTTGCCTAGAAGCGGTTGAATGTTCCATCAAACCAAACATTGTATCGGCGGTGGATTTGCACAAACGGGTAGAAGATGGGCCGTCCCAGTTGTATATATTACCGGATATGATAGGAAGGGATGGTCGAAGAGGGTTGCAAAGGGGGAGGAGGATGAGGAGGGAAGGGTAGAGGGGGTGGAGTGTCGCCGCGCCGAAGCGAGAACACGGTTGATGCGTACGTTGGGCGCGTTTCCATCAGGCAAGTTAAACATTGATCAAACGTTTGCCGCGGTTTCTCGTGATAGCTGGGCCGGCGGTGATGGCGGTCTCTGATAATTTCAGCGTGAATTTCAGCGTGAAAAGGGGAGCTCTCTCGCGAGCCCGGGAGGGATGAGAAAGCGACCCGATGCAAAGGACAGTAATTAGCTATGGCATGCTATCGACTATTACGGATCGGGAAGCATGAAATGTCATTGGCAGAGGGTTACCCGACGCTAGCATTCCTGGAATCGACATTTACGGATGAGAAGCCACAGTTGGTACGTTGCAGCAGCTACAGATAATTCGCATCGCTGCCCAAGGACCCTTTTTTTCGGGGAGATTGACTTGGTATCGCGCCAGTGAGATGCACCTGAAGCCACCACCACCACCACCACCACCAGCACCGATGGAAGAGGCTCGAAGAAGAGAGGAAGAGAAGGACACAGAGACACATCGAAAAGAACGAGTGTGGAATGGGGGATATGTAATGTTAAGCTTAGCTGGTTGAACACGGGTCAAATATACTGCACGATTGACGCATTTGGTCCCCTTCAACCAGCTGTAGTTGACATTAGACTCCAACCCCTGTGCCGCACCGTAACATCCACTGCGCCAAAGGACGATAGTGTCCTCCGTGTGAAGTGCTCGTGACAGCGATATCATAGTGCTCTTCATCAATGGATTACCCGCTGCTGCTGCTGTTTCTGCTCCTGCCGTGAACACTTCAGCGTCCTTCACTTCTACCCGACAAAAGCCTAACTGCTTTCCTTCGAGCGTATTGTGTTCTCCGATGATTGTTACTCACCGAAGCCATTAGAACATTTTTTGAAACAACTACTTTAACATGATGCATTTATCTCCCGAATTTCTTTGGGAGTTAAACTTGCCACATGTGTAGATTTCAATGTGTTTGTAATAAGATGTTGAAACCATTGCGATGACTAGTAGCGTTAGCAATCATTAATGGCCTGTTTAGTGATTATAATTGCCTTCGCGTAGATATAGGTATGTAGTATTTGCAGGAAAGTCCAGAATGTTCATGTGTCGTGGACATTAAGTTCATGCGTAGTTTTTTATTTTATTAACATGTCATTTTCACATTTTTGTACGATGCGTGCGTAATAATGAGTTGGAGTTTTCTGCAGACAGCACTGTAGTCATTAAACTGCATTGGGCTGTTACGTCGTGACAAAGTCCCTTCATTTACAACTGGAATGCCATTTCAGTTAACTTTCGAGGGTGTACTGCGTGCTTGTGCAATAGCATGGAATTTCGGTGGAATTCTAGTTGCTAATTGGACCACTGTGTTCCAAACTGAGTTCCATAGTTACTCTCTTGGCTTCGCTTCTGTAAAGACGTTGTTAATGTTCCTGGTATCTTAAGCACGCTCCTTTGGTCTTGCTCTATCGATTGGAAAAGATTAGCAGCAAGTATGCTAAGCTATTTTGCAATATGCAAGCGCAGTAAACTTTCCACTTGGAAGTTAACTTCTGGAGCTGCATACATCAACTTTCTTAATCGAGCTATTACTCAAGTAATATGATGAGATTTATTGATCATTGTTGGTAGAACGAATGCTAATATTAAGTTCCTAATGCAGAGACGCAAAACTCTTTAATAAGATATTTTGTATGCACTGATGTAAAGGTAATTCAGAAATCAGCCGCGTAAAGCTCGGAGGTATGATTAAATGATTAAACTCGCCCATACATGAAATATTTCCTGCTACAGTAGGGTCAGATTTATTAATCCGAGCCTCGAAAGAGAATCTGTTATAACGTTAAGAGCTGAAAATCCAACAGCTTTTTGTTATTTTACTTGCTCCTGTCAAGCTTGCAATTTCCAGCAGATATTACGGGAGCGATTAAGGTTTAACATTTTTATAAAATCTCTCAGATGTTTTATAACCTTTCGTCTCTGCTTTCTGATTTTCCAATCTTTCTCCCTCAACTTTTCGCGCTGACAGTATTAATTTTCTGGTCGGAGCATAAATTTCGCAAAAAGAGGAGAAATCGTTGAATTACGTTTGAATGAGAGCAATTAGCTTGAAAACGGGCACGGGCGTGACAATTGGATGCCTAATTATACTAACGAAAATGACGCTTAATTGCATAAAATTTCAACTACCGCGGCGACTCGAAATCCTTTCAGCATTGATCTTTGCCTAGTTGGCAATCTGCGGACGCTTTACCCGATGATTCTTTCTGCCTTAATGGACCTGCATTATTCGATGAAACGGGAATTTTAAGAGTTACTCGTCATCCTCGAGAAAAGAGCGCCACTCGCAATTATTCTCAAGACTGCCGAGGGATAAGAATCATAGAAACGATTTCACTTCGGCTTATTAGCACATTGTCAGCTGCAGTCGATAATAACCTACTATGGAATACGATTTTTCTTCACGAGAAATTTTTAATAAAGCTCGAGGAAATTCAACGTGAATTTATGCTAGGGAAGAGTAAAACTCATAGAAAATTCAGAAACTATAAAAAAAGAATTGTACTGCTTTGTCTCTTGTAATACAAAGTACATTATCCAACATCTTAGTGGTCTTTGGATAAGAGAGTGTACACCTAACCTTTTCAGTGGAGAAAGTATCAAGAGTCAGGAACAATAAAGTGTAAGAGTAAGCTCGGAATGAGGCGAAAAAGCTCTTGACGGTGTCTGAGGGAAGCAGATAACTCAAAGGAAGAAGAGTCGGCAAAAAGGAAGAGATGTAAGAAGAGAGCGAGCGAGCGAGTGTGGAGCAGTGGCTTTTCCCGAAAGCTCTTCTAGCCATCTCGGTGGTTTCAAGGGGCCAAATTAGCGTGAGTAGATTTTGCGAGGAACCACAAAGTAGGTGTCCCTGGCTAATGTAATCTCGTTCGCGGTGGCGTTGCTACTCAAGTCATTGCCTCTGCCGACATAGGCCGCACTGGGATTTAGTTACCACTGCCATTGTCCCACTTTTCTAAAGGCCAATTCGCTCTTCTAGCAGAACAAGCCCCCGGAAAAGCTTGGCGTCAGGTTCCACGGAATTAGAGAGATTTAAGTAGATCCCTGCAAATTTGGAAGATTGACCCACTTCTTCTCTATCGCCGCAATATGAAGACCTACTTCCGTTCTTTTCGCAAGCTCAGCTTACTCCATTCCTTAAAGAAAGGACTTGCTTTACTCGTTTATATTTCAAACCTGTTTGCCAGCTTGTAACTTGCATTAATGATGTTTACCGGAGTTGGAAGCATTCCAATTGGGATTAATGGTTTAGTTGTATACAAATGCATTCACGTTGAAAATAAGCCGGTATGTTTTCTACCATTTTCAACTATGGTTCCTATTCGACTTTTTTGTGTGTCGAATACTTTATTTACTACTTTAGACATTCAACACAGGTCTGTGGCAAACTATAATTCTGCGGATCTTATGTTGCTTTAGAATCGAGTTTCCAGGAGTGGTTTGTTGAAAGAGGTGGTTTTAGAGTCACTAAAGCCAGCATTTATAGCGACGGCATTCGGGAAATTGAAAACGGCGGCTCTAAAGTTGTTATCATGTGTGTCGGTATTTCGAAGGGGACCATTCGAGTTTATGGTAGTCCGGTAATGGCCGACTATTGCATTAGTTTCCCGTGGTTTCAGAAATTAAGGCCAGCTCGGACCAACACGTCCTGACTTTCCCGAAATACATCGTAATTTGCATCCCATTCCATTTCCGCAACTCGGACTCCTTAATTGAGGCAGCGGCTACGCTGCTCATTGTTCAAACACATAAATTGCCCTTATTCGAGGACCTTCCATCCGAAACTCCTCTTAATTTGCAGAATACACGTCTTTCCTCTTACGCGTTAGTCAGAGAAAATCTACCTTGTTCAATTAAATTACTTATTCAAAGTCCTCCCTAACTAATAAGAGACTGTAGAGTCTAATGAAACAATGGAACTCTCTAGTTTTGTAATCCTACTCTTACAATTAAATCCTCCAATTCATATTTTTCATTATATTCTTCCAATAATATTCTCTCAGTCACTTCTAATCTTACTCTACATGAAAATTAAGATTTATTCCAGATATTTGCTTTTGGATTGACCGAGACCAAATGGAGAGTTAGACGAAGACATAAGATAATCTAGGGGATCTTGGCATTCTGCATGCAAGTCTCTATTATCCATAGTGAGACATAACCAAGGAGGAACATCGTCTCAGGAACAGGGAGATAACTAGCAAGAAGTTCAGACTGGCGCGAGTGCTATCATTTGGCAATTAGTGTCCATTGTAGGATCGAGAAGCTCATCAGCAGCGTTGAAGATTAGTATCAAGAGCAACGGTAGTATTACCTCCATTATGGCAGATAGCATCAGCCTCGTCTTCCAAGATGCTGGGCTTCCATTTTCTCGTGTACTACCTGGAGTTAGATACACTCCTCCTAAACACTTTGTCTCTCGTGCGCAAGGCACATCTTCACTCGCAAATCACCTGATTCGCATTGCTAATCGTGCATTCCACATTATCTTCAGAAAAGAAAAATCATCCATGTGACTTAATTTCTCTAAGTCGAAAGCTTGCATTTCTTATTCGAAAATTGTCATTACTTATTCGAACAGATATTTTGCTATACTTGCTCAAATATGTTGTCATTGATACAGAAGTGAAGATTTATTCTTTTGCTGTATTATTTAACGTAATTTGAATCCCTCGTGTTATTTAACTTCGAATTTATTTGACGCTTGGTCTTTGCAATAATAACATAGCATATCCTCTGATTTTAAATACAATTTGCTCTATTAATCTGCCTGTGTATCGTTTCACAACTGAAACTTAGCAAACAGTCTGGATGCGCTGGTCCAAAACAGCGCAGGAATGTTTGCTGACCGAAAGTTTACACGCGAGCCTCCGAAATGGAAGTGCAGTGTGTTTCAATAAAGCAAAGTAATAGAAAAAAAGGCTTTTTTTGTCAACACGCTGGTCGGCACTACAATAACTTCATCGCAGTATTAATTGAAGTAACGGGGAAATTGTGTTTGGCTTCATACGAGTTTGTAAAAGACTACAACGTTGGAGTTAAAAAACAATGAATGATAGATGCTGACTATAACACTAGACAGTTTCATAAGCTCATCATTCAAAAATTGCCAATCGATTTGCAGACAGCATAGCCGTATTGATACTCTAGTCGAGCAAATTAACCAACTCCTTTCGAGTAGCAGCCTTGATGGTTACGGATGAGAGCAAGGTGTATAGATAGACAGGTGGTCGACACAGGAAGTGCCTGGTCAATTTGAGAATCTCAAGCAGGTTTCCTTAACCACGAGAACCCTCTACTAGGATCAGACTATTTCTCGATGGTGAATCATGTATAAAGAATTAGCCAACCGATATTTTTGCAACAATCTTCATAGTGGGTCAGTTGTATTTATGCAACTCTGTATTCGATTACTTGGACTCACCGGAATCTGAATTATACTCATCCTCAACGAACATATTGCTTATTATTACAATACCAGAGAACGACCGCACAGTTTGATGATCCAGTGACGCCAGTATAAACGATCTGATGACGTGGAACACTGTCCAGATCCCTAAGTCCGTTAACCCGACATTTCATTCCCATTTTTTCCTGTCAATTTACCATTCTTCGACCCTGCTTTTTTTAACATTGTGGCTATGAAAGGGAATTCCAAGGGTTTATCAATAGTTCCTCGTTACTATTTCTATTCCTACCTGGTGAAGATTCATTGAATCCGCCCACGGAATTATTTTTAACCGACGGAGGAACTTCAGTTGCTTCATTCGAAAAGGGCGAAAGAAGTGGCGTGCGCGGGCAAGAAAGTAATTTAAAATGGCACGACAGGCTAAACGTGTTGGCATAAATAGTGATTAGTCTTTTGAGTTAAAAAGGCGGTATCGGGTGGATTATGCAAGAAGTGACCCGTGATATTTGGCGAGCCGAAACCTAGAGGGCTAGTGAGCGAAACGGTAACACGGCCAGTTTGCAATAGTAGGTCAAACGAAAACGGTAAGATAGCGATCGCGACTGGGTGCACTTCCCGAAGCGATTCTTCAGCGCATTCTCGGATTAAACGTCGACCTCACAAAAAGAGGCACGAGGTCAGACCAGTCCACTGAATCCTTCTGCCACGCCATTCCGACCGGAGACCAATACCACTGCCGATATCGGTCCATGTCATTTCCTCTCCGACTAATATTCCAACCATTATCGTCCCAAGTTAAATTCCAGCCAACCATCTGGATAAGTTAGCTTCCCCTAACGAGATAGCAGGAGAGTCGTCCTTAAAACTTTCTAGTCGTACATAGAAGCCCAATAGGGTTCTCATCCATGAGAAGACATAGTTGGATGGTCTAACGAGGATTCTAATGGAAGAATGGGATAGTCGAGGGGTGAATTGGTAGGTGGTGGTCCTTTTTATACAATCGGAAAGAAGAAATGCAGTGGTTTCCATCGGA
Organism: Ectemnius lituratus; assembly: GCA_910593735.2. NCBI lineage: Eukaryota > Metazoa > Arthropoda > Insecta > Hymenoptera > Crabronidae > Ectemnius > Ectemnius lituratus. Next base: position 12,923,942 of record OU343036.1, on the reverse strand, counting down.
TAAGGAGAAATCAGTGACCTCGAGGGTTGAGTCTCGAGAGGGATCGATCGTGGTTCGTGCTTGGTGGGTGGAAGCTAAGCAAAGGTTATTGGACACCGTGTATATGTGCGGCTACATACCTAGGCGGGGTAGTCCCTAGCTGCGTGAGATACAAGGGGTTATATATCAAGGAGCCACGCCTAGCACGAGAACCACTTCCGGTCTAGACACGCGAGCTTGCTTGCTAGTGCCTTGCTGCCTGGCAGCCTGGCAGACCAACCCCAGCCTTGAGCTGGCCGAATCGGTTCCCTAAATACGTCGGCATTTACAATCTAACCCCCTGCCTGCCTGCCTGCCTGCCTGCCTGCCTGACTGCCTAGCTGTTCCTACAGCCGACACTAACTCTCCCCTGGATTGAGTCCTCCCAGTACTCTTTGAACACACGATCCCCCACGATATTCCTTACGTGACTATCACCCGATTGAAATCTGCCCGCCGCCACCGCCGCCGCCGCCGGAAGTGCTCCTGGGACCGCTCGGAGACAGAGACGTCACGGAAAAAAGTATGACTGCTTTCCTCTAATTGCACGCCGCTTCCCTTACCTATTAATGCCACTCTTGCTTCCTTGCTTCGTTCCTAGTGGCCAGAACAGTAACTCTCGCGGCACGAACCACCGGTGATTAAGGATATCGTTGAATTCTTCGAGAGCGACCACCAACGATCGATCAGCTTAAGGCAATCAGCTTACCACGGATTATATAATAATAAGTCAGTGAAATTGTTTGCGATGGGATTTGTTGGTGAATGTTGTATGTAATATCATGGTGAAAAGGGAATGTATCAATTGGGCGTCCTTTATTTGCTGAATGTGGCCGCTCTGCCTGTAGAACTCTCCTCGACTATAGCTCCCAGTGCAGCATGGAACCCTCCTGTCTCCCTCGGGAATCCTTTCATGCTCCTGGATGCTCTTGGTTACCCCGCGCTGCCCCGCGCTGCCCCGCGCTGCCCCGCGCTGCGACTCGTGCACTCCAAATACTTTGGATGGCAAACCAAACCCGATGGAATAGAGATGGATAAAATGGCGGTCAGAGCCGCCGCATTCAAAGTGGACCTGCACTCGGAATCCATAGAGTCCTGCGCGCTCAATTGTAACAGGGACTGCATCCCTCGTCTTATCCGATTAGAGATCTTCTCGTCAAATATTCGACTAGCTTTCACCGGGTTTTCATGCGGATTAAGCTAATAGTATAAAGTCTATTAAAAAAACCTGTTGAAATTCAAAAGATAATAATTTGTCTAAAAAAAATCAGTCGTTGTTTGAAATATAATTTAAACGATGCGATGTTTTTCTAACTTGAAGAATGTTTTCTGAGAGTACAGCAACTCCTAACTGCCATCACAAGCTTTTACCCTTGGTTAGCATCACGCGTGTACTGTAAAATCTCGTATAAGATGATACCGAGTCTAACAAAAGCAAATGTACGAAGTTCTGGTTATTTTATCGTGGCAATGCCGAGTGGGAACGTACCCGAAGGAGGAGATGCCACGAGCGTGGAATCGTAATGCCGTGGCGAACTTTTCGGCGGTGGTAGTTCCAGGTCACTCGACAAAGACTTCTGAGAGAGTCACAGGAGCGTGCCAAGTGCGTCTCAAAGGTGAAGTTCGGTTGGTGGGTGATACATATTCATAGAGGGAGGTGGGTATGCATTTTCATTAGAAAATGCTGCCCCGGGTGTACTCACCGAGTGCGGTCTGTGCACTGAGTTGAAATGCGGAGAGTATCGTACGTTTAGAGTTTAGAGAGTGGAAGGCAGCAGTGGCGGTGGCGACGGCGGCGGCGGCGGCGGCAGTGACGACAGGGAGAGTGAACTTCGCGCAAGGGCCGATCAAGTTTCAATTGCCTAAATACCTCACAAGTTGGAAACTTGTGCCGGATTCTCGGCTAGGAGTGGGATTGACTTGGGCGAGCAGTCCTGGAAATACAACTCCGCCACTAGCCAGCAGAGACCCCATGTCCCCGAGGTATCGTTTTACCACCGTAACTGCCGCTGACACTCTCTAAATGCCCCAACCCCACCAACGGATAGGTCAAGAAAGACTTCTTCCAGTGTGTCAGGGGTACTCCACTGAGAACTCCAACTAGGAATCTTGGTTGGATACCCTGGAAAACTTCCATCATCTTCTTCGGGTCATGTCAGCATGACATAACCCAGTTCCTAGCATCGATTCATCATGAAATCCCACTCACCGACTTGATGCGTCGTCAAGTGCAAAATTACCAGCTTCATCATAACCGACACAAATTTCACCGACGCGTTCATGGATCTTGAGGATTTAATGGCTTTCAGGGAGACTTTAGGATAGTTTACATATAAATTTAATACATGACAAATTCCTATCTCATCACAAACAATAACCCTCTGATACATTGCTATCCTTCAAAACAAAACTATATACGCCAGCAAGTAGCAGTCAAACAAGATGGAAAGGCGAAAACTTCAGAGGAGAAGACAATTAAAATCATCGGGGCACGCATGAAGCATAGGGGCTCTCGAGTTTCCGGGTGCATTAACTCAACGAAAAGGCTAATTTCTGGTGGTGCGCCAGCATACGCTGGAGAAAGGAAAGGGAGGGAAGTGCGGGGGTGCGAGTGACGGAGAGTGAAAAAAAGTGGAGCAATTAATTGGAGGGAAAAATAAATAGCATCTCAGCCGATTATAATTATGAGGGCGGTGCATCGAGTTGAAAACCAGTACTTACCCCACGGCTGAAGTTGAAGCACTGCTCTAGCACCAAGAGAAATGCATGTCGAGAGACAGAGACAGAGAGAGAGAGAGAGAGAGAGAGGGGGGGGGGGGGGGAGAGAGAGTAGTTGAGGGTACATAGTGGAAGCTTGCAGTCAGGCACACCCGCGCACCATCCGCTCATAATTTCCCGCGGAGGTAATAAAAACCGAGAACGGAATGACATAGTTTGTGGCGTAATCGATTAGTCCGTCGGGCATGTGGTCCCTCACACCCTCTCTCACCCTCACTCAACTCTCACCCACGCTCTTTCACGCGTCCGTTTATATTGCACGATACACACCACTGCACTGAACTTCGTACACCAAGTGCGCTATAACGCACGAACACCCAGCGGCGACACATCGCAAATGCCGTCGCTCGCTGCAAAAATCACGATCGTCCAGTACTGGACGCGGCCCACTTCGAATTAACCCTTTGCCACTTTAAAGATTTCGATATTTCTCCCAGCTAGAGTGTTGCCGTGTTCATAGAGAAAGGTTTGTCTTTTTCTATTCAATTTTTCCACACTCTGCAGTATAATAGTAACAGTAACTGTTAGTTAATATGTTCAATTTGTTAGTACCGTAAAATAATATTAGAATCAATCATTTTTCATAGTATTTCCTAGATTGAAAGGGAGTTACATAGACATGTTTGGAAAAATACCGTTTTTTTTACAAGTTTACCATTCGTAAACAACTTCGAAACCGGTGGAATTTTCACAGAAACTTTTTCACATTGGCACAAAGCGTGTATGTCATGATTTTATAAAAAGCGGAGGACAGGTTGGCAACATGTGATCGATTTGGTCTGCGACTATTGGTAAGCATAACACTCCAGCTTTAGAAATCGTTTTCCCAGGTAGTGACAAAGCCCGCCCGTTCGCCGTGACAAATGGCAAATTCAAATCAGCGGGAAAACTGGAGTTTAAAAGCGACCTTTCCGACAGGAGTTCCCTAATGAAGTGCGACACATCAAACGTGCAATACGAAGATTAAGGCAATTAAAACTCGATGAATAATTTGGGCGGACAATGCGTGAGACTTTCGGACCAGAAAAGTTGGAAAGGCTCGCTCGGCAAATAACTTGCGAGAGTTTTAGGAAAACGTGGACGCGTCATCCGGTGCGCGCTCGCGTATACTACGTGATAATTTCCGCACGGTTTCTAAGAAAAGTTTGCGCCGATTTATCAAAGTTACTTGGCCCGGCCCAATTAAATCCGGCCACGGACGCCCGAGCCAATTAAATGCGATCCCGATGAGGAGGACGAGATTTAATCCGCAAGTCCTCGAGAATTTTACCGGAAGATTTTGGGATGAACGAACTTCTGACACGTCTCCAAAGTTTCCTCGTTCCGAGGAAAATGCACCACTTGCTGATTTTCATGATTTTTCGGACGTCAATTTTCGAGAAATATTTGATAGTAATGCAAACTTTTGTACGAAATCAATACTGTAATTTATACTATTAAATCTTCTACTGCAATGAACATGAAAAATTGAATAGTATTAAATTACTACAAACATATTATTCTATTCTCTCAAAGTAAGCTTTGACATTTCCTAAATTACTGCACCATGGAGAATTAGTTTTATCCACCGAAACTCATTTCTCACCGGCGAATCAATGAAGGGATCTTTTTTCGGGGTAGAATTAAATTTTGGTAACGTGTAAAGAAAACTTTTCTCATCTGCCTTTGGTAGAGCGAGAGAGCAGCCGCCTTCCGGGATCGTGTTAGTTTGGATCAGCCATCCAACAGCCGCAGCGCAGAGGGACAAGCTGGCTTTGACTTTCCCTTTGACGTACGCGCTGCTGAAAAAAAGTTAGCTCGCCGCGAGAGCGTAAATCATAGGAATACGGTATATCAAAGTGACCTATGGTAAAATATACAATACTAGAGCCCGAGCTGATCCCTGTATTCGCTTCACCCAACCAGAAGAGTTTGTATGCAACTAAAAAATTATTACGATAAATCTCGATCTATTTTTACAGGCTTTTACACTCACTTCTAAAGACATACACGTATAAGTTACGTGTCGTTATGAATTACGATCCAGTGAAACATGTAATAAATTCAGAATAAACACTAATAGTATCGAACCTTTCGCAACAGTTTCAAATTTTTTGCTGTCGAGTTAAAAAATATGACTACTCTCAATTCTGTGCATGATCATTTTGCGATATAGCAAAGTTCATGAGGCAGAGAGAATGCGTTAGTTTTATGACTGAAGTAAGTATGAGAGTGATTTCCGGGGTCTCTCCTGCCTTTATTTCCTACGTAATTCCGGCTTCTCTACCGAAGAGTCTGAATTGTGCGAGGCCAGAGAGGAAAGAAGGTTCGATTAGCTCGAACAACGATTTAATATGAAAGTTCTCTGGCGTTAGGTGGAGTTAACGATGGTAGGCAGGCGAAGAAGAGAACAGGCTGCTCTTTACCTTGCTCCACATTATTCCAGTTGGTTCAGGTGGTTTTTCCTTATCGGTGCTGCTACAAGCAGATACAAATGTCTTCTCGGCAGGAGAGAACGCGATAAAACTGTCTACAAAGCTCTCGCTTCAGGTCGCCCAGCAAATCTTGTTACTCACCGCTAGTGACGTCAACGCAAATCCTTCCGACCCGAGAGAAGAACTCGCTTCCCTCTTCGTCACGCGCTCTATCACGAGAATCGTCCTTCACACTCACCTGAAAAAGAGGGTGAGAAAAAGAATGGGTTAATGTTTGAGGCATTAGGCGATGAAGCGTAGTGCGCTCTCTGCGCTCTGCGACACCGCTCGCTTCGAGCGCCATTTCAATCGCGGCCTGAAATTCAATCGCACCGGGGACAGAACAATCAAATCCATTTAATAACGCGAAGCAATTTAATGCCTTTTCCAAGCGGTCGGCTGTACGGGAAAGAGAGAGAGAGAGAGAGAGAGAGAGAGAGAGAGAGAGAGAGGGCGCCACCCGATATCCTACTACGATATTGAAATTATTCGAGCACGCCGCTTTTCAGAGATCGCCTTTTTCCCGGCGAGATCAGCTCTGTAATACGCGAGCCCTTATTAAATCGGCACGCGATCATCCCGTTGTCCGGGCATTGGGAAACCGGTGATTTTCATCGTGGCAACGTTCTTCATTTGCTCCAACTTCCCTTCCTAGTTTTGCGCGGAGAAATTATTCTCTTATGAACTGTAATGGATTCGTAGTGCACGAGTATTACGCCGATTAACATTTGCAGACAAATATCTTTCGTATCTATCTCTGAAGCAATTAAATATTACTAGTTGATATACTTTTAATATTATAATAAAATACCTTATTAGTGTAATATTGTACATAACGTGTTACTATTTGAAATAGCTATAATTCCAATCCTTAAATGATAGCTGTGAAAATGTCTATGGTAGGAAAGTTGATGGGTGAAAATTGACATAGTATTTGCGAAAATGATAGTGTTAGGTTATCAGGATCGTTAAGGGGTAGGAGGTCTTGAATGACATAGGTGGTGGGTGCATTGGTGATCGAGGGAGAAAGGGATGCGAGTGGAGGAGGGCCTTTAAGTAAAGAGAAACATTAATCTAAGCGAACGCGGGAGGGTGTCAGCTGTGAGTGACGCAACCTTCAGTCACCCCAGAGCTGCACCCATTCCTCTGTCGAAGCTTCCACCCCTTTTCCTCGACACTTTGCACCCCCGCATTACCAATGTACCATTTTCAAACGCAACCCCCGGCTCGCCAGGCCATTTTTCCTGACTCCTTTCCCTTCGGGAATTCCTGCTATCCCGCTTCTCCCCATACAGCCAGACGCCCGACAGTAAGACCCCATGGGGGGAGAAAGGCTTACCATTGTCAGACATTCTGCAGAGAATTCTAACCGGCTCCAACATGCACTCATACATCTTGTATAATTGCTGTATTGGATAAATGCTGAATAAAAACTTGTGATTTAGAAGCGTAAACTATTTTAAAGTTTGCGAAATGTAAGAGAATCATTCATTTATTTTATTAGTTATTTCGAGTAGACAATTTGCAAAATCACTATTTGCTATACTATGTTTTATTTCTTTATTATTTTTCCTAGTTTCTTAATACCATTTCCTTCTGAATCATCTCGTATTGCTTCCCCTATTTTTATCTATGCATAAGCTTTTAAAGTTACCGTATTCCCAAGCGTTTTCACGACTTCCGCGCCACCGTGCATAAGAACCGATCACTATCGCGTGTAGCTTGGTGAAAAGTTGGAGATTCCAGGGAAAAAAGGAGTTGGAACGAGCCAGTTGGAGGTGGTAACGCCGTTTACACCGAGAAAGAAGTGTATCTGAAAATGAGAGCGGCGTTACAGGGAGAGAGAGAGAAGGGCCGATCGAGAGTTGTATCGAAGCGAGTTCCAGAAGAATTCCATGCGGGCGGACGTAAACTTCTCAGTAGAATGATGCTCTGGGCCCGGAACTCGGTAGGAAAAAAGGCCGCTCGCCGCAAAGGGAGGCCGACGAACGACGTCGGAGTTCGTCCTCGAGAGCAACAACATGTAAATCGGCTAGCTCTGCCCGCCCCTTCTATATCTCCCGGAATGCTTCTATGGAATTTACGAACGCGTATGCACATGCAACCAACACATTATGGTATGGCACTTAAATGGCGATGTTTTCCCTTTGGAACACGCGCCGACTCCTCCTCTGCCTTCTTCCAGTTATATTATGCAGTCCGTACACCCCAGCATTGCTGGAATGTTTAAACAAACGCCTGCCCGCCACGTCCCTCGTAATCATATTTCGTACACCTTAAATTCGGGCAAACATGTGTTTGAATACATCAGCAACCTGCTGATGTATGTGAATGTGCATCTCGAGTGTGGTTGTTCTCTTGCCGGGAAATGTGTTTCCTCGGGAATAAACGTGTTTGTGGAAAGCTTACTACTGGTGTTAGAGTTTACAGACACTCGCTTTTAGTTTAGATCGCTGCAATCTAGGTATTAGCCTTCAACGAAGCTTTATGAAACATTATGTGATGATAGTTTCCAACTTGTTGAGTCGAAATCTCCTTGAATATCGCTGGGAAGAAAAAGAAGAGGCTTATCTTTGGAAAAAAGATTGTACATATAATGATTCGAAAGGATAAAAGAGGTCGAAGGTTTAAAGAGGAAGCGACGCTGTAGCGACGCGACTATGCCAAGGAAGAGAAATGATTTTCCGCGCAGCATCGATTCTCTCGTCGAAGGGAAAGGGTGGGCGATGTCGAAAGGGCGTGCTGGTGCTGACGGCAGTGGGAATAGCGGGGCACGTGGGAGAGAAGAGAGAGGCCCCATTGAAGGCAGCTACTATTTAAAGGAGGCAAGGCATAAACTCATTCGCATCGGGCACGATAACGAGGGCAGGGCTTTTCAATGACAGAGCTCAAGTGTTATCGAGCAGCGATGCCGTCGAAGGAAAGGTTTTCTTGGTCGGAAATTGCGCTCCGTACCCGATACCTTGTTGCCGGTTCCCGCCAGGGCGAAACTAGGGCTTCTATTACGCCTCGTTACTATGACAAATTTATCGGGGCCAGCCAGTCATTTGAAATTGGACCAAAGCCTTCGCACCAATTGCTTAGCGCCTGGTATGTAGGGCATTAATCCACAAGCCATTTTAGGTCCGGCCGATCGCTTTTATTCAATTAATCCGAGGATTTTGATTGGATTTTAATGGAATTTCCCGTCTCCCTGGCCGAAATTTCCCAGGCATTAGTCCACTTAATAATATCGAAAATAGCTACTAGCGACGCTTCAAGTACACCAAGCATAAACTAATCATATCTAAATTATCTTTCATCCACCAATATTTGACACAACACGTGACAAACCCTATACTCTCCCAATTATTATTTATATACTATAAAGTATACCATTCCTTGAAAATTAATAAATTTCGTAGTCACGTTGCCCTTTCTTGGAATCAGCAGGTGTATACGATTATCTCTGAGTTGTTTCTTGGCGATAGTAGAGGGTGAGCTCCCATTCGGCGCGCCATCTTGGTTCACGGAATATTCAGCTAAATTCAGCTGATAGCATTCTACTGTAATTACACCGAAATGGGGCGATAAGATCGATCGACGCAGCATCCGTGGTAGACGTGCTCGGCTAAATCCCAGGCTGATCGTCTTGCACACAGTTCGCAGGACATCGGTTGCACTGATATGTACACCATGAGAAAGTGAGTGCGCACTCACGTAGAGCCGGCAGCGGTGGCTGCTCGGCGCTTCGCTTATACCAGGAGAAATTCCACGATGCTGGCAAATATTGACTCTCTCTCCCTGGATATCTGCTGGTGCTCCACTACTTGAAGCCTCCACGCCACCCCTCCTCTCCTCTCCTCTCCTCTCCACTCCTCTCGCTGCTCTCCCCACCCACCCTTTACCGCCCAACCCTCTCTACAACCACTCTCTAACCCCTGGCAAGTCTGCGCTCCGCGCTAGATTATGTATTCCATGCCTCTGCCAATACCTTGCCGCGGACTTAAGCGGACCTCTGCCCCGTCCCGCTCCATTTCGTCTCAACCATTTCGACTGATTCACTCCACCAGAATCGCCAATGATTCCTCGGACAACCCTTACTACCCTCACCGAGAGCTAATTAGTCATCTTTGCGCTCGCCGAATCGCTTAAGTGTTTGCTACCCAGTTGAGAGCAACACTCTACCCTTTGCGTTCAGATAGTTTTGATCGTTGCTAAAGTTTTCCTTCTGGATTAGTACTTTTCATTGTTAAATAATGCGAAATTTGTTGATCCTGGAAGTTCTTTGTAGATATAATTGGTCGAGTATAAAATGTTAAGGAAGGATTGTTGATTTGAGAGAAGTACGGCTTTTTAAGAAGAATGGTGAAAACAGAAGTGGCGGGTATTTCAATGGAGCTGTTCCTTCGGTTGAATGTAATAACTGCGAGTTTCTGAAGGTGTAGCAACGATCTGATATCCGAAGGCGGTATCCCGAGGAGAGTGGCTCTTTAGATCGGTGGATCGATCGGAATCTGGCAATTCGACTTGGCCGCTGAAACGCATTCATCTTGATCGAGTGGCGGTCCGATTGGAGGATCGGCCAGGGAAACTCGGCTGCAAATCAGTGCGCCGTCGATGCTGCTTTCGTAAGTAGAACCGGAGGATTTTTGTAATCCGTACGCTGCCGGAGCGGATCCTTCAGAGTTTCGCTGGGAGACCGTTAAATAGGCTATCGCAGCCTTTCGAGCTCGACGAGGTCGTTCGACTCATTCGTTACTGGTTGTACACTGTGTACTGCCGAGTAAGTGGGAACTCGAGGGCCGGCTGCGCTTTTACCTCCAAGGGAATGGATGGACCTTAATGGAACTTAATCCAAGCATTCCCCTTATAGACAGCCGCTCCCGGAATTTCGTAATATTATTTTACTTCTTATATTCACCCTTATAAAACTCGCTTTATTGTACTCCGCTCTTTCAAGGCAACTACTTCCCTCTTACTACTTTCCCTGCTTCGTACAAGCAATATTAGTTATGTGACTCTCGAGGAATATACTTTCTCTACAATATTAGCCATATTATTTTTCAACATTTTTCAAGCTTTCGCTCCTATTTCTACAGTTTTTTATACGATCCTCTTACTTAAATCAGTATGATATCTGGATGGTCCTCATTACTAGTTTTGTCAGCATTCGGAGTAAGTCCAAACTAATCCGTAACCTTTTGAATTTCGATAAAATAGAAAAGCTCTGAATTTGAGAAGGCTGGATGATCCTGGATGCTTCTGGTTTGGTCCCAAACAATTTGCAGGGTGTATAATGGCAAAGTGGTGGAGAGGCGGGTGTCCATTATGCCGTGTGCCGCGCTGTCCACCATGGCGTCTTTTCCGGCGGTATTTCGATTGGAAAGGGGATTTCGCGATGCCTGAACAGGAGCCAGCTGCGGATTTCCCGAACAAATATGGATGGCCCCGGCACTAGGCCGCTTTCAGTGCTGTCAGAGCTTTTGTCCTCACTCGCGAGCAAGCACTGTTTGCTCTGCGCTCGATTGTTACGCGAGCATTCCGAGCATGGCTGCGAGATTTTTCTGATGATGGGCTTACGGCGCTTCCGTGCACACAGCGCGCACCGCTCCGCTCGGCTCCGCTCGTTTCTCTCTGCCCACCTATGCACTCCTCTTCTCTCATCTCCTCTCCTCCTCTCCTCCTCTCCACCTCTCCACCTCTCCACTTTGCCTCCTCTCGTCCCTCCTCTGTCAGCTTAATCGTTGCACATTTGTCGGAATTTATTGATGCACGCCGCCCGCCATTGTCGTCTGATCGCTTTTATACTTCGACAATGTTCGACCATTTCTCATAGAGTTGTGGTGTCCATGACTCTCACTTCCATTGCTTGTAACGCTATCGTGTTTCTCCATTTAGCTTCTAGTACGCTTTTTATTTTATTTTATATGTCTTTCGAATAACGAATGCGTCTTGCTTTTGTTCTTTCACATTATTTGAACTAACATATTTATGGTATTGCTATATTATACACTAAGCGCCTTTGTTATACAATACTTTCAAAATAGTACGTGGACCATCTCCGGATATATTTCAACAGTTTCGTAAAGGAAGTTTCGCGAAGCATGGGAATAAAATATGTTTCGATCGTCGCTCACCCTTCTCTGGCAGCAACGCGCGCAAATTTATCGGAGCATTGTGCGGGAATATTTCCCACGGACGCGACACCACTAATGCAATTCATTGCCGGAAGAGGCATTTCGTGTTCCGGAAGATTCACGTGAGATACAAACGGACGAGGCTTTTATTGTAATGTGTAATCGCGCTAGTCGAGCGAGAGGCCGCGTCGCGTCGCGTCGAGTCGCACCGCGTCGCGCCGCCCGTCGAATGCGCCCGACGGGATTTATGGACTTTATTTATTCGCCGGGGCAGATTAAAATCTTGCGAAAAAACAGGATATCGAGGCGGACGAGGCACCGATTCAATTGCAATATTCACCGGACGAAATTTGTTCGCCCCGGGCAAAAGCAGTGGGCAACGTGATTATAAATAGGCGGCGCACACGGCAATCTGACAGATCCTTCATCGGGTTACGCAATGTCACGGAGCCCGCCTCCCTGGAACCAGTAATTCTGATTGCACTATTGTTATACACGCTTCTATCCACGCTCCTTCCTCCTCGGATCAATCCATTAAAAAAGGAGAGAACCATCTGACATTTAACGAACATACATATGTCCGCGGAAAGAAAAAGTCAACGTAGTTTTAACAAAGAATTATATTAGAGAATTAAAGACTAATACACATAAGAGGTAGACTAAATAAAGAAATTGTAATAATCGTAAATGTTAAATACGAATTGAATACAACTAATAGTTCACACAATCTTGAGAAAAGCGTTTATCACTCTGCATAGACTATATTTGCCAACTATGTAGTTTGAGTCGTTTGTATCATACCCTATCATTACCTTAAACTGTTTCTACTATCTCTGACTTTCTACATTACTAATTCCCATCAGTAAAACGTAACGCTACAAAAAATCTATATCTTCCTTTGTTCGAGCGCGAAACCGAATTATTTACATGCGGGGTGGATGGTATTTCTCATGAAAACTGGCACGAATACCGTGCAAGGAAGCATTAACAAACACGAAAGAAGGAGATTTGTAATTCGAGAAACTAGAAGGAGCTCGAGGCTAAAAGTTTATTCGAATGGGAAAGAAATGCTTACGAAAGGTGGGAAGTTTCGCGTGCGCGGAAAAGGCCGAATTATGGTGGATGGAAGATAGTTATATCTGGTCCGGAAGAAGATAGGATTGTTCTTGAGGTGGGGGGTGGTTGTATGTGCTCTTCAGAAGCCCTGGTAACCGCAGCAGTATATCCGGGCATGGCTCCGCAGTATGTCAAACAAAATTACGCGGCGATAACGGGACCACACTCGTCGCATAATAAACATCAGCTGCGAGTTACATACATATTCTATACACACGCGCCTCCTATTTTACGTACGTAGCGCGATCCGGCCACTCGGCGCGCGGATACGCTAGAGGAAATCCCCGGACACGACAACTATCGTAAACACGCCCGCCCAGCCTGCATATCTACTGGGTGATACACTCTCAACATTCCTGCAAACATTCAGCAGATCCTGAGTATTCTTCTAATATCAACATGATACATTGCAAAACAGAAGAGAAGGAGCATATGCAATCTTTTCTACTATAAATGCTGTCACTGTGATTCCTACTATTTACTATGTTTTGTTCAAATTATGTTTGATTTGCCACTTGCTGGGAATGATTGTGAAAAGTATTGGAATTTGATGTTTATTATAATAATAAAGTATAGGAACTGCAATGAATATTTTTCCGAGTCGCTTATAAAATAAATTCATATGAATAATATCAACAAAGTATAACGGTTTTGCCATAATAATATTATCACAGCTTGGTACGTGAATATTATAAGATATTATATATACTAATGCAGGATTGAATGTTAATATTGAGAATATTAAGTGTTAGGGGACACCGTGTAGAATATCATAAATGTTTGGAGGAGATGGGACGTGACCACGGTCAACATTGGAGAGCTGCGAGGAAGCTGGTGGCGCGTGGTGGCGTGACACAGCATCCAGCGCTTATCGCCAGTTGAAAACGGATATCTCTCGCCCGGAGCAGAGCGAACACTATTCAAGCCGACTCCCTTGGCGCTAGTTTTACTAAAATGCGTGCCTGTCCAGGTTTCATCGGTGCGATCTGCGTCCTAATAATTGTACGCCAACGCGCCACCGCCCTCTACTGGGTCCTGGCGCTGCTATCGCGTCCTTTTTATCTCCTCTCGAACTGGAACATCCTGCGATCGGACGGCCATGCGTCGTCCTCCGCGATCACCGATCCTCCTATTTTTTTTTTTATTCAGTTTTATCCATTGGTCAATCTATTTATTTTCGCGACCGCGTTTTTCGCCAGTACCCGCTCTTGGTTATCTCCTCGCATCTCGTTGCCACGATATCTGTCTCTTTCCCATGGCTCTCTGTCTCTCTCTCGTTCTATCCCTGACTTCCGCCCGCAATGTGAAGGGTCCTCGGAAAACGTATTTCAAGACCTTGGCACTCGATTAACCTTCTGTAATTCGAGTTCCTGTATTAGAAAGGATACTGCGATGCTGGAATCTGGGAATTAACTGTCACCATAAATTGGGTACTTTAGCGACAATATAATACAATTACGAAACACTACTTAGGCAATTAAATGACATTAAATTTCAAACGTTGCTAAAATACAAATACAGATTTGTAATTTCAAAGTTAAAAAGCATTACCGAAGATTACATGTAAAATTGCAATGAGTTTTCGTTCGTAAACGGTATATAAAAAACATCAGAGAAAAGGAGGAGTCTAACTGCAGAGAATTAGTGATCAGACATAACTCAGAGAAGTTAATTAAACTGTAGAGTCGGAGCAGGGATCGAAACTGATTAGAAGGTACGCGGATGAAATGATTCAACATTAAATAGAGCATCAGGTGCCGGAGGGTGCGGAGTCATTTTGTAGGAGGCTGTATTCGCCGGTGATGGCGCGCTAGTCTATCGGAGTGGACCATCTGTTTCTCTATCTCTGGCACGGCGTTATCTCTCGCAGGCTATTTATCTGTGCGGTGCGTTCTATCTGTCGCTCGGTTGTTGTGCTCCTGCTTCTACTGCTCGTCTCACTGCTGCCTTGGCCTATCCACTGCCACTGGGTAGTCCTCCTGGCGCTGCCACTCACTCCAGTGCACACTCCACTATATAGCTGGCGACGAGCAAGTGATCGAGCTCGATATTGGTCAGACACCGACACTACCTGCTCTGGAATTAGCTCCGATGTCTGGCCATCGATCTCTCTTTCTACTGCGCGCGCTGAAGATTTCACCGTCCAATTCCTAAGCTCGAACAACTGTATGTGTTTATCTGGCTAATGTTTGCATTACTTGGTCAATATGTTGAGTAGGATTGTTGCATTTACTATGGTACTCGGCGAGTTGGCAATAAGTAGGATGGGTTTGCTTCAACACTGGTTTTAGGAAGCTGTGGAATGTTGATTTTCATAATAAAGTTTGTAAAGAATAAGAATGTTATTAAATTATTGAAATGTATATTTGAAAATGATTCTAATAAGTTAATTTAAAGCTTCGTAATCTCTTAAGTGTTTAAAATTTGGTCGATAAATGATAGACGTAATAGCAGGTGGGTGTATAAGTAGTTAAGTATTTATAAAATTTCAAGAGTCGCATAGATACTTAAATCCTCGATGATATCCTAAATACTTGACTAAATACGATCTGCTCTGAACTGCAAATTAATTGGGAAAATAAAAACAAAGAGAGCGCAAAGTGAAAGTAGAGGCTTTGAAGCGGCTGGAAGTGGTACTCTCATATTTCTCGGGGAATAGGAGCCATCAATTGGCATTTAAAGGTTCGTAATCACTGAGTTTACGTAGTGTTGCACAAGTTGTTGCCTCTTAAGCCGGGGAAACACGGCGACGGATTCGCTTGGTATTACTCGGGTAGCTGCGAGAGTTAATTAAAGTCGCTGTTAAAGATGAACTTCGCTACGCGTGCGTTTCAGATTGATATGGCGATTCCGGCGGAATTGGATGCCAGCTCGCCAGGCTTTAATTTGCGCTTAAAGCCGCCGGACCGGCGGTAATTCGTGGTTCGTTTTAAATGATATTTCCTAGACAAGTTGGACTACAATAAAGTACAATAGAGTAGCACGATTTAAAGGCAAACATCGGAATAACTCAAGCCCCACTACTTTTACACTATGAGCATCAAAATAAATTAAAGAATATTTCAAATCTTTTTTGTAAATTTTGTTCTTTCCCTTTCCTACGTTTTCAAGCAATGGAAAAATGATCTTATAGGTTCACAGAGGCAGAAACAATAATGAAACACTTCCAGAGAAATGTACGTTACAATTATATTTAAATGTCTCGGATTTTCATAAGTAGTTCATATTATAAAATTACGAGAAAGTGCATAAAGCACACATACGCATTATGTGTTTGATATGCAATCCATTTAATTAGTTTAAAATGCAATAAAGTATCATATATGAAAATATTAATGACTATCCCCTATCAAGAAACTAGAAGATAGTACTACGTTAAATCTTATTACACTCGTTTAACTTCTTCAATTGAAAAGAGAGTTTAGGGCGTTTCCCATGAAAGAGACACGGGGAAACTGATCTCGTTGGTTGAAACTCGTACGCCGAGAATTGGCCGAGCGCGCAATTGAGTGCGGCCCAAACCCCGTTACAAATGCAACGAATTGTTAAGCGTAACGCGATTCCCGAGGCAATCAAGCCTGAGCCCATGCACGCTGCGTTTAAATGTTGCTGCGAGAACTTGCGATAATTCCTTCGAGAACAACTCGACACCACTCGAGCAATTCTTCCCGGAAATTCGAATTTCTCTTCGACAAGATCTTCTTGCGATGAAAATAACACTGTTAATTCTTATAGATAAGAATCTTTTATTTAAAATACCTGAAGAACATAGCCCTTAATTATCGTCGAATAGTAAAGAAAGAATTTACCGAAAGAGTCGGAATAACAGAGTTGCAGTAGAAGGAAAACAGTAAAAGAGAACATATTCGAGTGAAGTACCGAGAAGAGAGTGCTGCTTTTTCCAATCGCGCGACTTGCAAAGGCAGCAGTAGTCCGTCTGGGATCATCGGATTCTATCGAAATTCGAGAAACGCTCGGCGACTTCGGCCATTCGGGCCACAGTAATCACTGGAATCAGGTCGAACCGCCACTGAAAAAAAGCTCCTCGCGGAAAAGAAAGCGCGGCGTGCGCTTAACAAAAAAAAAGGTCGAGCGAATGAGTGAAAGAGGAAGGGCGGAAAAGGGAAGGAGGAGTGGAGATGGAGAGAATGGGAGAGAAAAAAATATCAGTCGGAGGTAGAAATCCCAGGAGTGGATGGGTGTACAGGTGTGGGTGGCCGGCTAACGGTGCAGCGGTGGCGGTGGGTATTAACTTCGGCCATCGGAAACCCGATCAAACTGTTCATCGTATTTCAATCGCGGAGAAACGATTTTTTCTCCCTCCGATCATTCGCTACTACCGCCACCGCCTGCCTTCCCATTGCTGATTCGTTCATTCTATCTTCTTTCAACGCGTTTCTCCATCCAATTTCCAGAATTATCTGTGAGTTATTATGCTAATCGTAATGTCATGATTGACCGAAATTGGCTACAGTGGTTAAGATATATATGACTAAAATTAATTAAGATATATATGACTAAAATTAATTAATCTTTTATCTTGTGAGTTGTGACACTGAATATGAGATATTTGCAAGCTTCATTAATATTGCATAACGAGAGGACAAATTTTGCCTTGATTGGACCAAATATGATGAACTATGTTATTAGTATTGATATTAGATAGTAATCGAGTAACTTGATGAATTTATCGAATGATATCGATTGACCTAATTCAGAGCTAAATTTCCATACCGGATGCAATTCACATCAAACGATATCTATTGCATCGAGATAATTGTCCAATGTAGTTGGGCTGCCACAAACGTTTGACGAAATACATGCGAATCGTAGAATGATGAAATCGTTAATTCCAAAGTTTGTATTAATATAGAAAGTAGAAAATCGTTGCAAGTAATAATTAAATATAGACTGGGTTAATAATGCCGCTTCTTTGAACCTTCACCTCAAACAGAGCTCAAATAATAGTTCTAAGCCCGCAATTCGAGACATTTAGCGTTGCATTACATTCTGATTGATCGGCCAGACGACAAAACAGACAGGAGAGTGATTGTACGCCATTATGTAACAGTAAGCCTGGCTGAATTGGTGTCCAGTGGTTTCGAGCGGTAGAAATTTCTCTAGAATTAACTAATTAACCGAATCAGTAGTTACAGAGTCCTGTCTGTTACAGGATTAACTGCAACAATCCTCTACATGTTCCGCCGGTTTGGCCATTTTTTATTCCGCTTGATTTAATCGAGTTGTTCGACTGATCGATTAACTCGACCGAATGCCTTTGACGGATGTACTCGCCCAATCGTGGAGAGGCTCTATATCGTCAAAAACTTGAATAGCTAACAATTCCGATGAGAATATGCATTCAAGTTTTCAATACCCTTTTTGTTCTTGGACAAAAATCTTTGTTGTAAAATAGAGGTATTTTTAAGCTATACACGTTACTGTTTTTATGAAAACGACGAGTACTATTTCGATAATTAAATAATTACACAAGAGAAATTGTAAGTTCGAGTTTTTGATGACTTTCGAGATAACATTTTTCGTTTGTTGCAAGTTATGGGATTAGCATGGGGTAAATTTGGTCGATGAAATCAGAGGACGCCCTCGGAACGAAGTTTACCTCATGAAATTAACGTAGTAGCCCCTCTACCCTCAAACTTTTGGCTTCTAATCTAACGGCACGTGATTATCCGGCCGGATAAAAACTTTCGTGAACTCCGGCATTATGATCCTTAATTATGTCTCGGGGTCTCTCCGTTGACTGAGGAAGATATTATGACTGGTTAATTAGAATTTATGGCGCCCCGTGTGCGTCATTATTGAAACTTAGATTATATTAAAGGAAAAGGACCACTGGGATCATAGGGGACGTCTGCTTCGGTAAGCCCGGATGTTTTATGGGATCAGACATCCTCTTGTGCAAACAAACCCTCCTATCCTGTTTAATTAATCCATCATTTCTTCTAATCTATATGAGTAGTAAATACTCTTTCAATCAGAGAAACTAGAAATGAACATACTGCTCTTGCATTTTAACTTACTGGAATAATAATATTATATTTTCCTCATAAAAGATATACAGTCAAGAATAGCCAGGCTAAATGATACAAAAATTAGACTTAGAACAAATTGATTTAGTTTTTTTTATAATCATTGATGGATAGTTTGACAGAACTCTTCTATTGAAGTATGTGTGATGAAACAGGTATTATCAAAAATAACCCAACTGAAATTAATTTCGTATGAAAAGCATGCCGATCTACAGTAACCCAATAACGCAACGAAATTTAATCATTACCGTCATGAGTTCAACAGCGATTGTGCTTCGGTAATTCGATTTTAATGAATTAATGAACCTACATGTTAAAATTGAATGAAGCCACAAGCTGGACAATCAATCACGTCAGAGAAGAAATGAGGTTATGTAAACCGCGTTTATGGAAAGTGGGCATTTCAATGGGGCGTTTTGATGATTCCTACTCACGTCAGCGGAGCTCGCGAGCAAATTGCGGTCGGTTTTGTTGGCCGCACCAATACTGGATTACGTTAGATTCAATCGATGGTAGCGATAATGTTAATATCCATAACCGCGACATCGCGATGATGAGGATGATGACGACGGCCTGCAGCCTCGTTCGCGATAACGATGCCGATGCTTACCGCGATGACAACGATCATCATTGTCACGATAATGACCGGTGATGACGATAGCGATCCCGATTCTAATGGGTGTAACGAGCCCCCCGGATTTACAGGATCGACCTGTCCTATTGTCCACTTCGCCTCTCCAATAAGTACCCATCTCCACTGACCCGGGGACTCCATCAATTGGCGAACGCGCCCAATGGTAACCTAATCATTAACATAATCATCGAAGATATCCATACTAATTAACTAAACCCCCCGCACATGTATGATAGGACTGCCTATTCAAATTAGCAGAGTACATTTTCAGCTTTGGATCTCATCAATATTCAACGCGAATTACTTTCCGTTATTATTAACTGAATCGACAACAATTGAAACTGAGAGCTTTTCTACAATTCTTCACATTCCTATCTAGAAAAAGACTTCTTCTACCCGTCAAGGAATTATTTCCTTAACTCCGCCGAGGATCCATAACAAAGCGAATAGTACATCGGATCCTCGGAGTTGAACGCATTCAAGATTTACCCAAACTTAAGTACACTACGGTACAGAATAAGCGGTGTCTCTTCAAACTCGGCTGACTTTCAAGCACAACTTCCAAACAAAACTTTTACAAGACGGTAACCTCTGCATCCTGATGTCTTCTGTACTACTTCCTGAGAGTGGCGTATCGCGAAAGCCAAAGCGCACACATCCCACTCCGCAAAATTATGGCCGCGGCTAAAAAGCAGGATTCACCCTGAGCCCTGTATAATTCAGCTAGCCTATGCCACTCCTTTCTGCGTCTCCCATAAATACGAGCATTATCACGTCACAAATTCCAAGTGTACAGCGAAATTCCAGGCTAATCCTGATGCGCCTCGCGGACTAGCATTCCTCTCTGCAGAGACAGTCCGCCGCGCCGCGCCGCGCCGCGGCAGAGGGCCGAGAGGGAGGCGAAGAGATGAGGGTGGAAAAAACAGGAAAGTCAGTGGAGGAAAGCAGGGAAATATTGCGAGTGCATTTGTAGAGTGCGCAAAGGGGAGAAAAGGGGGCGGACGGGAAAGAGGGGGGTGGGCGGGGATGTGGGTGGCTACGGAAGGGAACGGGCCACGAAATCCATTTAAATAGGAGCGAGCACTCAGGGCGGTAGTAGTACAATGATGCTTCCGGTCAGCAAGTACCACAATGGCGAAGCGGTCCAGCCGCAGGATCCGGCTAGCTCCTTTCAACCACCCCAAGCTCACCTCGGCCACCCCCTCGCTCCCATAATTTAGCCCTGCTTTGCATATAAAAAGCAACAATAGCCGGCGAAGCCCGCGTGTACCCAACGAAAATTTGATTTGTCGTCTCGCTGGCTGCACTTTTTGCACCGGAGCCCGACCCGTCATCATGCACCCCATCACCCTCTCGCTCTTTCTCACCCCGTTTCCCTTTCCAACCCCTTTTTCCAACCCTCGCACACCGCCCTTCAACCCGTTTCGACCTTTCCAGCTTCCCCATGTGTTCCTTAGGCAAGCTTCCTTCTGCATTTGGAACCTTTGGGGAATTCGCTCTCCGGAAGTCTAGTATTTGATTCACTTTTGATTGATTAACCTCAAGCTTCGGAAAGATTTGTGTAACTCTGGCTTTGTGTGAAAGGCTGGCTCATTGGTACACGCGGATGGGGAGATGAGAAAATTAAGAAACAAACTCCAAATTAGGTAAGCAGCCAGGCTTACTTTGAGGTTTGTTGAGTTCGGTAATGAGTTACTGTTAGCTCCCTTCCTTCCTACTCTTCCGCATCCCGAGCATTTCACGATGTTGTTGGGAGAAAATATTTGATAATATTCGTAATACTATTTTGTAAGACTTCTTTTACAATTATGGAGATCTCGAAGTGAGATAATGAGACACTTGGAACTCGTAAGGGTAAAAAAGAGTAATAAATAAAATACGACAGTCTTGTCTAGAATAATAGTGCATACGGAAAGAAAAGTTTCTCTAGAGCTCTAAGTAGGGAAGACTAGAGAAAGATCTTTCTCGCAGGCTTTATTTTCATGGGTATTCGTTGGTTGATAGGGAAGAGCCGAGTTCCCTCGTAAGTTGGTGGCCAAACTGGCGGACAAGTTTTCCTTTAATTTGCAAGCGCAAATTTTCACAAGACGAATGGTAAGAATCCGAGCAACCTCAATCCCACCGAGTCTTTCTCACTCTCTCCCCCTCTCTCTCTCTCTCTCTCTCTCTCTCACTCGCTCTATAAGGTTCTTCCAGGCTGGTTGGCTCTATCTGGTTGCATTGGCGGCGTTACTCATCAAATTGCAGTGGGGGCCAGCAGCACTCCGGCTTGCGGCCGCGAAATTTAGATTAGTTCCTTGGGAAGACGAGCAGGCTGCCCGGAAGCCCAGAGCGAGAAGCAGATGAGCTCGAATATAAATATTTTCTTATTGCTATGTACTGCCCTCGTTTACATACTGGTTGCTGCGGCAAAGGACCCCGCCGTTGCCTTACGTGGGAATCTCGGAAGAGCCTTCTTCGCTCCTCCGCAGTCAGAATCTAATGCAAGTCCAGGCTGCGGTTGGAATTTCAGATACGGCTACCCTTCTTGTCTTAAGCTTTCATCTCCGCCAGCTTTTTTAACGACCAACGTCTTGATTAAGCCTCGAGAAATTCAACTGCTATTAACTCTAAACCGTACCTTTTTTTTGTTGGTTAAAATGTTAATAGCCTAATGCAATCAATGTTAGACAAGACAAATACTAATTCTGTATTTACAACTTGCTAAATCACATTAATTGGTAAGAGATTATTAATTCCTATGTTCGGATGAAAGATATAAGAAATGGAAGGTACGTGAATGGACGTGTGTGCCCAGTGCTTTTGAACGTTGCAAAACGATTAATAACAGCGTGATTAAAGATTCCACGCACGTCGGCTCGCGGATGCACGCATCGCAGCGAGGCTGATTAATAGTTAGGTGTTGTTAGCCGGGCTGGCGGCAGGGCGTGCAATGCGCCGTTTAATTGCCGGCTACGTATTTGAGAGTGCGGGGGCTTTAATGGCGCTCGTTGTCATCGCGGTGTACGGATCACGAGCGCGGCATCAATCCAAATTTAACATAACCCGCGTCTCCCTCGGACGAGCAGAGGTTCTCTCTCTCGCACTATCCGCCGCATCCCGGGGACCGCAAGCCACTCTGCCCGCCTGCCTGCTCGGCCGTCCACGCCGAACAGATAATCGTGAATTAGCATGATAATGGCCGGCGTGGATCACGCGCCACGAGATAAGCAGCAATTTACGCTCCGGGAGCCTCCTCCTTCTCTCCGGACGCCTTATTATGTACTTATCCCATGCTCTCCCGCCACTTCGCGCCTAACCTAAACGGATTAAACGCCACCGCACTCGCACGCCACACTTTCCCGCTATGCCACTTGCCTTATGCTATAATCGCCGCCGAGCGAGCCTGGCTCTTCCAAATTACCAGCCGGCAACCCGCGAGATCATCCTACTCTGCTTGCGGCAGCTTTTCTCCCCGCTGGGCTACCCCTGGTGACTCCCTCCTTTCATAGACTAAGAAGGATATGTTACATCTTAGCCTGAATTTCCATGCCACCCTTTGCCCCACATGTTTGGGGTTCAATCAATTTTCAGAACAGTCTAGAATGACGTCAGTGGTGGGCTCATGTTGGCCCGAGTCTGTAATAAACTTAATCTAGAGTGGAAAGGACCTCAGAAGGAGTGGGTATTAAAGTCTTTCAGACCTGGATTTCGTGTTTGATAAGCTTTGGATACTAAATATAATGTTTCATGGTGAAGAAATGGTTTGGAATATAATACTATCGTAGTAGATTAGCAGTATAATTGGTCTAACATTATCCACAAACTACTGATAAAGGAAAGTATTCTAGCTAAATGGGAATTGTACGCTTTTACATGTCGACTGTGATGCACCTGTAAGATCGACTTCGATCAGGATGTGAAGATAGGGGAGAAGGTAATTCAAGAAAGTCCAGACATGGTTGGGATCAATTCAATCTCCATATATCGGGGGAAATTTTATCAGACGGGGCATTTCCATTAGAGTGAGCTAGTCCGGCATTCGCGGATACCTCAATTAGTTCGGATCTCGGTGTAATCCGTGGGAGTAGAGCAACCCCGAGGTATTCTACACCTTCGGTGGCCTCTCTTAGCAAAGATCCCTTTATGGATTTCCCCTTGATCGCATTAAAGTCCGCTTCCAGCCGATTCGGCCGTTATTGGCCAAGTGTGCGGAATGTCCTGCAACCACGATTCCATAGCGGTTCGTTAACTTTGACGGATAAGAAAAGCATAGCGCACCGGGTCAGCCAATCTATCACGGCCAGCGGTGCCTCTACGTGACAGTCCTATCGCATCGATCTTCCTCTCGAATGCTAGTCTCATTACTCCTAACGAGGAATAGATGAAGTCACTCGAGGAACACCTGTGCTACATTTCTTTCTCATTACGATACTGCCTTGAGCAACCTAACCCGTCCGGCTCACTCTTTTCGACGCCCACACCATTCCTTCGGATTACTAGCTTCTTTCTGCGACGGCTTCCTTAGTTTGCGTACTTGATAAAATGCATTAAGATAAGGAAAATCGCTTTTAATTAATTGAGAACGTTAAACTTGGATTAATGTTGGGTGCCTTTTAATAAAAAAAGGTGGTCATGAGTAATGGTTGGTAAAGATCTAGGTAGTAAAGATTTACTGACAATTACGGAACAGTTTAACTATATGAAATGTAAAATGATTGAAGATTGGTCCGATATACCCGTGATACAGCAATTTATCGGTAAGATTGCCAATACTATAAAGTTTAATCCCCACAAAAAGCTAAATCACCGGGAAATCAGATTACAACGACAGAATCGCTGGATCGCAAAAGAATAAAGATAAAATCAAATGTTGTTTATCTGCAGGTCTCAATAATTTTCCCGTGGAGGCGAATGTGTCGCATCCAAAAATAGAACAAATGTGATAACAAATGTGATATTAAAGAACTGAGGGTTCTGAGGGTAACTGCGTTTTGTCCCTTGAGTGCCAGATAGAAAGTGGTAGTGGAGCGTAATTTCAACGAAAGCAGAGAGAAATTTGAAAGTTCCCAGTGGACAATGGCGGCATAACTTGGACGCAATTCGAGATTTCGTCGGATAAACACTAACTACGCTAACGATCTCAACTTCCGCGGCATTCACATGGAGCACAACTTCCTACTGCTGGATCCTTTATTTTGTTGTGCTCGACGTAGCTTGGAAAAAATGGAAAAAGTACAATGCCCTCCACCGTGAAACGTTCCTAGTATTCTGGTAGTAGAAGTATTTGTGTTAATTAAATATCCTACTGGTTTAGTTTCTTTCAATTGCTCCAATATCTCATTAATAAACTACCG
The DNA here is from genome assembly GCA_910593735.2 of Ectemnius lituratus. Classification (NCBI taxonomy): domain Eukaryota; kingdom Metazoa; phylum Arthropoda; class Insecta; order Hymenoptera; family Crabronidae; genus Ectemnius; species Ectemnius lituratus. Next base: position 12,899,438 of record OU343036.1, on the reverse strand, counting down.
ACTAAAATTGATTAGAGTATGTAAAATTAGAAAGCTGTAAAAGGACTGATTTCTAAGTATATTGTATTTGTATGAATTAATCATTAATCTTTTTCACAATACAATCTTGTGAATGTGTATTAGTGTGAGTAACTCGATTCTGTCAAGTGCATGAACGATTACACTCTTAATTTCCGATATGGAGCATTTTATTCCGCGCCATCGAGTGAACAAAATATCGTTGATTGACTACAAAAATGACTGTTACATGAGTACTCATTCTGGCGTACGTGAAACTTGTTCGAATGTCCATTGGGTACCGATATATTTCGATGCATTGCCGATGATTCTGACAGTCATCTGGTGTGTGCCACTTGGTAGTTTCGGTTTGCCAAGCGTTTATCCGACATCTACAGTCAATGACTCTCAATCATCGATCGATCGACCATCGAATTCGTACGTGGTGGCCTGTAATCCCCGGACCGAAAACGGCGCCGATAATCATAGGGCCATAAAACGCTCCCTGCGATAATTGGCACATTGTAATCTCCCGGAGAGGCTGTGCGCTGCTTCCATGCTAATCGCTCGTAATCAATCTCCTGATTGCTGCCCTTCCACTGCCCTTCACCTGCCTCCTACGGCCTTCTACTGCTCTCTCTGTATCTAATTTTACCTGCGGACTTCGGATTTTTGAGCGAATAAAATTGCTTTTCCCACTTTGATCAGCCAACCAAGTTCACGGAAGATCTACTCCAACTATCTTTTCGTTTACGCTTCATGCTTCCTTAACCACCCCTTGCACTCTTCTATTGACTTTGATGGCTTTTGTAGATAATCAAGATGCACCTTGCTCTCTTAATAATCTTGAAAAATGGATGTACTTCTTTAATACTGTGTAACTACCCTTCCTTATAATTAAGTATTCTATGCTACTACTATGTTATTAAATTATTTTACTCTTATTTTCCTTACCTGAAATTTATTAAATTATTTCATACCAGTTCCCATTTCCTTCACGAAAAAAATATCTAACACATCTTTCAAAATGTTTAAAAAGAATTCACAATACATTTATCACGGAGTACAGAAAAATATTTGTAGGTGAAAGATAAGAGGGAAGTAGAAACCCGTTGGGGTAGAATGTTTGTAGGAGGTTGAGCTGCAGAAAGGTTTCTATCGGAGGGCAGCGGGATAGAAGAGCCATTTTCGGCGAGAGCTCGAAGATCGTGAAGTAGTTGCGTGGCACGGTGGTCCATGGATCGATGCGGATGCGGATGCGGCACGCACGTGCGTGAAGGAATGGGCGGGTGCGCGCAATCTACAGACCCTCATGGTAGAATTGCGTTTCGCTTTGGCTACCCTTATACAGGGTGACTCCAAAATCTCCAACTAACTTTGACTTTAACTAGATTTGTATACTTTGCGCTATCGCTATTTTATCATGTCATTTGTAAACCAGTTGTCAAAGGTAATAACGGGTTTGTTATAACTGTGTTAAATGGTAATTGGTAATGGTTTCGATTTCAAGGAAAGTACCAATTCTCTTGAAATGGGCGCGACATATTCTACTTGTGTCCTGGAAAATCACTACTTAAGCAAGAATTGCAAGAGGTAACATTTAACAGGTGGCTCGAACCGAGTGCTGCATACTCGCTAAGTTCTTATGCTGTTGGCTTTGGCGATTATACACTGCGTGACGAGAATTAGGATTTACTAGAGAACAGCGGGTTTAAAAATACTCTCATTCTCTTGATTGCAGTGCGGAGCGACATGTACAAGCTAATGAAGCATGTACAGCTCTAAGCAATCAACTAAAACTCTCATACAATGGTGGAAAAGTGCATAATATTTCTCTTTATTTTATATTTGTATTCTTTATTATTTTGTGTCTTGTGTTACCTTGTTTCATGTTTATTTGCAAGTCTACCGATGACGGTAACTAAATTGCAGTATCCAATGATTTTGAAAGACTATATGTGACGTATTCGTTTGCGTCAGGTAGCACACGTGGCGGCATTAAATTGCATTGCACCGTAGGAGAAAAACTAATACTACGGTGTGATGAATAAAAGATAACCAGAAGCAACCAAGTTCCACTTTTTTTTTTCATTCCCATCCCAGTTTCTAGTTTCTTTTAAATAAAACATTAGCTACTTCGGTTTATCGCGCGGCCGCGTCGCCACTGTCGGAATAGTGTTCTAAACAAGGCTAATACCAGCGAGCGGGATCGTGCCAAACCACAGGGGGTATATTTTCCCATTCCGACGTTCAACATACAATCTCCGCGAGCATAATAGTCCGCGTATATTACTAGGAAAGATATGCCAGCGCGTACCTCGGCACGCTATCTGATTCGACATTATTATTAGTAACTGTCGATTGGCCTCATTAATTATGAGACGCTCCGCAGCCGCGTTTGGCCTCGCTGCTCCGTTCTGCTCTGCTCTCCTCTGCTCTGCTCCACTCTAATTCGAAATTATGCTACACGCGAGCGACCCTGCCGCTGTATCCTGCTTGCCCGCCCACCCGTAATCAAAATTGGCCCAACATAAATTTCACCCTGCATGGAAAATACGCGCATATGTTTTCCCTACCCTGTTGCGAAACAATGCTCTCGCCCGAGCACGTTATACAGAAAAATGAAATGCAAGTGGCAGAAAATATGGCACTTTCAATCATTTTTAACAACCCATATCATTAAAATTTTCCAAGTAAAATATACAACACGGAATTATATAGTTCTATGACTATAGTATTGAAATACAAGAAATTTTCTTGTAAATGTCAATGTAGTTTCTAACTATGTAATTAAACTAAAGTTATACTAAAGTTGTACTTCAGTTCTACTAAAGCGATGTACAATATTTAATTCATGATTTCTATCATGAACGGTATCATTTCTAAGTTTAACAGCGAGCTCGAGGAATGGACTTCTACTAAAACGAATAGAATAACAGCATTGCATTAAACTTCCAAGCAGCAAACAGTTTATCTGGAGCCTCTTCTCTTGTATTCCTCTAGTCGCGAGAGTTTATTTTCGCAGAATAAAGAAGTGGAACGCGGAACGTAATTACGTAATTCTTCAAACAGCGCTGCGTTTTTCAATAGGACGTTTAACGAACGGCTAACGAACAGGCTTTAAGCGGACGGAAAAGCTCCGCCCGTTATCTTCGAATCAGTGTTAATGGAAAGCAAACACAATCTACTTAAAGATGACAAAGATTATCTTAGTGCTGGAAATTGTGTTACTCTTTCCCCAGGCTAAGTGTCCTTCAAGCTCCAACTTCCAACACAGATAAAGATAAGCTTTTACTGCAAATATATTCGTTATCAAAACATCATATGAAATTTAAGAAAACTTCACTACACTCTAGCTTCAGTTATTCTATTCTAATAGTTATTCCATACGAAAAATAAATTACTCTCCGAGTCTCCTGATATTCAACACAGAATTATGTCACAAGATCAGAAAGCGATAGCCGAAGAAAGGAAAAGTTTCCCGACACGTTTCAATCGAACCAAAAACGAGGTTGCGTCATCCGGCAGAGAAATGTATCGACAGGCTTTAAAGTGTTAACCTGCAAACAATTCTGTAAGTCATTCTACATGGGTCTAAAAGGGATCGCTTGAATGTAGGGATCCTTGCGCCCTGGTCCCGGGAACGCTCCATCACGCTCGGATGAAAGATAACAGGGTAACTCGGAATATAGTTTCCCCCAGGATCGGTCTACTCGAATCTGTGTGTGTGTGTGTGTGTGAGTGTGTGTCGCCTTATTCGCGAGGCTATATTGCAAATCGCACGCGTCTCGTTGAAATTACGACATGCCTCGAGGAATATCTATGGCATCGATCGTTCCTACGTGAGATGCACCCCCGATGTACCAGCGGGAGAGAGCCCGGATGCTGTGCGTACATCCATCCCCCGCCGGCACTGGACCGCCCAGGTACACGTCGCTAGGTGGATGTGTGCGCGCGTAAACGGGCGCATAACTCTGTTTCGCGAATATTGTCACGTTCGGCGCCCTTACTCGAGAAATCCTGCTGGCGATATCCACGAGATATCGCCACTTTTCTCTCTTACCCACCGGCAAAAAGTACCTGTTTCCCTTTGATCGATTTATAATCTTCTGCCTTCGCCTCTTGTTCCGTGAGCCCCGTGTATTCTCTAGTAGACGCTTAACAAAGTTTCCAGGCTGCTGTGATTCAGCGGGAGATGAATCTTCCATCTTTTGTCTGCTTTTCACATAAATTCAACGATCCTTTGTATTACAATGATAAATTCTTTCGGTAGACTTCTTCGTTTATACTCCTCTCTCTGAGTAAAGTATCATTTTCGTTTAAATATTCTATTCCCTCGATTGATTAATTTTCTGATCAAAAGATGGTAGTGGAAGGATCGTCGTGGAACGTTCATCCGAAGTGCGCGTTGGTTCTGGAGCTGCAGCAGATGTAGCCGAGGATTTAGATTGGCCAATATTCCATTCGCAGGTTGCAGTCGGTAGATCCTCGATATTGGAGATAAATTATCCATTGCGTTGATCAGTCATGCAGGAAATGCGCGGAGATATGCAGCGCAGGACGGATGGAACGTGAGGATGCCTCGGGCATATCATTGGCCTTCAGGAATGGGCGAATACGTATTCCTTTCGGATATCGGGGCCCCGAATATGTCGAGTGTACGCGGCGCATAGATCCTTCCATCGTGCAGCAAGCGAGTGTGCTCCTGCCGTGCGTAATTCGAGCGGATCTGTCACTATGTCACGTTCCGCTTCCTGCTACTGCCGTTGCATCTGTCAACCACTTTCGACTGGGTGAAATTTTCACCTGCTATGGCATTTCATGCCATAAGGGCTCCGCAGTCGACGTCGGCTACTGATTAGGACTTCTGCTAGGCACAATGTCATTGCCAGTCCGACAAAGCCGCCTCTTGCACAAGCATTATTTCGATTATAAATGAACATGATATATGAAAGGCATTCATTGGAACTCGAAGGAATGTTAGAAATAATAAAATGAAGAAGCGGAGAGTTTTGAAATGAATTCAAATGGGATTTCGTTTGTCGGCTCTGTTCGAATAAGCTTCCATTTCCCTTAGTGCTTGAAAGTCGAAATAGCCAACTAGTAAATAGGTCTAGCTACCAATTTGCAGAAGAGGAAGTCAGCAGACATTCCGGCCCGAGCATTTCTAAGTCATTTAAGCGTTATTATGCAAGCGGCCGGGCGCGCTGATGGGTGCTGAAAAAATTATGAGAACTTTTAATGAATTTATCCCTTGAACGGCGCTGTTGAGAGCTGAATGCGGCCACGGCTCGGCGGGCATGCATATTCATTTTGCAGCCTCATTTTTGTTGCAACGCAAATGTTCAAGTGGAATTTCCAGAACTCTCTTTAACGCGGTCGCGTTTCGTGAAAGTGTTACCAGCGGCGTAAAAGCTGCTGCCTCCTGCCACCAGGATATTCTAGGTTATGTTACGGCCTGGATTGCTGACAGGTAAATGGTGAATGTCGATGGAGTAAACTTTTAACAGGTTCATCCCCATTGACAAGTTACGAAATATTCAAATGTGATCGATATAAATTCCAAAAAAGGATATCATTTCTGATGGATTTTGCGAAAAACCTGCCATATTCTATAAAATGTATATAATGTGCAGTTTTTTCATAAAAATAATATTTTCATTTCTGCCAAAAATCATGTTTTTATTACAATAAAAGCATTGTCTCTCTAATATGTAATTTAAATTGGAAGTAGACTTGTTCTAACAAATAAATACTTCTATCTTTCTCCAGTCGATCTGAGGTTCGACGAGTGTGTTAATACATTCGAAGGTTCCCAAGTTATCGAGGAAATCCTTTTGTCATGCACTGGAGCTCGGAGTGTGTCTATTATAGCTGAATATACGCTGGCAATCCCCGTAATTCTTCATTGTCGGGGGGCAAAGATTCCGGTGGGTGGCACGTAGCTCGTTGCATACTAATTAGAAAAAGGAAGTGGCCGCCTTGTAATCTTCAATTTATATGCGCGATGCGAGACCATTCTTAATCGAATAAAGCAGATTCATGACCCGTGCCCAGCCATTTTCTCATGATTATGGAATATAACCGGCCACCTGTGCAGTAGTCCCGATATAGCGTTATGGCCAATTGCCAGCGATGTCAATGTAACTAGAATTATGCTAATTAAACAAACTCGCGATAGAGTACACTGGCATTCTTTGCGTGACCTCGATAAACGGGAGGGTTTGTTATCCTATCCAACTCACTCGCATTAAATTGCTAATGGTTAGTCTTCCTGAACTTTCGTGGATATCCCCATTCGATGAGAATGAGTCTATTTATTTATAAATGATAAAGATTGAAACCGTTAATGTTTCATAATTTCTCATTCTAATTCTAATTAATAAAAAATGAAGAAATTAGTAGAATGAGAGTTGCATCTTTACAGACGACCCTCGGCAATAGGAAGTAGAAAAGTGGCAAGTTTCAACAGTAACCATGAAAGCAAGGGCTGGTAGAAAAGAGGAAGAACTAAAAAAGCGTCTACCTTCCCGATACGCGAGCTCCGCGTCGCGGCAAGTCCCTGAGCCGAAAAGGGGGGAAGTCGTAAAGAATTTTAAAAATGGAGCAAAGCCCGGAAGGCCGGGACCGAACTCTTGGGTACGGCACTGTCAGGCAAAGTGCGAGCTGCTCCTTTCGGAATAAATGCACGTTCGCCACCGTCGGGGAATACCGGAATAAACGTAAGTAAACAAATCAGGAGATAAAATTGCGAACGTGCCACACATTTTTCAGCGGGCTAACCACGCTAAGGCATTATTTAATTCCTCCGTGAGGAAACGTGTCCGTTGCCCCTTTGAGCATTACCTTCTTTTCTCACCCTGGCCGCCCTCCGCCAACCTCCCCTTCGCGGCTTCCTTTGATCGCCTTCTGTCATTCTTATTTCTGCCTCTCACCGCGCGTTGTTGAAATAAGTTTACCAAGTTTTAATATCCCCACCAAGCCGCTTTTGTTTTACCCCCGTAAACTCTGTCTAGAAAATAAGCGATTCTCTATAAACAAAGAGTATATCTTTTATCGTTTGTATTTAGTTGAAAAATTGTTAGTTTAATTCGTCGGTGGCGCTGGTTATCGATACTTATAAAAATTAAATTAGAGCAGCCGTCGACTTTATTCTAGCACATACTTCAAAGGCTGGTAGTTCTCTCTGGGCGAGGCTGTAGCAAACACTTCTAGATATTCCCTGGGATCCCATCGAGCAGGATATTCAATCAGTATCGTCAATACTTCTTCCTTGAAGCCTTCTCAGAGAGCGAACTTAATTCGCGAACAGACTCCCTCGCTCTCCCCAGCTCGTCCCGCCTTCACTCCCGCCACTCCTTCATCCGGAGAAGTGATTCGATACTGAATAATTTCCTTTGATTACTCGGACGTAGAGATGAGAGACTGCTTTTGCGAAGTGCGCTTGTTTCGCGGGGAGATCTCCTCTCGTTTCTTTGTGAAATTCGCGAGCTGCAAATGAGCAGAGCACGGTGACTAGCAACCCTTTTTGATCAAGGCCCTACCCCCCGCGAGACGCCCAAATCCTGTTATCATGTAAAGCAATTATTAAGGACCCTCCTGTCCCAGCATCCCAACCACTCCAGCCTCCTCTCCTGTATTTCTTTGTCCCTCTCTACGCTACGTGCAATGTACTTTCTACCAGGCAAACATTTTCGCTTCCCAGCGTGACACATAAACTTCCGATTAAACAGACAAACTCTTAATTTGCTTCGTATTTGGAAATTACTCTTGGCAATTTCATGAGATATAAGAATTATTATAGGGATCGTTGAACTTTCTAGAGGCATTTGGTTCTGGATTTCCAACAAAAGCATTTCGAAAAATCTAATAAATAAATCCTTTCCGTAACTATAAGTAAATTTCTACTGAACAAAGTTGTAAACTTATGATTAATAGGAAAGTGTAAGTAAATCAATGTTGTAAAAATATTATGGTCAGATTAGTGTACGGCTAGTGAAGCTAGTAGAAGTTAAGGAAGGGATTGGGCATTGCATCGAGCAGGCAGGGAGAGGCTGAAAATCTCGTGTTTATGAGAGCCAGTGAAGGGAAGATCGAGTATGCAATGCTGCCCGGGGGAATAATAACAAGCGAGCAAGTGTTAAACACGGTGGAGCCGTAAAAAAATTTCAACGGTTGTTCGAACATCGTTTGAGAGCTGGGATTCGAGTAGTTCATGTTACGGCGATAAACTGCTTGGATATGACCGGCGATCGTCGAGCGCAGATCGTATTTTTATTTAACGACCCTGCTGCTACGTAAATGGATACCAAGTACTTCTCGAACCTGCTTCCACGCCAGTTAATTGAACACCGAGATTATTTCTGGTACACAGTTAAGAATACTTTTCGATACATTTTCCACTGTACGACATTGCTTTACGTTTGATACGTTCGACCATAATCGGATGGCGAAATAATCGCTTTCGGATATTGTAAGATAATTAACTTGAAAGATGCGAAGTGGTTCAAAGTGCTATCTTGCGATTTTATTGTCTGTATGCTGTCCACTAGAACCGCGAAAATCTGGGACAAGTAAGTTTAGAACTTTCGTGATTAAATCGTCTGACCTTTGTAATATCGTGAATTTTGCGAACCACAGATTTATTATAACCAATCATGCGAGATATCTAATCAGCATTAGGAAAGTGCGGTTCCATAGCGAGAAAACTTTAGATTAGAATCGTTAAATTGAGTTAGATCGAATCAAGTCTTCCTAACGAAACTTCTAATATTTATCAAGTTTCTCTGAAAGATTAACGTTAGGTATAAATACTTAAAAAAGTCCGAGTAAGTTGAAAGCAATATTTGATAGAGTTTACCGAGGAGTAAGCTAAGAAACAATCAAGAGAGCCAGATCGGAGGAGGTTAGGGTTCAATTCGATAGGAAATCGGGGCCGTTGGTGGAACTCGGGCATCCGGCCCACAAATTCCTGTTCTAACCCGAAGGATATTGTCCAGAAGGAGCAAAGGTTTTCGGTGAGCGTGGGCAGAGAGCGGCTGACCATTCCGCTTATTTTCCGGGTAACCTGTTGTACTAGCAGGGTTTCGCCCCGAGATAAAGGTGGCCAGTATGCTCGGAGGAGAGAAAAAGGAGAAGAAGCTTGAAGCTAGCTGGGTTATCGAGGAGTGATCAATTTTATGAGCTGATCATCTTTTATGAGCTCCTATCGCCAACTTCCTTGGCCTCCTTTGCCTTCTGCCCTTCCCATCGAGACTCGCCCGATTGTCATTCATGGCAGACCTCCCTCGTAAAGTATCTGCTTTCTAAAGCCTACACGGATCACGGACTCAGCTTCCGCTTTTTCCTTCCCCATAGTCCTCTCCGCAACACTCCCGATGCCTGCCTACCTTTCTCTCCTTCTTGTCGGAGTACTACATCAGCAAATTTGACAAATTCCTTTCGGCAAATCTTCTCTCATAATACGAACAGTACGAAGGATTTCCGCTTTATCATTCGACGGAAATTAGGAGGCTGCAATGTGTCTATTCATATTGTCATGAAACTCGTGTAAGATGTTAGGTTTGAGTCTGTCAAGAATTGTCTGTTTTAAAACATTTTCTATGTGTTGAGTAAACTTTACTAAAAGGAAACTAGAAAATATAGTGTTTATAAGATTGGCTGACAATTGTAGGATTATTCCGGATGGCAGCATTCGTAAAAGATCGAGTTGGAAAGTCACAGATGGTTTATACCCTGGCTCTCAGTTACAAGTCTGGTCCAGAGTAATCGTTGGCCATCCGTTTTCATAGTGGCACGTGTCACGTAGCTGCCGCGTACCCCCTTTAAATCACCACTTCCGGAATAACGGTGCGAAATAAGAAACGGGAGAGTGATCTGGTGGAATTAACGATTTCAAATAAAGGGACGACAGGTACTGCCAGCTCCGTCGTCTCATTAAGGACGTGCCCGGCGGAATTTCAGCTGATTCGACGAGTGCCATTTTTCTGAAACATTGTCTTCGTGATAACGACGGAAGTCTCGTCGCTCCCTCGAACACGAGTACCAAGCCCGAGCTCGACGCTCTAAAGTGGATTCGTGCAGATTACGAAGCTAACATGACAGAGCGAGATTTATTACCGCCCTTTGAACATTTCCGCTTGATCGCCACCGATACGCGCACACGCATCAGTATTTATACGCCATAATGGATTATTCGATTTAATTCCATTTGGAATTTCGTAAATACTGGCAAGCGTCGATCCAGTTGGCAAACTCTAATTAATTTTGGGATATTTGATATATGGATCCATCCCCGGTATTACGAGTACGATATTTACTCGGCGTTCGGATTGGCTCAATTATTTCAAGTCGATGGTTTAATTATAGCTGCACTTGTAATAGTCACGGATTGAAAATAACGCATTGCAATGCTGCGCGTTACCAGTATGAAATTGAAAACCATATTAATTGTTGTGTTGGCGAATCGGCCATATGAAACAGAGGGTTTCGTCAATCTTTCCAACAGAGTATCGCGTCAATTAATCTAACAAATACTCCAATAATAGCCAATTAAATGAGAGAATATTTGAAAACAATACTTAGCGATATTTAATAAACAACTCAATGTTTGTTTCTGAAAAAAATCCACGTAAATATCTAAAGATGAAAGGTTGTACGAGGTAGATTTGGTGGTAGAGAAATCTTTTAGGACTGAAAAGGAGAGAAAAGCGAAGAGTAGGAGATTTTGCGGTATCTGGTCTGTTTTCGAGTGAGGGTGTATCGCAGGGATAGTGCTTGTCCGAAACGAAGCGAAACGAAAGAGGAGTCGGTACGCCGGCTACCAATATCCACGGCATGGCGCCTCGAAAATGAAAGGCGTCGTCGCGGCAGATGGGCCAGCAAGTGCATACGGCCGGCAGGTGCATTAAAACGACACCGAAGCATATCCCCAGCGTACCACCAACCAGAGGGAATCCACGCACACAGATGCCGACGGGTAAAAACAACATTACCCTAAATCGAGCTAATTACCAGGAGTAAGCGTCCGCGACCGACCTACTGCGAGCATCCCTCTCCGAGCACCCCTTATTGTCTCACCCCTTCTACCTTCGCTGCCCTCCACTTGCAATCCTACACTTCCCAGCGTGCTCTTTCGGCTACCACTGCGAGCTGCGTCACATGATACGTGTCCCTGGAATGCTCAGTTTCCTCGCTGGCTACCAACCAAATCCCATAGACCACTTACCCTTTAATTAACCGTATAAGCTGAATATTTCTTTTATTAAAACTGACCATATGTTTTCCTACCGGTATTAAATTAGTTCACCCATTCTTGAAAGTCGACTCTATGATTTAAATAGTATTACTAGTATAGGTGTATAGCTAGTACCGAATATTGTTACCGAATATTGAATATAGAAAAATACTGTGGGAACTTGCTAAAACATTTACGTATACGAAAATTCTTAAAAGTATTCCCGGACATTATTCATAAATATGAAATTTTTGTATTCCTATAAGCAAAACAGTTATTTAGCCAGTCGGCAGTGAGTAGATTTAGCAGAAAAAGTGAATGAGAAGAGAGTGCCATCTGGATTCATTCATCAGTCGCTTTCATCGGGTCGAAGAAGCCGTCATTACCATTATACGTTCCGCAACAGTGGCTCTCTCCCATGGGGCTTTCAGTGGCGCACGCACCGCCATTAAATACACAGCGGGCAACGTTAGTATTCTTTGTGAAAGATAAATCAGTAAAATGCGAGAAGTGAATTGAGACGAGTGAGCGTAGAGCTTCTCTCTACACGCGTAGCTTTGCTTCGGAAACAAGAATCTAGGTCGAAGATGCGAATGCGCTTGAGTTGGAGCGAGCGCGAGAGAAGCAAAGAGCGGTTAGGTAAAATAGTGAGAAGGAAAGAGATAGGGAAAGAGAGAGGGAGAGAGAAGGAGAGGGGCTCTTGTTATCGCGGAGAAAATGGGTCGAGCTTCAGCGGAGACAAAGGAAATTTCGTTTGAAATATATTCTTTGCCTCGACACTATTGACGCGGGCATGCATGAACCTCTAACGACCGAGCGACCAGTCTGAAACACACCTTGGCATGGATGCGGGGCAATGTGCGCCGGCAAATGCTCGTCCCGCCCTTTTAACAAGGTGTCCCATTATTCGCAGTTTAATATTCGGCCTCGAGAATAAACTCCTATGAAAGCAATTGCTCTCTCTCGGCGGCCATCGTAATCCAAGTTGACGGATACGAGGATCGGATGAGCTTGCACGTCGCCACTTCCGCCTTCAAGCTTCTTCGCACCTTGCGCGAAGATGGTGTCACATCTTGACTTCCTAGTATTCAATATTATTCAATGCTCCGTACCTGTTTCGAGTAGTATCTTTATAATGCAGGGAATCTTGTCTTGTTAGATTTTAAAAATTGTAGATACGTTATTCAACATACATATAGCTCGGAGCAAGGTGCTTGAATGCAAAACAACTATATTTGAATGAAAAATGGGATTCGGGATTATGTTTGATATTTTTCGTCTCAGACACTTGTTATTTCTCAATTCGATACACGGAAAATGTTAAATTATTTCATTTATAGTTATTAATAATACTATTGAACATTTCCTGTCTTTGGTTCGAACAGGAATCCCCAATGTTATCACAGAATACGGTTGTATTTGGTGAAACCAAGTATCCTCACACTCCAAACTATCCGCGTCAATAGCGTGCTTCGCTTTGCGGTATTTCTGGCACGAGTCAGCAGGGAGAAGGAAAAAAAGAGGGCAGCGGGAAGAAAGAAAGAGACAATATTTCGACGTGGTGGTGCGGACAGGCGATAGAACATAAAACCGCTCTCTGGAGCCGTTTTTAAAGTGTTTTCCTTTAATTTCTTCAGGCTGACACGCGGATACAGGGAACAGGAGGGTGCTGCCAGCGGTGGCAAGAGGGGCAGGGTGGGAGGGGTTAGCGGCGGAGAGGGGGTGTACTGTCAGGATCCGCAAATATTTTCTCGGCAAATATTTGCCTTCTGTAAATTTCCAAACCCATTCGGCGACTGGGCAAAAATTGAATTTTCCGAAATAACCGTGAACGAAACTGCAGCTCAAAACAGGAAGGAAAACACACCGGCGCCTGTCGACGCCCCCGCTGCTTCTACCCTCCCCGAGCAGAGACCAGAGTGAGTACGTGTCGTTTATGTTTTCACAGTTTATTCCGGCTATCTTTTGACATTTCAGGATTAATGAATGCAAGGACACACAAGCAAACGAAACAAGTGAGGTTTGGCTTCTACAACTGACCTGTTTTTCTTGTTGACTTGTTGTGGTAATTTATGAATTTGCAGGATATGACACAATGGTGAAGAATATCGGTCATTCTTTGTTATTGAATGTACAGACTTACTGAAAAGTGTGACCCCAATGTATGTGCGTTACCCTGTACAATATACATATGTAGAGTGGGCGAAGAACTTTGCGGTGAATTAGTGGATGGTGTACGGCATATTCAGATTTTATCGGATGCGTGGCGCCAACTACCGATATCCCCATAAATTCCGGAAGTTTCATTAAAGCTCTAAGTCTGCCAGGCGAAACGCCGCTGCATCCAAACACCTTCTAAAGTGGGTTCATCTAAGGAGCCGTAGCTCCGCCCGCTTCACACACATGCAGACACAGAACTCCAAGGATCTCGAACTATACGAGACTTATACCGAGACTTATGTAGACGCTTGGACGCTTTAGTATTTAGTAGAGATCCCGTAAACTTCCCCCAGGGAGGAACAGGTTTACTCCCTTTTGCTCGCGAGTGTTAACTATTATCCAACTCCCACACTTGGCAAACTAGTGACAACACTTTTCCAGTGTCCCATCTATTCTTTCAATATATTTTTCCCTATGATTTGGGTCTAATAATAAAATGAAGTATTCAGAATCCAAATAAAATACCAAAATACAAAGGTACTTCGTCTGGTACAAATTCAACCCTTGAACAAATGTAATGATTATTAAAGTTTGAAAAACGTGTAAAATAAATTAGAGAAAGATCTGAAATGACCAATTTCACTGGTTTGAAATTTGAACGTGATTCTGTCGGGATTTTGTGAAAAATCAATTTGGTTACTGCACGTATTAGATGGGTTAATCACGTCGAGCAGGTGAAGCACACATCGAAATCGGTTTGGCTTCCAGCAAGTCTCTGCGACTGGCATGCGAAATGCTACTGGTTGACAGAGAGACGAAGTAAGGTATTTGGAGGAAGGAAAAGGAGAGGGTTCGAGGGGGTGCAGCCGACGTCGACACTTATCGCGACTTGATTGAAGGGCCGTAAGGCAGAAATGGATTATCGGCAAGGAAGAAGAAAAATCGTGGGGCGCTCTGATAGCCGCGGGTGTAGAGAGAGGCGTGAGCGGGTGCTCGATCGTGGCGAGGAAATGAAAGAGCCGAAATCGAGAGGTCAATTCTTCAGAGTCACCACGACCCTCCGTTACCACTTCCACCCCTCTGTTTACAACTGGAACCTTATGCTTTAAATCACTCTGTTTACTTCCGAGAATATTCTCGAGGGTAGTTTCCACTGTGGAAACTCTTAGTTTTAACTGTACCTTTTGCATATGCATGCAGTCACTCTAACTATTAAGAATGGTTATGTTTGGTAATAGTACTTGGAAAGTATCGATTCTACTCGAGAAATGTTGGCAATTCAAAGTGTATGTGGATTAAGTTTTGATTGTAATTAATATTTATCGTGTTTGCCAATGTAGTAAATGGTAACATTTGATTCTAGAAATGTAACAAGCTGAATATTTGAACAATTTTTAACGAGACTCCAAGCTGCTGCGGCAGAATGAAAAGGAATGATATCAAAAGAAATGCAATATCCCGCTCGCCCCAATTAGTCATTGATAGCAATTGGAACTAGTAAAACCAAAAGCGAAACGTGTCCAGAGTTATCAATAAATGGAATTCGATGCCGTTTCATTAAAGTTGGGTAGCCAGGACCGATTTTACGGTGGGGAATGAGGCGAGGCCTCGCAAAAACGAGGTGAAAAAGATGGAAAATCCATGGGAATCGGTTTACAGAACGGGAAAACTGGTCGTTGATGCGGACTCGCAAAACGACGGACGAAACGACGCAGACAGGCGCGCGCGAGATCGCAAACTGGGTTGTCGCGCGGCGAACTGGCGAAATTACCGGCGAGGTTCGCCAACTAGATAAAAGCGCGCGGTTCGGTCAAAGCAACCCCGACGGAAAGAGTTAACGTGCAATTTTGGAAAACTGTTATGTGGGTCAGAGCACGCGCACGCCTGTTCTACTCGACTCCGTTGATGAGGTGTCAGAGAGCCCTCGTTCCAACCGTCCTACCATTAACACTGTAACTACCGAACCTGTCAAAATGGCAGGTTGTTCGCGTGGTTAGACACGGAAATATCTTAATCGTTCCTAGTTCAATTACTTGTAACGCACGTCATCCTTCTTGTTCCTCGTGTTCCCGTACTATTTCTCTCCGGATTCGAGTACTATTACTCTCGAGGTTCGGCCACTATTTTCCCCCTGGTTTCGATCACCGAGTCACTCGTCCACTATTTCACTCTGGTCTCGATCGACCCGACCAAAGTCCCGCGTGTCTAGATTGACGAAAACTTGCGTGAATTTCGTGACAACGTCCACCGATGCAATTGGATTCGCTCACACGTGCCACACCTTTTCCCTCGAATTTTCCAAATTCCAGCGGACAACGCCGATTTCGACTTTCCAACATGTTGATTTCGATAGAGGAATTAATCTGTTTCGATGCCTGCTGATTGATTTATTTCCAAACGACTGGATTAATTGTTCGAAAGACAACATTTTTCAATCTATCTTCAAGAATACCTACAATCGTAATATTTCGTGGTTCATCCTAAAGGGGAGGTCGCATTGAAAATCACAGGTGAATTCCCTATGATTTCCTGGAGGATTTCAGCATCACGACTGGCCATGTCCGACCGAGTGCAAGGGTCGCCAGGAATTCCAGGAATCTCTGGCATTTCTAACATTTATTCGGTCAGCCTTTAAAACCCTTCTAGCTGATAGCGCGAATTAGTCCCGGGAGGCTTTTCCGTCTGCCTCCTTTCACGTCAAAATTGCAAGACAAAAATGGAATTCGATAACACAAAAATTCAGGGATTCACCGAGGAACAAGTATAGCCGCAATCGTGCCATGCTTCACAAATTGAAAGGACGAGGAAAAAGTCCAAGCTAAAAGTCAAAGTCATGACCGAATTACAAAACGGTGACCGAGTAATTCACCGGGCTGCAAAACGGTGAGAAACATTAATCTCATTATTACCCTCGTAACCACCGGACCAAAGATAATTTACTACAAGCGCCGGATAAAATGAACACGTAATAAGTAATAGATTGAAAATCCATAGTGCCGCAATCTCGATTCATATCTGTGATTGATCATCTCTGGGAAGGGCGACGTTCCCGGCGAAGGGAGGATCTCAAAAAACGAGGAGTAAGAAGAAAAGCTGGGGCGGTGGAGGAGAGAAGGAACGTTGCTACAGGTGCAATCAAGCGAGCGAGATTAAAGTGCGATCCCCGCGAAGAAAGCCTCTCCCCGTGCACCTCCCCCCACCGCCCCCCGAGTGCCCATTCGCCGGGCAAAAATACATAACGAGGCAAATTACTGGCAGTTACAAGAAAACGCGGCTGCAGCCCCGAGCGGTTGATGCGAAACGTAAACGTAATATCGCAAGATGCTGCAAGAAACGTTTCTAATCAGCGGGATATCGCGCTCGGCAATAATCAACGGCAAGAGAGAGAGAGAGAGAGAGAGAGAGGGAGGGAGAGAGAGAGAGAAACGGGGCAAGAAATGCGCTCGACGATTCCACCGGATGTAGCCTGGCTGTTCCCTAGAAAACTCGAAAAGTTAATCGAGTGCACTCGCTGTATATCGCGCGGTAACGAGCGCTACGAGACTTTAAAAGTGGGGTGTTAATTATGGAAAGCGTTGCCGAATCTGGTAGAGGCACTAGACTTGATATGCTAGTGATTAAAGATGCGATTTCCATTTCAACTCAATTATGAGAAGCACCCGATTCACAAATTATAAATTGGCATTTACTCTGGCACTCTTGCATTAAAGCTCCATTATATTTAATATCACATTTAATTATGTCCTCTTGTATAATTAGCAAGAATACGCGTATTGTATTAAACATCTTCTACAGCTAGAAATGTTCGCAACTAAAATTATCTTTAAGATCTCTTTAACGCGCTTGGAGGTAGAAATATTATTTTTCGCGCTTCACCTGTAAGACTTACACTTGAAAATTATAAGTGCAATTACTTTCAGGATCATCGGAAATGTTGCTACTCGAGCTCCTCGCCACACTACTACTTGCATAGTAGCGAATACGTTAATAGAGTGCAAACACATTGCCGGATTTATATTCGATAATGCTAAGTCCTGCGGTGAGGTTGAGTTTGGCGAGGGTAACGTGTGTGCGTGTGTGTGTGTGTATATGAAGGGGGTGAGGGTTGGTTTGAGGTAGTGGCTGGGAAGGGGCGAACGCATTTCTAATATCTGCTGCGATATCAGTGGTTCCTTCTCTGGTGGCTGTTCCACCCGGTGGGTGTGCATCCGTCCCGCTCTTTCACCGGCGTAGCCGGAGCCTCCTCTCTTTTTGCCCAGCCCGCACACACTGGGATCAATAATGCACCAACCACTCGCTGCTCACCCCCCTCCTTCTCTTTCCTCTTGAAAACCGTACCAGCACCCACTGAGCCACCCCCCAACACGCCCGTCCCCTCCCCGCTTTACCCCTGACGGCCCGCAGCTCTCTCTATTCTATCTTTCCTCATCCTTTCTCGCTCTCGCTCCCTCTTCTCCCGCTCTTCACCCCCGATCCGCCCTCCGCCCTCTTCTCGCTCGACCCCACCCTCTCTCCTTCGCTCCGGGACACCTACACCCCCTGCGTTTCTTCGTTTCACCCTCCTCCCTCCTTCCAGAGGGACCTGCGTAGGTCGGTACTGTGGAACACTAGGACCTGTTCTTCTAGGTTCACCCTATCCACCCCACCACCCGCTCCGCTCCTACCCCCTCCCCCCCCCCCTCTCTCTCTCTCTCTCTCTCTCTCTCTCTCTCTCTCTCTCTTTCTGTCGTTCCCCTCGCGCGATCCTCTTTCTAGACCCCTACCCCGCATGCACCCCCGACGCTTTCTGATTCCTTCCCGTCTTCCGTCCTTTTGGCGGCTCCTGTCCTCCTCTCCTCTTTCCAACCTGGCCTCCTCTTTCTAGTTGCGCTGCTTCCGCGGAAGCCTCCTTCTCTGCCCAACTGTCTTCCACAAAAGCTCCCGTCCCTTTCCCATCTCTTCTTGGCCAGCAACACTGTGTCCGTCCTCCTCTGGCGAACGCTCATCCCCACACAAACCCTCCGCCGAGCCGATCGGGCATCCTTCTTCGCCACCCCTCTATATTTCAGGCTTCCTCATTCAACTCACGCCGGAGTCTGCATCTCGCCCTTTCCTTAACGGTGATCTTTCTCTCTCGCTTTTTCTCGCGCTTCGGGATATCACTTCCGGTCCATTCCTAACCTTCTCTCCTCTCCCCGCCCGTCCGCCCTTTATTGCCGAGTCTCTTGCACTCTTGTAACGCGCAACGTGCTATCTTCGCCTGACTCCCGTCTTACCCTGCAATGCTTTGCCGCCGCGGCGTTTCTACGTACGATCCTCTCTTCTCCCTCGCCCGCCATCCCACAACCCCCCCCCCCCCCCCCCCCAGCACCCCACACCCTCGAGCCCTCTCGCTTCTTTAAAGTGGAGCGCGTTGCAATGCTTCTTTCTTGCCGCATCTTCTTGCGTCCGCCTCGTGGTATCCTGGTCCCGATTCGCCTGACGAAGGTCTACCCGTGCCGGGTAGACCCTGACCAACCCTTCCTGCCAGAAAGCTTCATCCCTCTTCCCTCCACCCTTCGCCGAGGAAGACGCGCGCCTCCTTTCGAAGGATCTCCCTGGAGCGCGTTGGAATTCGTGCTTTGATGAAATCTCCGCCTCGCTCTCAAATTGAAAAGCATTTAAACGTTGTCTGCCAGCCCCCATCCTCCTTCTTCTGATCCTGGTGGCCTTGTTCCGCAGTCCTGCGCTACCTTTCTTCTCGCTCGCCTCCCTTCGTCGTCGTCGTCGTCGCTTTCGCACGCCAGTGTAGAGTTCCCCGGCTCTTTTGAGAAAGGGAGTTTCCTCCACCAGGCTGGGACAATACTTTCTTCGCTCGGCCTTTGTTGCGTTACTACTTGCTATCGGCGGCAGCAGCAGCAGCAGCAGCGACCGAGGCTCCTATACCTTCGCAGAATATTCTTGCACGCCGCTTTTCCTCTCTGAGTGGGAGACGCACTCATTCGCACCCCCCGCTTTTATTTCCCTTCCCCCTCGATCCCTCTATCTTTCTTCCCTTCAGTCTTTCTCGCCCTGTCTCTTTCTCTTAAGGTACGATGTGGCGTCCTCTTTATGTGTCTCGTACTCGCGAACAGTTAAACCTGCCTTTTCATGCGATCCCCCGCACCGGCGGGCTTCGCTCACGGCCAATCTGGATCATCGGGACTTTTCCCATCGTAGATTACGCCACTCCGGCTAGCTTCATTCAGGAAAAACACGATTCGAAATGGAGAAATGGAACAGGTTCTGATGTTTCGTGTCTCACGGTGCCTGATGTAATGTGACCGAAGAATGACAGTGGAATATTTGATATTGTATATCTTGTAACTATAGATGCATGGACTATAATATTTGGCATCTTCGCCTCATTGAAATTGTATTTGAAAGTAAAGTATGTAAATTCAATTTAAGATTTTGCAGAGTGTGCAAATTGATTAGCCGATAGGGGAGTAAATACCTTTCATGTTAAAGTGGGTGCAAATGGGCGAAAGTACAGTGTGATTGTGTGTCGTTAATAAGGTTAATGAGGCGATTTAGTAACAGCGAAGGTTACAGGAAACTTTGGGTTGTTCTTGGGAAAGATCTACTGTGCGGTCGATTACGCAGTGTAGACTAGAGAATTATTAAATCAAAATTTGCACCTGGCCCCCTGGACTTGGTGGGAGAGAAGCCCGGACCGGCGTCCACGCGCAAATGTGAAACCGATGGCTAACTACTAATTGGCCTGGTTATTAAATGCAAATTTCAACAGGGCAGCCGGCACACGGGCAGCCTCAACTTGACAACACGCTTTTCATTTTGAAATTCATTGCCGGCATCGGAGCTTTGAGGCGAACTTTCGATGCCGCTGATTAATCGCTGGCTCTAACCACGCGATTTATCAAGCCCCCTTTTCCCAGAGATGTAATTACTTGAGTTGGCCTGGTTAATAACACGTGTTAATGCCGTGGTGAACTTTAACGTTAGATCCACCTGCTTCTAGGTGGACGCGGCGCCCTCGGCAATATGATTTAAAATTGCAGAACTCAAGCGGTAGCCACTGCAACCTCTATTCAATCATGCGCAAAACAAACTTCTCTTTTCCGCTGGCTGATTAAATCCAGCTCGAATGAAACGTAAAACGCTTAGACAAGAATGTTGCTTTTCAGCCTGGATATTTTCGTCGTAGTAGTGGCACGAGCACAAACAAATAATTCATTCACAACTGACAAATGTTATTACATAAGTTTGTTCGAGTTATATTAGACTACATGTGCGAAATTGCACACCGTATTTCAATATACGATGATGTCCTTCCTTTTAACAGGATATAAATCCAAACAGAAAGCGTTTTCATCAAAAGAGTTGGTGAAATAAACAACAAAAAACATGAAAATTAACATAAAAAACATAATGCTGATCTCAGGCGTAATACTAAAATAATAAGTAATAAGTGAGTACTGTTGTAATATAAACCATATTATTCACACACAAATAATAGTATGTTATGCAAAAAAATAATTATGTTGTTTCATTGTATAGTTCATATGTTAAGAATACCCTTTTGAATCTCCAATCAAACTTTGAATTAATAATATTCATTAGAAGTGCAAGCAAGTATAACATAAAGTTTGCATGCAGTGCTTAAAGTAAATATATAATTAATGAATAACTTATTGAATGTTTCTTGGATCCAAAGGATTTTCTTAAAAAAATATTTACTTTCCCTAGAAAAATAATGAGTACAATCACATTTTTATAGATTATGTCAACATTTTGTATAATAGTACACAAATATTTCGATATTAATACTCTTTGAAATTAAGCAGTAGTTGAAATGCAATAACTCTCTAATGCAGGCAAGCAAAAGGCCTTGACAAACCTATTGATCTACTAGTTTCAATTGTCCCTTTTTTCAACAATTTTTTTTTATTGAAGTCATTCGTGTAACAAGAAGCCAGTGATTTCGGGACGTCGGTCGCGCGAAAAATCTATTTCGCGGCCGAAAGAGAAATCCGCTTTGTAAGTTCGACTGGCGTTCTCCCTGACCATTCAATTACAGGTCCCAAAAAATATGTCCAGCTACCACTGTTTTCCAACTTTATCTCGACTGGGAAATTTTTGGGTGGTATACGAGAACTATTTCCCATTTTTTATTTGCTACTCAAAGCACGAGATTGAAAAACGAAATTTTTCTCTCGCGCTGAATTAAGCAATAATTATGATGCATTTATGCAAACAATTAATACTGCAAACTTGAATCTCATTAAATGTTTTGCAAAGCATTTTCAAATAGGCTATGATCTTTCTTATAAATTCATAACATTTCAAATATAATCAAATATACAAAGACATTGTGTAATACAGAATATTGTAATTCCATACATGTCTAAAGTATCAGATGCGAAATGTCTTAATACGAAAAATAAACTTGCTGTTCTATGTAATCGAATTTATAAAGCATCAATCAATGAAATATATAATAAGCATCATGCACAAAAATTCACTCACCATTTGTTGCAACTGGTCGCAGTAAACCAGCATTCTCTTACAAAATTATTTTCTCGCTTCTCGAACAGAGGTTACATAAACTCCAACATTTTCGAAGAATGTTTCACAAGTACAGCATACTTTATCAACTTGCTTTACAATCATTCTAACACCATCACAGGCCTGGCTTGCCTATTATAACAGGTTCAAACACATTCCAAATAAATGAGATGAATTCGATCGATGACGTTGCGAACAAAGGATTGAGGAAACATATGTGTAGAACAATTTAACATTCACTAGTAAAAGACTCGTATATCTTACCTTCGAATCCTTAATCTGCATCGTCGGTGAGGTTTCTTATTGCAGGGCAAGTGATTAATCTTCAATACACAACTGAATTGATACGAAATCACTATGATCACATTACAATAGACGCTGGTCAAACCCTCTTTTGTTCACTGCACACGACACTCTGCGTCACAATGCGTAAAGACAAGATGGCGTGATCTGTTATACTAATATTTAATTAAGCACTCGTCTAGAAACTAGGCCTTATTTACGTATCGTTTCAAACAAACGGAAAATGAATTAGCTTAAAAGTGTTCTTGACGGAGCAAACTGGATGTTAAATGTTATACTATCACATTTCGCACTCTAATATATCCCTTCTTGTATAATCACTTAATATTGAAATTATAGCATAAATTCGTTGAAGCGCTTGTGTAAGCGCAAATGATCGCCAACTACTTGTCAGCGCACAGTAAATTGCGCATGCGCGGGCGCCGGAACAAACGCCGATCTACCAGTTTATTTGGTTTCAGTTCGCCTTGATCGTCATTCGATCATCTCATATGAAAAGTAGAACGTCTACAGTGATAGCTTGATGAAAAGCATTGTTGATTTCTGGTGAACATATAACGATGAGAAGCCTGATTAATTGACGAAAAACTGACTGAATTTGTGTATGAATTACACATTGAGTTATATGTGTGTCGCTGGTTTATTCTTCATTTATAATAAATGTATCTGTTTCGATAGGTTTTGCACGACGAACATGTGTTTGAAGGTTGCCTTCGATGGAATTTGAATGGCTTAATTGATTGCTATAGAAAGAAGGTAGGATTTATGACATAAATATGGTTATTGCTAGGATATTTATGCAACTGAATTGTTATCATTGATATGTTGTTCTTATTTATGCACTGTTGTACAGTGTGTGCTATTCATATTAATTTTACACTGTTAATTAACAGTAAATTCTAGTTTTGCACTTGATGCACCTGATTAAAGTTTGGAATTCATGAAACCTATGCCTGAACTTTACACCAAATTTTCATTATCCATTTGAAGGCATTGATTATTTAGCATTGTTTTATTGTCCTTTTATGGATAACATAGAACTCTAAAAATGTATGTTAAGGACCATCCCATATAATTCTATCTTATACAATCAATGACTATTACTGATTCCATTTATGCAACCTTACAATCATCACATATGCTGCTTGTGTGTTCTCTTTACTAATGGAATATAGAATACTTTCTTCAATGTTTTTAAATCCTGATAGAAAATACAAACAGATTCTTGCAAACTCAGTTTTTTAATGGTACCATCAACCGAGACATGCATTAATATTGTGTTAATTAAGTATACATACAAGTCTTAATTAAGCATACAGTGAGTTGTCTGCATGTAAAACAACTTACATTTGTATATAATCAGTTTTAGTAACGAGAGATTATTGTCTTGGTAATGTGAGCGTGCATAAATATCTCCAATTTATAAGGACGTGTTGTTTAATACTACTTTACAGTAGTGTTACAAACAGTTACTACTGTGCGATGCACTTGTATTGAAGACTGTTCAGACTATTCTATGGTTTAGAACAGAGTATATTGTAGATCCTATGTTCTAGAGCTTGCAATATTGTGTATTCTTTCCTCTCAGAGAATAATTATTTTATGGATTCTATTTCATCTATATTACTTTGTACTATATATTGAACTCTATCCGAGACTGAACCACATAACAGTATAATCCTAATTGGTAAAACCAGAGTTTATTTGTTACCATTTATTTTTATTTGGAAGTTTAATGAATCTACTTTATGGACATCAATCTTACTTAAGTCTGGTTGTAAAAAACTGCAACCTTGTAGAAACAGAAAAAAGGTACAAAATTAGGATTAATTGCTTTTCTAAAGTAACATATTTAGAAATAATCAATATTGGTTTAGGCTTTATGTAACAACCTTGTGGGAAGGAAGATAAGCCAACACAATCAGAATTAATGGGTTTGCTAAATTAACTGATTCAGGGTTAATGAATATCAGTGGTCCAAATATTGTTTATGGGTGGTACATAAACTTGGGGATTGCAACAATTTGTCAGAGAATTAGAGTCTTATATTAAAAGTAGGTGGTAAAAATGAAAATATAGTGGGAGAAGAATTCAGTCCACTATAGAGGAGAGACATTGAGAATCTTTGTGAAAGAGAATTATAAAGAAGACGATACGCCCCCTGATAAAGGGAAGATTAAAGGGAGCCAGTATTCCATAATATTGGCTGGCTCCCTTATTTTGTCAAGCAGACCTCATTTTTTAAGCCTCTCACAGGCGACCAGGGCGGAAGAAGTTTCATCTTCCTACCACTCTTTCTTCCCTTCGCCCTCCACTTGGCTGAAAGTAGCCGGCTTGAAATATGTGGAAATGCAAATATTTAAGTATAATTTTCAACGTGGGGTTGAGGCACACTGTCTGCGCGATACGTGCACCACCACCTTTTTCTCTCTCTCTGTCCTGATACGCCTTGGCAAGAAATGAAAATTGTGCCACTGCAAATGGTCTCGTGCACCCTCACCTTGGGGAGCCACCTCCTCCCGCTATTATGTAAACGCGCCCCCTTTGACGGCACTTAATTACCACCCTCTACCTCGACGTGCCTTTAAGGAAACCTTTTTAATTGTCTTTCCAAATTTTCCCCGACGACTTCCGCACAAAGACCTCAAATGAGTCTAGCAATTTATCGAGGAAAATGTGGACCTAAAGTGTCTGCACATATTGTACTTGTTCCATCGCAAAGCTAACGAATCGAGCAATTGTTTTGACAGTTTTTATACGTGTCCCTTCATTAGACGGGCCGCTATTTCCGTGCGACAGAACAATTAAGAATTGTTGGAATCAATACTGTAAGTACAAGTGCACTGAAATGTTTATAGTACAAGACATTTATCTGATCGATAAATTTCGAATATGAAAGTAAGTTGTTATGGGAACAAATGGAAGATCAGGTAAGCAAACAAATTTATGGGAAATTTATATAGTTGGACCATATTATTTGCTAATATAAAACAACTATACATTTTTGGACTATCTGGGAAGTTCCTTTATACTTTTTTCCTATTTTAAGATTTAATCTGTTATTTACAACATTATTTGACATTTTTATTGGTAACCAATAAGTATGGTCTTTATAATACTGCATATACTTTCTCCGAAACTAGTGTTTTTCGTATGACCTCTTTTTCGCTTTTAAGAAATTTTTTTGGTAGAGCAGATGAGCTGCGAAACATTTCGCAGATGCTCCATCGGCCACGCAGCCTGACATTTTTGTATCTTTGTGCTGCTACTATTTACGAGGGGGACGAGCACGACCATAGTGCGTGCTCTCTCTGCCTACTTCGTTTTTCCCAAAGTAAAGGCACCTTTACTTTCCATTATTATTCACGTGCTCGACCTCTATTCTCACAGAGGAAAGTAATTTTCCACCTTTCTTCGATGTTACTCATTCATTAGAGAAAGATGAGGGTCTAAGCGTAGGTAGGAAACTGTTACTCAGCAACAATGGTACACGCATTAGCTGAAATATATAAACCCCCACAGCCTTTTTCTCTTAAGCTCGAGAATTACTTTTTATTTTAGGAATCGAATTAGGTCCCAAAGTGGATTCAACTACAAATTGAATTAAATACCATCGACGAACCGAAGATAAAGTTGGTAAGAAGTCACAAGCGTTAGGAAGGATGGTTTTCCAACATTTTCCTTGAAGGCAGAGCCACTCCATCAGCATTAAAGTCCTAATTATATTTGAAGTTCGTGTGAAGTTATACTAAGGGACGTGTGAGAGGAGACGCGTGGGATATCTGGGTTAGCGACGCCAAGGAAATAGGCTAACAAGGGTCGAGAAAGAACGACGCGGCGGAGTAAAAATAGTGGGCGCACTCTGAATGACTAAATAAGCCTTCTCCCTCTGTCTATCTCCAGCCTCACCCTCTCACCCACTCTCTCTCCCTCTCTCGCTCTCTCTGAGTCGGGCAACCCTTCGAAACGCGGCCCGCCGCGTTTAATACGGGATTTTAATTACCCTCGAGTGAATGATAACACCCTGGCAGCCGGCGGCGCACGTACGCGCAATGGGCCCGTGTGTCTGTAATCCGCACTTGCCTTTAATTGCTCGAAGAAACACGTCCCAGCGTGGCGGAACACCGCCAGAAGATTAGCTCACGTGCGTTTTCTGGAACGCGTGAAATTCCCCGGCTTCTCTCTCTCTCTCTCTCCCGCACGCGCCCCAATGCACAAAATGTTTTTCTACCGCTCGCTACGGTCTCGCTGGACCAAAAATTAACGATGTTCAGTATTCTGTCAAAGAACGGTTGGATCCTTTGCAAACTTACTCATCTTTACGCTCAAATCATGTTTAATTATGAAGGAATTCTTTCTAGAATCCCTTTACTTATAAATACGGTTATTTTATTACTTGCTAATAATCCTAGGGTTGAGTCAATCGTCATTTAAATATTGGACCAAATTGTCCTAGTACCAATGATTGAACCAGATTGTTTCTGTATTTAAAAACTACGATTGCACTTGAGAAGACGTATCACAAATATAGACAATAATTTTTTTACTTATTCTTAAATTATTAAATTGCATTAATTTACTGCTTACCACATATATCGAACCTTGACAATCCAAAATCGTATTCTTTACTCACCTGGAACAAAGAAAAATTGAACGATTAGTTATTAATCACCACTTACTTTTATAACGATAACACGTAGTAACTCAAATAGTAATTAATTAATACTAAATAGTCTGGCAGTAATGGCAATTGTGCGTTGTATTTTTGAAACACCTTGTAGCGACATCGAAAACGAGCGTAGGTGCGAGTTGAGAAAGGTATGGTCTAACAAAGTGCGGAAACAAGGTCTCGTTAATCGTACAGTACGTTGTTCCGAGTTCTCCCACTTCCACCCACCGCGTTATTACCGGCGGAAGAGAAGGGGTGAAAGGGGGGAGTGCGAGGAAGGAGAGAAATGTACGCCGTAATTTCGGATATTGCGCCTCACTTTTCGGATTAATCGCGCAGCATTCGCCCGGAAATATTTCCCGGCAATTCCTGCACTACCACCGACAGACTCTCTTTCTCCGTTCCACTGGTTGGTAGTTCTCGGATTGTGGCCTCCACAGAGAATGAGTGAAAGAGAGTGAGAGAGAGAGAGAGAGAGAGAGAGAGACGCCGCGAAATTTTGCGTTTGGATTTTCGCACCCGAGCATGGATGCACCTGGACGTCCTTTCGGAATCACCGCATCGATCTGCTCCTGGTCAAAGAACACCTGATTTTTGCGACCGCCTATTATCACCAGCCCCACTATCGAACTCGAATTAACTAGCCTTGAGAGAGCTCGTCCTTTCGGCAGAGCGAAATTGGAAGCAGTAGATCTAGATATAATCAGTCTACACGCAGAATGTAGTATAACCCCACATGAGAAACTAGGATTTTAACTGGAGAGGGTTCTACAAATGATTACCGACTATTTTTGTCTGGTAAAAAGTCCTTTGCTTTTTGACAAGAAGTCGAACGAAGCATCTGGAAGTTGACTAAATTGCCAATTGACAGGAAATCTCTATTGAATTTGTAGCATGGGCCCAGCGATAAGGGTTTAGAACTACATTGTAAACTTGAGCTGTGATAGGTTTGCGGACTTAGGATTTTCGATACAAGTTATGCAAGTGATTGACTGGCTTAACAATGTATTGAAATTACTTGCATCCCGTCGGTGGGAATCTGAACGGGAGACATTGGAAACAATGTGTTGAAAGAGCACATCTGTCTTCATCAGCAGGCAGGCAGATGTATAAGTTAGGGGGTGAAATGGAACTGGGCGAATTGAGGAATCGCATCACTTAAAGCGGCACTATCCACGGGTGAGAAAGAGCTGGGAAATCGGAGCTTACGAATTGGCCAAGGACAACTCGAGAGGAGGAAGCCGGCTGGCTCGACTCTCGGGGCCGAATTCTCGAGCTTACTTATCCGGCGCGAGCGAATGTGAGAACAGTCA
This sequence comes from Ectemnius lituratus, assembly GCA_910593735.2. Taxonomy (NCBI): domain Eukaryota; kingdom Metazoa; phylum Arthropoda; class Insecta; order Hymenoptera; family Crabronidae; genus Ectemnius; species Ectemnius lituratus. Next base: position 12,871,234 of record OU343036.1, on the reverse strand, counting down.
GCTGTGCCGGGAATAAGTCGAGTTGCGATGCGTGTTGCCCGAGCGGAGCCTCTTCAACTCAACTCTCTCTTTGCGGGGCTTCGCCGAGACAACGGCCGAGGAAAAGCTGAATTTGATCGAGCGCTCGTGACTCTCGAGAAGGCGTGCGGGGAGCACAAGGAAAAGCAGCGAAAATGAGATGCCAGAAATACGGAAAAGCCTAGGGAAATCCCGGAGACTTCCTATCGGATTAAATTGTATGGTCTTTATAAAGCTTCCATGAATTCTACTATTTAAGATAAACCAACGCAAATACCTTTGGAATAATTTAATATGATTACTTTATGAAAAGAATTAACACCATATTAGTGCAAAATTCTGCTTATTTGGTAATATAAGATTACGTGTAGGCAATTTTATCTTACGGCACTCCGGTCCAACTTTACACCAGTTCTTAGAAACTTCCATCCATGTATTTGTTAGCTCTTACAGTTCAAAGTTGTCTAACTAATTTAAGCTTGGCTCGAACTACCTTTTTTAAGGCTTACTTTTCAACATTTTGGGATAAATTGAAGTTTGCTTGTGGAGTTAGCCGGTACGCTTTAATCAGAACTTACTTTGCCAGGGCAATGGAACCAACTCAGTTCACGAAGTTTAAAATATTAAGATACAATTAAACCACTTAAACATTTTGCAGTACTATATTCAGTAGATACTGCCGTACAAATTGTATGCAACAGTGATTCCCGTTAGTTTTTCCTTAATATTGTCGACAAGCGTGTGAAACTCGCAGGAAGATCGAATCTTGCTTTCTGTCGACTGCAATGTGAAAGGTGGTGCGTGCAAGCATCCGTAGAAGCGAGCCGCGCCAAGGCGGAATAAAACTTCATCCAAACAACGCGTCTCACGGAGATGCAAAGCTCGAGTGCTCGCGCAGCATCCGACGCGAACCATATCAATTCGCACTTGTGGCTACGGTCTCTCTCGGGCCGCAATGAGAACGCATAACTGACACAGGGAGAAAGACAAAGCGTGAGGAAAGCTGTGAAATACGGTTGGCGTGTACAAGGTATACAGCTCCACTCAGAAAAGGAGACTCCCTTTAGAAATCTTTATATCGAGCTGCAATTCTAGCCTCTTAAAACTTAAAAAGGTACTGCAATTAAGAGAATACAGATTATTTCCTTCCTCCTCTTCTGTATTATACCACATAATACTATTATACTACGCTACATCCGCTTCAAGTCTGAGCTCTCATTTACTATGAAATATTCAAGAGCAAGTCCCAACAGGCAAATTGGCAGTTCGAAAGCCTGCTGCGCCAAACCAACCTGTAATATTTTACGAAATTTTCAACTGTCAGATCTAACAATATTACGTATAAATGTTACTGCGTAGCGATGCAAAATTGGCGAGTGTTGCATAACGCAACAGTGCCGAAAATACGAAAGTACCATAGTTATCAAGCTACCCTTTGTGAATTGTAGCGTGTGAGGTAGCATTACACATGTACCCGATTTATCTGGTTCATAGTGGCCCGTAGAAGTGGACTGTAGCATTATTCATGAATGCGAAACTATACGAACTGCACTGACAATACACGCCCTCTAGCGATATCGTGGGCGATTAAAATGGCAATGATCATCGTGGCGCATCCATCATCATGCAGGTCCTCCCATCTGTTTCCTTGGATTCGAAAGTGGAGACGGAGCGTAGCGCAAAACGTTGGGTAACAAAAGATAGGAGATGCGTAGCGGCTGCGGAGCCGTGGAGTGTGGCGTTACAGTTTTGGCCGAGGGTATGTGCGAGAGTACGGTGGGCGCAGAAGGCGGAACGGAACGGCACGGAGCAGAGCGGAGCGGAGCGATGTAGATAGGAAGGGCGCAACAAAGTAGGCGGAGGCGCGAGAGAGAGAATGTATTCATCGTACGAGGGAGTTATGGGGGCAGTTATCACTGGGTGATAACTCTTATTGCCGCAATAAAGTCACGCCGCCACCCCCGCCGCTCGCCGCTCGCCGCTCGCCGCCCACCCCTCGCCAACTGCTCCCCGAAGGCTGCTCTCGTTACCACCCCCGCCTACCATCCACCCTCGCTTCCGCACCCCTCTCTTTCTATCGCCGAGCTACCGCCAAGATATGTCTGTCGTCATGTAGGTTCCCCGACGATAACCGCATCTTTAGGCTCGTCAGTGTCCTTCTATTGTTAGTCCGTCTTAACGACCGTTGAAACAACTCTAGCGCTAGTGCAAATAACATTCGATGTGGATTCTGCTGAATATTAGTATTTCCATGTTATACTAATTCCCTTGGGTTTAATATTAGAATAATTACACCTGTGAAAATGATAGTGTTTCCAGGTTTATCTTGGCTTGAAATTACAGAAACCCCTAAGGTGCTTTGAAATCAAATATATGGTTATACATATTGATTTATTTATCGTTAACTGATATCGTAGTTTTGCCTATGCCACATGAATATTGGAAATCAAGACTCTCATTAACAATTGTATAGGAATATACACTAATAATAATTTCATATTATTCGGCAATTTCGTAAGACCGGGGATGTTAAATTATAGTATTAATTAGTATTACTAATTGTACTTGGAGATTTTCAAAAGTTTTTAAAGCTTTTCATGATTAATTTTGACTCGGACAATGCATAACTGGCTTTCATTACGGCAGCCGCAATCCTTGACTGCTAGGTAGATTGGACGCAACTCTGCTTTTCAACTGCAAGCATTACTTGAAGCAGGAGAACTATAAGGAGCGCCGCAGGCACTCAGGCGCACCAGTTCCACTACAGGATTATACGGTAAACCATACAGGAAAGGTTACGACAATTTTTACGGCAGTAAAGAAAGAACGTATGATTTTTTCTCCGTACTGACATCTGAAGTGACCCCTTTTATTGTTCTCTTTATGGCGTCCTCCATTTAATAACACACTTACCTGCGCCAGTTTTGCTTAGGGCATCAAATTGTTATGGCGTACAGCTATTTTACGGTCTAGCAGCTATTGCGTGACTTACGAAACGATTCTAAAGAATTTTTTGCTAAACAAAAGTCCTTGGGCATGGAAATAGAGCGAGGAGCAAATTGAGTGGCTGCAATTCCTTCAAAAGAAATGAATGACGATGTGTTTTTATTACGTAAAATGGCAGTCATATGTAAAGTCACACGTACATATAGTTCCTTCGTTTTTTATTAATAAATATATCTCTGCTATGTTAGAGTTCTTACTTAAAAGTAGAACTGGATCGTATTTTGCATAAGGAATTGAAGCCACGACATTTTTGGGTCACGTTCTACCGATAAGCGTCTACCCGAACCGACGCTGATGCGTAATTCAATCCTGTGACCGATATGTCTTGCCTAACTGGCTTTCACCCTACTAACAATTAATGTTGGCTCACAAATGACATTCGTGTTGCGGCGCAAGATTCAATTATGACAGAAGATTCGTAGATAAGTAGATTGTCCATAGCAAGCGGAGATTTCACTTGTCACTAACAAGATCTCCTCTATGGCTATCAACTATGGTGGGTTGCGCCAAATCAGACATAAGATTTACTACCTTTGCGTTATGTTATGGTGGACATAATGAAGGACGTAAATCATCGTCCTGATACATGCCTGATTTATGGACCCTTATATCCGAAGAATCCGAAAACATGGCTGCCAAGCTGCTGACACGAATGCTCGTTAAAGGTGCCAACGAAATAAATTGTGTACTAAGATAATCCTGCTCTTAATTAAAACCATGCTATAGGAAGAAAGAAAAAATGTTTTAAAATAGTTTCGTTATTGATAAAATAATAATTTCTCATAATGTTCATTCATGTCATATGAAATATAAAAACTGGAGAATTCACTACTAACTGAAAATAAGACAGGTGAGCGTAACTGGTGCTAAAATTGCTCTAACGAATCTAATCCAAACAATTTATTCGTCGCATCTCACGCGGTCCATTAACTCGGGTGGCACGTTCTTAATCAGGCGACTTAATTAAAAATCATCGCTAAACACCGTTAAGGGAGTCACCAAGTCTCATTATGCGAGGGAAGAAGGGCGGCTGATCCAGCAGAGGCCATTATTTTTCCTGGATCGTCGATTAATTCAGCAGGGATGTGGAGGACGAGTGATACGAGTGGACCCCAAAGGAAACCACTTAAGGGAGACCTAACGTGTAGCAGGAGAAGAGCATGAGAAAGAGAGAGGGAGAGAGGGAGAGAGAGGGGGGGGGGAGCGGAAGATGGAAGAAGATGTAGAGGAGGGATGGAAGGAAGAGAAGGCGCCAGGCGGAAGGCAGCATCCGGAGCGAGGTCCTGCAGGATCAAGGCTGGCAAGGAAGAGGAAGAGAAGGAGGGTGGGAGGGAGGAGAGGGAGTGCACCAGACCAGGCAAAGTCCCCCAGGACCTAGTCTGCCCTCTGATTACTGTATTCAACACAATCTCCGCCATTGTCTCCGGCGCACCTAGCGCAGCAGGACATATTAATATTACGTACCAAGGCAGAAGATGTCCATTCCGCGCTAAATAATCCAACCACCCGCCCCGACACCTCCCCGCCTCTTCGAGGATACACACCGCCTGATACAACTTGCAGACTTACGGGAGCTTCCAGCCCCCTCTCCATTTCTACCTTGCTGCCGCTGCCGCCGCTGCTGCTACTGCTGCTCTCTTATTTCCAAGGCTGGCTCCCTTTTCCCTCCTCCCACTTCAGCCGACTACGTCGAGAACTCGAGTGAAACGATGAAACCGAGAGCAGCCGCCCTTCCAAGCCAAAGGGCGTTGGCTGGGAAAATTGGTATAATCGTTGGGAAACGAAGGTCGACCCGATGAATTTCGAGACCTTGGAAAAAGAGAGAGCTTATAGACTTACCATCCTAACTTCTTGCGCGAAAGATATAATTGAAAGGTGCTCGGGCTACATAACATTTAGGGATTTCATCAATGTCTGTCATAGACAGTCGCTCAAATACAAAGTTTCTTTTTATTTTAGATATCTGCCAAAAAGCAATAGTAGCATCACATACGCCAAGCGATAGTTGTAAGAACGAACTCGAAGTGTGATAAATATGCATTACACACCAGGGTTCACGCAAATCGCTGAATTTTTCCGAGCAGACAATCGAAAGAATTGGTGATCCAGCTGAGCTGTGCATGTGTGGATGGTGAGCGTGAGTGAGGATTTATCCAGGCCACATACGCACCGATGCGGAAAATATTTGCGCGATAGGCAGGAATGGAAGGTGTGAGGAAGCTGAGGGTTTGGGAGAGTTGCGATCTCCGAAGCGAGCGAGTGAGCGCCAGGAGTCTTGACCCGGCCGAGAAGTGTCCGGGAAAGTTGTCCTCTCCGCTCGCCTCTCACGCGATATAACTGCTGACAACTTGGCAGCTCCGATTGCTTCCTATATCTCGGCGACGTGTCTCGACAACACGCCGCCGGAATCGAGTTTGAAACGAATCGAAAATACGAAATATGCATAACCAATGTGACAGCTACTTTGTGGATTCGGTAAATAAAAAGTTCTCGTCGTGCAATTCGAGAAGTCTCCAATTCCGCTTTTAACAAACATACTAGAGTTATTAATCCTGTATAATAATACACGAATAAGACAAAAATATTACGAAACTATTTCTTTCTCTTTAAAAATGATTTTAATAAAATAATCTACTTATCATGAATGAGTATTGCGATTGAAAGCGCTTTCATTTTTGGTGGTTTATTAGAACTAGAGCTTTGCAGGGATGACGGTATTCAATTACACGAAATGGCCGAGAGAACGAGGGACCTCAATGTCCGCGGTACGTGTAGTGCTTCGACAATTAAGTGTGGTTGAATATTCCAATAAGCTATCTGCTAGCTGACCATCAATTTTCCTGTGCCATATAGCGTATATAGATACGTGGCTAGGTATATTCGATCCGGGGCCTGCTGCCAAAAGCGCGCACCGGCCGCCAAGAGCAAAACTCTTCAGTAAAATAGGTGATAACTTGGCAACGAGCTGTGCACTCGTATATTCGATATTTGCTGCTAGCCGAGTGCCGCCTGCCCGGCCAATGCAGTAGCATAAACCATCACGAAACCTTATCCGAACCTTCCTCTCCACCGCTGAGGTTTTTTCACAAATCGCACTACCAGCTTTTTACGGCCACCACTCGCGCAAACAGAGTAATCATCCGAGTTTCTCTCCAACACCTTAATATAACATAATACAGTCGAAACCATTGATTGAATGGGAATAAATTAGTTGCTCAAATAGAGAACAGTGGTGTATTGAGTGTAGTAACTTATTTGCGAATCCCTATAAAACTCAGGACGGAAACTAATTCTATATTAAATATAGTAAATTACGAAAATGTTTGAAACATGAAATGAAAAGCTAGAGTTTCATTAAAGAGGCTTACTCGGATAAAGGAAAGATTGATATAAAATGAGAACATTTGAAAACAATATGTACCATCAGTGTTGTGTCGAGTTGTTGTTCTATCGCTGGTACAATAAGAGAAGGTTTTAACGATTGTTTAGCCACACCTTGCCAGAACTCTGGCTCGCTTTAGGGGTGTCGAGTTTATTGAACATCCCACCACACATGCTATTGTGCACTTCTGGGAGACAAATGGCGATATAGGCGTCAAGTATGATGGAAAAATGCCAACGAGTGGCACCGCCAGTGTGAAATTGGACTCCGTTTGTCATAAAAGAACGACAGTACAGTAAAAAGTGATGGAAAAATGCCACTGAAGCAATTCATCACTTTGTCAGTGCTCAGAAATTATTTCTTCTTCTGTAGAATAATATTGTAGCTGCTCCGAGCAATACATGCTGACTTTTTGCTGAGACGCATAATCAATGGAGGATCTTCTGTAGAGATTAGTGAGCAGATGCTGGCATGAACGGGGTTAATACAATGCACATGTCGAGTATAACAGAGTTTCAGGAGCATTTGTATGCGTATGTTTTGCGGGGTGGACAGGCGGCTCAATGTTGGGATTGATCCTATCTGTTTTTGCAGGTGTGTAGGTATGTGCCTAGGCAGAGGGAGTTCGATCGACTCACGAACGACGATATATTGCCCGTGCAGCAATTTATCCTTCCGGGGGACTTTTAAAGTTATGCCAGCGGGTACGCTAACTTCGCAGCACCGGCTCCAGCTTTCCCAGCAATTTGCTGGAAAGTATACATCACTGCTGCAAACTGCACCCAGCGTTGCCTATCGCGGCGAGGATTATTTATTGCGGATTGTTGGTTACGCCCGGGCGAGATACCGGATTCTGCGCAATCAACCCCGATCCTCCTCTTTCCGAGCTTTAATCAAAGCTTTTTTAGGCCAGCTCCCACTTTAACTCAATTTTGATTCGATGGCATTAAACATCACCGTAATTTTAGATACATTGTTTCAATGTTTTCAGAATAAAGTTCATTGTTTCAGGCTCATAATAGTACATTGTTAAGTCTGCCCTGCGCGAGCTTGGCTTCTAGTAGTTCTGTTGGCAGCAGTAACCGGAAGTGGAGGATTCTTTGCAATTTCAGGCAAAAAGCACGCAAGAGCGTACACATCGAGTTCCGCTCTGGTGCAGGAATGGAGAAATAATCTTTTGTTACTGCAACGTTAGTGCGCGCACTTTTCTACTTCGTTCTTGAAAGGAACCTTGTTACTATTCCACGTAATATTAGATTTATACATTCCTAGGAAACTAACAACCGAATAATCTGAAAAACACAACTGTTAAGTATTTTAATCCGATGTTTCTAATATAAAAAGTGTCTGGTTCGCACTTCACAATAATTAGATAAAGAACTGTGGGTCAATGAATGTCCTACAAATAGCTAGTACATCGTACATCGAAACCACTTAAGGAGGGCGCGGTTCACTAAGTCTCATTTATGAGCTGTTAGTTCCTGATCGATAGCCAGGAGAAAGGTCTGATGCGATTACAGGAGTGTTCGATAGCAGGATTAACCAGTCCGATTAAAAGTGCGGAATCCCAGGAGGAATGGAGGAATAAGCTGGCGGACGTGGTGCAAACAGGGCAGCGAGTAAATCGGCGGCGGGAGCTGATAAAAGAGCGAGGATAGAGAAAGCGAGAGGAAGGGAGAGGGAGGGGAGAGAGGGAGGAGAGAGAGAGAGAGAGGGAGGAGAGAGAGAGAGAGAGAGAGAGAGAGAGAGAGAGAGAGAGAGAGAGAGAGAGAGAGAGAGAGAGAGAGAGAGAGAGAGAGAGAGAGAGAGAGAGAGAGAGAGAGAGAGAGTCAGGGCAGGCAGAACGATCGGCGTCTAATCTCTGGGCGCACTTGGGCCGAGGGAGTTACTGATAATTGCGCGCGGGCCAAGCAAACCCGTGAAACGAACGATAAATCACGGCTGTCCCGTGTAAAATATAGGAAACGATCACTGGCATCGAAGGGCAGGAGCCAGTGGCGATAAGGCGAGCGATAAATCAACGCTGCGATGCACCTAACCGATCCAAACGAATGTATAACCCCCAACTCACCCACCAACCCCCAACCACCCGGCCACCCTTTCACTGGCCATGGCACGTCGGCGTCCTGCCGAAAAGCCACTCTTTAAAAAGTGCTTTCGCGCTTCGATGCATCGCCCGCTGCGACAAATGCCCTTTACCCCCTCACAAATTATCCTCCAAATCCATTCCGGTGATCACTGAGCCGCTTATGGTTTTATGTCCTTCCTAGTTTGGCTCCGAGCCTCCACTCGGATAACCTATCGACACTCACAAACTCGTTGTATCGACCCTGACACGATCTTTTCATGAAAAACTTACAGCTAGTTTCTTTCGTACTTTCCTTTCTTCGACATCGCATTTTTTTCCCATTGTTTTTAACAGATTTTCAAGTATTATTTTTAGAATTAATAATGGTTAGCTTATCAAATACGATCTTTTTATGTAAGAAAGTAAAAAAGTATAGATTTGTATTAGATACTCTAATATTACTGTTGGATTTACTAGTATCATTAATATAACATAACGAGATCCAGTACTATTTTGAGGGCAGCAGTAACGTGAGCTTTTAATTTTAAAAATCGCACGAGAGATCTCCTGAACAGTTTCCACTTGGCGTGGCAGTACCAACAGTTAAACTGGCATGAATTGAGTACTGTAAGCGTTACTTCAGTGGTGCAGAGGGTTGAAGTGGATTTTGCGAGGTAGCGTGTGGGGGCGCGTCGGGCGCAATGTCGGGGGCGTGGACGCTGCCAGAAGTAGGTTGTGAAATGGTTGGATATATTTTCGGTCCGCCGAGCGTGGAGATTTGAATTTTTCGCAAGCGAGATAAATCGCGGCGAATATGCAAGATCCCAAAGAGAATAAATAGCCCCGACGAAATTTGGGGCGGGTTTTGAAATCGCGGCAATTTATTCTTTCCTGGCCTGTCTGCCCGATCACCCGTATCGCCGCCTATCCGTGATGATTGATTTCGACGTATTTCCGATTTAGAAGTTTTTTCTTTTCGGACGCCGACTCGATTAATACCGCCCGCCATAAAAGGGCATTATTCAACTCTCCGGGCTCATGATTTTAATTAAATCCAAAACAATTCCATCGTCTTTCAATATCGCCCTTTCATTTAATTGTCATGTCGAAGGGTCCTTTTGATAATTTATCCGCAACCAATTTGCACTTTCTCAGTAGTGAAAGATTAATCAATTGTCACAATGGCGAATCGAATCTGCTGTTTTGTCGCCACTTAAAAATAGCGAACATTTAAACTATAACAAAGTAAATTTCGAGGTTCTTGGAACGTCAAAATATACTCAACTCAGACTTTAAAATAACTATGACGTGTAACACATCCTTTGTTAGTTCATGCGTATGCCTGAAGTGATGAAAGACTAATATTTAAACATCCCTTCGAACTAACTTGAAATCAGCCGAAATGAAACAAGAAATTTCCTCTCAAAGCCTCACTGACGTACATCGGAGCCAGGAAGTCTAGCACTAGCAGCTATCACCATGAGTTATACCGCGCCGGCACTAATGCGCCTTTGGAAATTTCGACGAACATAATTCCAGCGTCCTTCAGCCGGCTGTGCTTTGAATAATGGCATTTAAGCAACAGCTTAAAAGCTGGCCGATCGATCAGTAATCGTGAATGCGATCTCCAAAGGGAGATATGCTCATTGAAGTTCGCAGTGCGCGCTGTATCTATCAAGTTAGCTGTCATGAATGGCCTATTAACGGCCCTAGCGCACATAGAGACACACACACACATACTTACAGGCACACCTACATAGACATAGAGAACGTGAGAGAAGAGGCACGTCACCGCAGATGGATTCCTTGTCTCTTCACGGCATTATCGTTATACACGCGCAATTTACCACCGACTGCTTGAATGGGCTGGTTCACTTCCTACCCGCACCATCCCTTTCCCCCTCCTTCGAACCACCCACCTGCCACCCTCGCACCCACTTACTCACTTGCAGGCCCTCTCTCTGCACTGGCTGCGTAACACTTCTAAGGCGTGTTCACGGGTTCACAGCTCGTTAACTCGGGCTGTCTACGAATTTTGCATGAACCAGTTACTCTGCGAATGTGCTTCGCGCGAGCACAATGTCAAAGGGGAGCGAGGCCAATCTTGCTGGATTGTCGGCAGAACACGAACTTGATAATCAACAGACCGTCCATCGCAGGGATCAATCTATCGGCGGGCTTGCGCGCAAAATGTCTCTCCATTGTGTTTGACGAGTCAGTAAAAGCACTGGGGAAACTAGACAGTTTTTTCATTGTCAATGTGAAGTTAGTTGGTGTGAAAGCATAGACATTAGTCTTGGGAGGTTTAATGAAAAAATTGAAAGGCTAACAATAGCTGGAGGATATTCGAGGAAGAAGCCAATAAAATCCGCAGCGAAATATCGCCAAGCGTATTTGGAAAAGAAATCCGGATATTAATACGGAGTGTACACGGAAGTGCAATCCGCCCGGCTATTCTGCAAATATGAAATGTTTCATATAGCAGAGAATATCGGAAAAAACAATTTGCTGCGGGTGGTAGATGCCAGTGGGGAGGAGGGACGTGTTATTTATATCGCTTTTAACGTCCACGAATTGACTCCATTAATAACGATCATTGTCTTCATCATTGCGATCGCTCTGTAAGGAAGAACGACAAGTTCCGCGTGACAATTTTCACGAAGACGAGTGGATGCAGATGTTCCTGATCTAGACAAAGTTCATTCGTCATTGTCGCCGGTGTCTTCAGAGACTCTGCACGGGAAAGAGACTTTAAACTGAACAAATGGCGAGAAGGTCTCGGCGGTGTGCAAATCGAAGGATTTTTATTCCACCTCAAAGAGGAGCAGCCTGATAAGAGAAAGAACTGCTGTCCTGACTGATCTGGTACTATCTTTCTTCTTATATAACGTTGTAATGTGCACGACTCGACTTATAAACCCTTGTCGTTGTGTAAATAAAACCAAGAGAAGCATACACAAAGTCTTAGTATCAAAGAAAAGGGAATTTTAGAATTAAGGAGAAAATACCTCACTCATGTCAGACAAGTAGTACAGTTACCACAGGATCTCTCATTCTTTATTACACCACACTTTTTAGAAGGATCCATCAGGACCAAAGAGATTCGAATACTGCATTAAAATTGAACAATATTAAGGCTAAAACAAAAACGTTTGGATTAAAATAGAGGTTTGTAGAGGGAATTGACGCATTATCAGTAACTGTTTATAGCAAACTGAAAGCTTCCACTTCTCGAGGTTGATCGCTCCATTACCGATGCTGTTCCAAAGGTGTAGTTAAAATCGAAAGTCATTAACAGGTGGTGAACAGGCTCGCATGTGTATATGGACTGTGGCCATAAACTGAATTACATAGGCACTTGCGAATTTACAGCTCGTTAGCCCTGGGAGTATGGGAGGAATAACAGCGGGCGTTCCAGCTGGAACAACTGTACGGTTTGCTTACGGGAGGAAATCAGGGAAAGAGAGATAGCGAGGAAGAGGAGGAGGGGGAGGAGGGAGAACGAGAAGGAGGTTGGAAGTTGGAGCCATAACTCGTGGCCAGTTCAGGACGCCAAGACATTTTAATTATCTTTCGAGCACGTTTCTCCTGCAAGCATCCTTTCTCTCCCTCTTCTAGCCAGTTGTCCCCCCTCTTCTTCCTGTTTTTCCGTCGTTCGCCGCTGGAGAAGCGCTCTGATATCTCTTCTCGCACCTTCTGTTATTCTCATTGCCTGCTCCACCTCTGCTCTCTCTCTCTCTCCTCTTCCTAGCCAGTGTGTTGTTGCTCCAAGGATTTACGGCGACCACGCGCCGTTCCTTAGTAAAATGAAACGATATTCTTTGCCCGCTTACCTCGCCGGTAATATCCGCCGCCGCCGCCGCCACCGTCCCAGCCGGATTTTCCACTGGCGGTCCGCGCAGATGAACTTGTTATTCCCCCGAGACTTTACTTCACTGCCCACCGCACCTTACCCCATTCCTAGACCATGCCTCGGCACTCTAGCGCCAAATCATTCCGTTTTAACGAGTGTCGCTTTATTACAAAGATCCTTGAGCTCGTTCAGTTGCTATTTGCGGCGAAATAAAGTTTTGTACTTCTCTCAGTTCGGTTAGCATTTCTCATGTATGCGAAATGGGAATGAATTAACGTATTGTTGATTGGGAATAATTGAAGTATGGAAGGTACTGTGGTTATTATTTTAGGTAAAGTTTTTGTAAATATATTCGCGATATGAAAATATGATTTCTCTAACATTTAAACTGGTAATCTGGTTGAATGCAGTTTTATGTGCCTGACTAGTTGTCCGAGGGGTGCTTTCAAAGCGGAGGTAAAAGTTAACAGGCAGATCGGTTTGCACCACAGCAAAGCCAAACTCGCAAGGCTCTTGCGTCTCGAAACCGTAGAGCTTTATGAAAAACTTTGTGAAAAAGCTTCGGTTTCCAGAAACGTTCGTGGTACTCCGCACCCCTCTCGAACTTCCGGAAGTTGTTCCTCCGATTGAGGTAGTTCCAGTGAGCCAGCGTCCACCAGTTTTTTGTTGCCATAATTATTTATCACCGGTGTCGTATTTAGTTTGCGAGACAAATCGGTTTTATTTTCGATATTTATCTCGCACCAGATTTTTTCTTTTATCCTTGCATCCGGATTACATACTTTACCACACTTTTCCGACTGTATCACGTCATTTTCTACCCTTTCGTAACTCTGTCACTCTCTGGTCAGAGCTTGTATTGGTGCGAGTGCACACGCTCAGATTGGCGGATGCGAATAATAAATTTTCTACGAATAATAAATCAGCACACGGCTGAGCGGTTCGCAGTCGGAGTGCAAACAGTGCCGGGAAATCGGGAGAGTGGTTTTCATGTACACGGGACGAGCGTTGCAATGACGTGGACGAGTGATTTCCATCCTGATGGCAAGACACGCCTGTGACATCGAATTTAAATTTGCCCTCATCCTGGCCCTCATTGTTTACTGAATACAAAGGTCTTCTTTCACGTACTTCTTTTTAATTACATCCTCTTCTAGTTTGCTGTATTAGGATCGATGTAATTAATTTTCAAGGAATAATTAAATTAATGTGAAAGAGGAATTCCTAAGATCATGTAATGCGAATTGCAAAGACAATAGAGAGCATTCTCCAAAAGAATAAGGCTTTATAAAGTTTTCCCGCGGATGGAAGCATAAATGTCACTGTATGTATACAATACTGTATATAGGATTATTCCAGGATTGACCTGTCCGAGTTTGAAAACGGTCTCACTTTGAACGTTTCCAGTTTGCAGACAATTGACGAAATGGTAGTTTCGAAAAAGGCTCATTCGGTGATGGATGCAGAGGGATTTGGTGGGAGCGAGGTGCGCCCGGACCACTTTGCCGAACTCGCATAGCTACGATAAGCACGCCACGTGCAATTACGTCGATCTACCGGTGCATCTGCATGTAAATGGGAAAAGCGAGCTGGGATCCGCGGCGGACGATGACATAAATCAAAAAGGTAATTTGAAAAAAGGCAGCGCCAGCAGTAGCAGCAGCAGCAGCAGCAGCAGCAGCAGCAGCAGCAGCAGCAGCACCGGCGGACCTAACCTCGGAGCGCGGAAAGGGTTAGGGGACCAACCAATCCACAAGAGTGCAGTTACTTCAGAGATCGTTTCGTCACGCAGTTTCAGGCTTCGTCTTCTCCCGCTTTTAAATCCGAACGCCTCGTCACGCTTCCGCCGTGCAGTGTGCCGTGTGCCGTGTGCCGTGTGCCACGCCGACCGAGAGGGAACGAGAGTATCGCCTCGAAAATTGCTAGACAATGTACCTCAAACGTGGTCTCCCGCTTTCCCAACGATCCTCTGATACCTACGTGAGTGCGGATGCAATTTTCTCTCGGGTGATTCATTTAAATTGGACCGCTGGGTGCTGTATCCGTTTTTGCCAAGCTCACCATTCGTTTCACCCCCAACTCCTCTCAAACCCATTGACGTTTCATGCCATTTTTCTCCCCAGCGTCTGATGCATTTCGAATCTCCGCCGTCTGCCTTCCAAGGGGATCACTGTTCATGAATATTATGCCCGACGAAAGAAGAGCTTCCATACGAAACTTTTTTTGGCTAATAAGAATTGAACAAGTTCTTGAATAAATTAATGAACGGGCCGATAGTTGGTTAGTGATTAAGTAGAGGATATTTTACACATTAACTATGTGCGGTCCAAAGAGTTTTCCAAGTACTTAGTTAGTAGTGAAACAATTGTTATTAGTACTATAAACAGGAACTAGTTCATTCCACACCCACCTATTTTCGCTTGCGCCAAATACAAGCATATTTTAAAAATCTCGACGGTGGCGCACAAATTTCAAATGTGAATCAAATCAAGCAACCATTAAATTCTTCATTTTGTGCCCTCTGTTTTATAAAACCAGTTACCACGCTCCGAAAATAAAGTGAAAATACTTCATCGCACCGTGCTAAACGCGTTTCCCACATAAATCGACTTGCGTGCAACTCTAAACCACTTTCTATTTTTACAAATAAATACTACAAAATAGAAAGCGTGATGATTCACGAGTTTCTACTGTAATTCTTTCGTTTCAAACTAATTTGTTCGCTTTAGAGATTCAATAATGCATGCAAAATGACGTATATGGGATATAGTATTCTTATAATGCTTGTAATTAATATGTCATATACATGGGACAAGCTATTTATCGACTAATTAGCTATAATCTCGCAAATAATCTTTTAATCAATAGACAGAGGGAAAATAATACGAAGCAATGATGATCAGTCATGAAGCTATAATAAAATAACGAGCGCTTTCCATGCAAAGCAGGTGATTACACACTGACCTGATTATTAGCATATACATCGAACGAAAAATTGAAATTTCACACCATAATTTGAAACTGTCACGCACGGATCTCTGTATGAAGTAGAAGTATGTATCCTCGACTAGTATAATCAAGTAATCGGTGCTCTATTGAGCGGCTCAATCGAAACGGACTTGCAAGCTTTAAGAATGGCTACGCGCCCGGTGCAATCGAGCCTCACAGAGAAGCCGTTTGAAACTTTTAATTGGAAAAGCTCTCGAACTTTTGCGCCCCATGAAAACATTCAAACGTTCATTCGCTACCTTCTGCGCGACTGGCTTGGCCCCCTTCGCCCCCCACTTGCCCACCCACCCATTAAATGCAAATCGCTACTCTCTTACGTGCACCGAGAAAACTGCGCAAACATGCCCCTTCCCCTCCGCCGCGTGCGTTTTTCCAGTGGCAGGGCGACAGAATGAAACGGGCGTGCCGCATTTACCGTAAAAAGAAGGATCTACCCCCAAGAATCGGGTCGCATCGATCGAGAATGCACCACGGCCAACGAATGAAAGCTTATTTTTCTTGGACCAGAGAAACGATCGTGAAGTTACCCCCGATAATGCATTCCAAGGATACGGCTTGGCTAGCCCGTTAATACGGAAAGGCATTTGGAACGCCAGTGCTTAAAGTTTTTATGTCTTGGACGCGGCAAGGAAGTCGATCGAAGAACAGCCGGGAATGTTTTTTTGAGAGGTTCATTGATAGCACTGTCTTAAGATACATGGACCAAGTGTTTTGTCTTGAGAAATTGTCTTGAGGCCCAAGTAAAGACATGTCCGAGCACAATAACAAAAAGAAAAGAAAGAAATTTTACTCCTCGGAAATCCTTAGTTTCCTAAATCCTGGAGAACGTCATAAACAGCGGAGGACATCCGGTTGGGGTTGGATTAAGGTGAGTACATCAGAAGGAGGACGCAAAGTATAGATGCTGGTTGGTAGGAAAGACAGGAAGTATGGACCATGCTAGGAAGATGCAAAGTATGGATCCTGCCTGGAAGCAGGACGCGAAGGACGTGGGACATCGTGTTCGTCGCCGGCAGTATGGGTTCGACGGGTTCGTTGAACCCCCGGTTGGCTGGCTGCCTAACCACCGTGATGGGCGTCGATTCCCGACGACCAGACTGCGAGTAGCCGGTCGTTTCGACTGCAATTACCATGACAGAACTTGAAGACACGAAGAAAAAGAGGCCAGTCCCCTGCAGACACCGCTCTTCTCCCCACCCACCCCACCCCCCACCACCCTTTCCCCCTCTCTGCCGCTAGCATCCAGTCGCAGAAGGAAAATGGCCAAACCGAATTAGGAAAACGTACTCCCCCATTAACCCACCGATGACTTCCGGGCTCCCGATTGACTCGACTCTTTTCTCCAACTGGAGTAACTTATTACAAGAATGCTTTCGTTCCTTCGAACGTCAAGAAAACCTGCTGCAAACTTCTATTATTTTATATTATTATATATGAACGACAATGTTTATTATTATTGTTCAATATCAATGCTTGGGAGAACTAAAAGTAGGTTTGCAAATATAAATTTGTAACTAAGAATTTGTCATTGAAAAGTTTAGGTAGACTTTTAGATGTTCCAGCGAAATGTATATTTCAGAGGGAAGATTTCACTCGGAATATTAGTTTGATTAAATGGCTGGCGTTTCTAGGTTAGGAAAGTAGAACAAAGCTCTCAACAGAGTCGGCGTTGGAAATACACCGATGGAAATTCACCTTTGACTGACTAGCAAGCATACGCAACGGGTAATAAAGCCAGAAAGGTCCAATTTAATTTCTTTTAATGTACCCTCCCAATGACCAGCAAATTCCCAATTGGAGACAGCCGATATTTCATTCGTGCGCTGAATAGTTAGGAATCTAGCAATAGCAAATGCAATATGCGAATAACTAGAACGATATTCCAGTATTTGAAAATCCACACATCATTTATTTTGAGATACTCCCATACATTAATTATCTAAGACATTATAAAACGATTGAATGATAAAAACCCAATAAATCAATCACTTTTCAACATTTTTCTTGTACGAAACTTATTTAATTTACACCAAAGACGTATAACTGTACCTACTGTAAAAGTATTTCCGAGAAGAAGTCGATGGGTAGACTAGTGAACCTATATTTTATTTACAAAGCTATTCATTCCGCTGAACGAGCGTAGAAAAATCAATATGCTCGAGCAGCTAATAATTCGTACCGATTAATTATGAACGTAGCTCGCTGGCGAGCGGGAAATTTGCATTGAACTAATTCGAGAACGGCTGATAGATTTATCGAGAAATATTTGCCACGCAAACAAGTAGCCGGGCGGATAATCCAACAGGATGGAATCGGATCAAAATCAGTGTAGCAGACGGGCATCCAAGTTAGGATCACAACACTATTGGAGCGCCGCTGTTCCAAGGCATTAATAAACGCTTCAATTGCATCGTCAGTAACACGTTATTGCCGATAAAATCTGGTAAAGCACTTTTATAATTCGAAGGAACGGAGAGATAGTGAGATAGGAAGAAAACGAGCGCGGTTCGAATCGAACCGATTGGAATTCAAGGGTCAGATATTAGCGTAACCCAGAAAAGTTCCCTCGAAGTAATAAAGTAAAGTGGAATTTCGCTCCGGGGAATTTGCTGGCTTGGCGAATCGGACGCGTTTTCATTTGGACAGTTAGATAAAGTTTTCGGGATATGTAACGAGATATTAATCCGCATGGCATGTCGTGCCGGGCACAACAGAGAGGTGTCAGGGATTTCACAGATTCTGGCTGGCAGAACGCGGCCAGAACGATTGTGAAAAATGAATATCACCGATATTGATCTGGTCAATTCCGCGCAACGAATACATATGTAGCGCACTACCGTTCGGATACAAGCAAATTAATCATTGATACACGCGCACAATTATTGTACTGCATTTCATGCATCCGGAATCGACAAATATTTGATAACCGCCCGTCGACGCTCGTCCAGCGCAGCGTCAGCCAGATTTCCATCGGGCCACCAAAAATCATTTCACTTTCAAATCTTGCTTGCTCCGACCACGACAACACACCCTTGCTCTGCGTTCAATGGAAGATTCCCCATGAGGCTTCACAGAACACAAACAATTTCATGTATCAAATACCTATAACTATATATACCTAGTATATCAATTATAATTGGACCTCTTCACGTCACATGTCCTTTATTTATTGGTAGTACGTTTATCACATTATTATGATTGCTGAAATTCTCATGGGAGATGGCAAAATTCAGTAATATAAATCTTAGCATAATTTCAATGATTTGCAAATCAGTCAAGAATAGACATCTCAAAAGAATTATCCTACAAATATATCAACACTTATCATCAAAGGATTACTTGTATTTCAATTATATAAAAATCATGAAATCATAATATCTATAAGTCTCATTACATCCAGTCAGACCAGTTTAAAGACGATCATCGATGACAAGATCGCGGGTGTTCTTCGAACACACTTAGTAGATATTGTTCCAAGTGTGCGGGCGGAAAGTTCGATCGCCATACACCGATAACGTGTCCGATCCCCGATAAAAGCCGGCGCAAAAATAGTTTTACGTTCGCTCGTAATTTTCGTTGACCACGAGCGAGCGTTTTAGGAACTTTCTCTCGCGCACTCGATTCTCTATCGTGTCGGGAAAAGGATAGCAGGTTCGATAACACACCGGTTATGGATGATCCAAGGACTCTCGAGCGAGCGTAAAGCTCGCTCCCATGAATCTGCATGAACGCGATAGTTATCGTTCGGCAATGCGCCCTGCACGCTCTGTAAACGGCCTGTATACGCTCTGTATATATTGTTACTGTCCACGATATGGATTTCACGATTCCTGCCGGCCGATATACCATCCTCGTTAGAATTATACTGAATGGGAAATCACCGGCCATAAGTATCGCTCTGGCTATTCCCCTAGCCGTTATTGACACCCGTTAAGCTAGTCGATGCTTCGGCTTTATCTTCTTGTTTATACAGGCCGAGCCATTATAAAGTCGCTTAAGCACAGCCCAACTATTCAATTAGAACTGCTAGTAGCTATGCGTTAATACCGAATTCAACCAGTTCTCTAATAGACCGTGTAATAAAGATATAAAAGCACTTTTTCAGTTATCTTAATTGGAAGCCCTGTTAAAAATGTTGCTGAAAATCCTCCATTCGTGCAGGAATGTTTTAGGCAGGCATTCTGCGTCGAAATCCGACCCCATCAACTTGGATTACAGTTGTACATTAGTTAATTTTATATTTTATAAAACAGCATATGTATAATCGTATTACAGAAGTACCTTCAATTTCAGTTTTTGTGTATAATATTCTGATTCGTATAGTTTGAGCGTAGAAAGAAAGGAAATAATACTAAAGAATTGTCTTAAATATAATATAAAGCGTAGCAGAGGGATGCGAAAAAGAATGCAATTTAATTAGTAAAAAACAGAAAGCACAAGCTTTCAAGAAAGCTCGTTATAAACTTTTACCAGATTTGAAACAAAGTTACACTTCAAACGGATTAATTACTAATTCGATGTACAGCGAGTTCCATTACTAGAATGTTGTAACAAAAATCATTATTTCTATCGCGATTAGTTTGGCGGCAGTAATTATAGGGTGATTCTAATTACAAGCATTATTACATAGAGATGATTATACTGCGTGCGGAAAGTGGCGGTCGGTGTTACTATAATAATTCATGCGCAGAGCGGCAGACAATAATTTGACCTTAATTAACGGCGCCAAATTTATGTAAATATTTGCCGCGAGCAGAGCCGAGCATCCGGGCGAAGCGGCACAAACATATAACAGCAGTTTAAGCAACTGCCAAGTAATTCTAATTAGTATTTTAATTGGGCAAACTATGAAGGCACGCTATTCACTCGAGCTCTCCCACGTATGGGCTACCTAGAATCAGCGCTGCCCACAGCAGATCCTTGATATCTACCGAAAAGAGACTGCGCGCACACAAGGATATCTTTGCTGAGCATTTATTAGTGCTGATGCGAATAGCAAACGTCCTGCTGATTTCCGAGAATCGGAGGATCTTAAATAAACTGGCAAGCAAATAGAATAATTATGAATCGGAAAAACATTGTTAGTAAACAATATTGATTTTAGATTCTATTGAAAATTAATATGAAATTTATATATAACTTTAAAATGATATTATATTTTTTTGGTTAATTGTATTAAAGTATACACATAAGAATTTTACATAATTTATTTCAAACACGACTAAGATACAATTTCTTGTCTCTAAAGTAGACTTTATCATTCTAGTACATAAATAATGATTTCTATTTCCATCAAGTTCGCGCCATTGATAACTTACAATTTATTCGAATTTCTCGAAACAAGTATGTACATAGTAGAGGAAATCTCATTCGTGATTCAGGAGTGTTTCGAGAGGAGAAATCGCACGACACTTCGAGTGGAAAAGCGCGTTGGAAAACTATGATAAACGAATGCGTTACTGTCGGAGAAAAGAAGCGCTCGAAGCACGGAGGGCAAGTGGGGTGTCATTTGCGGCTGAGGAAGCTCAATCTGTCAGGTACAAGTGGTACTCGCGCGAGTCCGCGCCGTGTAATTTCGAGTTGTCATAGGTAATTAAATCCGCGCGCCGTCTAACGAGCCCTCCACCGACAATCCATCCCGTTCCAGATTCCCTCGACGACGCGCCGCGCCGCGCTACCACCAAAGGAGTTCGAGCGCACACGTTCAACAAGCCTTTCCATCCACAGCCACCCAAAGAAAAAGAGTGAAAGTAGTTTTCTACGAAAAAGAGCTCGACAGTTAGCATGTTTCCTAAGTAGTTCTCACTCGATTCAATATAGGACTCGCGAAATTAGTGCGTCTATATTTATGACTGCGCGTAATCACCTAATTAATTCTGCTTATAAATGTAGCCGACCAGAAAAAAAGAAGTGAAAGTAGTTCTGTTCGAAAAAAAGGCCGAGCGCTAGCATATGTTACCTAAGTTTAATAATAATAGTCAGTAATGTGTAAGTGGCTTTAAAAAAATATTATTGTTCGATATACCAATGCATTGCAAAAATAGTATAGAAAACTAAGCAAAAGTACGTGATAAATATTAATCATGGAATATATGTATATGTTAGTGATAATGTTATAGTTGATGATACAGATATAGAAAAAGAAGGTTTGCTTGCGCATGCTAGGATGGGATTCCGATTCCCGGGCTGAAACGAACGAGCATGCGTACGAAGCTGGAGGGTGAAAGGATGTAGTGTTCCTCTTGCGGTAGTCAAATTCTTCGAGTGGTTCAAAAATGAGACACTCCACTGGAAAAACGGGCAGCGGCACCCTTGACAGCCTGTTTTCCGCGTACCATCCATCGCACGAGCCTCTTACCAAAATTCTGCCTCCGGATTTTTCCTCTCTTCACGCATGACAAGAGTCGAGAGGACACTCTCGAATCGACTGCGTTGCGTGGGAAACGACAAGATTCTCAAGCGGCTTTGTTAATAGGAAATTGCTCGCCAATTTTTCGAATACCTACATTTTGCTGCTCGCGAACTGAAAATGTTTGGTTCAGAGAGAACATTCTAGATCGAATAGAGACTGAGATTGCTCAATTCTAAAAAGGCTGGCAAGTCTAGGAAGCAATTAAAAGAAGGGCGTGTTAAGGAGAATTAAAGCATCGAGTAAATCAGGTAGGATCGGCGCGAAAGAGTCGGAGCAAAGCGGACACTAAGGGAAAAAGGCTTAAACGGAGCTGTGTTTAACGTTGTATAAATTGTAAGGGGAAAGCCTGGATCCTCTAGTCCTGGACAGATCCCCGGGTGCAAGTGAAAGCTCTCTCGCGGCGCTCGGCAGAAAAATAGCCGGAGATTTTATCTGTTAATTGCCCGGCCCTAAATCCCCGTGAAATAATGCCGCGCCCTCCAGCCGCTATACCAAGGCGACATAAATAAGGCGGCCATAATTACTTTTAAATCGCGTAACCGGGTTCTGGCTGTTTGGCCGATACCGTCGTCCATAATCAGGAATTATCAGAGCATCGGAGCCACACAGGCCTCTAATGGCGCCATTACAGAAAATCACCCGCTTCGTTCCCTTATATCGGCAATGCCTGTTCGACTATTCATGGAATTTCCAAAGGATCTCACCGACCCTCCGCTATGAAAAACGCTCCCATCGAAAGGAGAATTCACCACTCGAATTTATGGCTGGCCAACGCTGGAAGTGGGAACGTAACCTTAATCAAACACGTATCGTCCTCCTATCTCATTCTTCCTTCTACAATACCCTGCTTCAGAACTTAAAAGTAACCTATAACCCAGAAATATACATTCAAAGGTATTTTTTAGAATATACATTCAGTAATTAAAAAGTGATCTCTGCCAAAACATATTTAACTATCTTGCATCTTACGCGAAGGGCAGATAACAGCCTCTTCCATCGAGATGGATTCCTGTCAATATTATCATTAAGAGAGCCGAAGGGAGATTTGCGGGTATTAGGAAAGGACCTGCAGTAATAAAGGAAAGGAGGGAAACGAAGGAGGAAAGGGTAGAAGAAATCGAGTGAAGGAAAGGAAGAGAGAGAGAGTGGGGGTAGGTTTCTTTGACAACGATTTGGCTCCTCGAGCGGAACCACACTGCCGGCCTTTAAGTACCTACTCGAGAGGATGGCGGCAGGGCGCAACGAGTGCGCCGGGCTAAGCAGACTTTCCCAATTACCCAATATCAAGTTTTCACCGGCAGATAATAAAGCCTTAATTAAAACGCGATAATCGCCGTTTATCCTCCGGCACATCGCTACCGTTGTCGCCGTCACCCCATTCCCAGATCCCACGGGAACTACCGCCGGGAATTCGATTTCTAAGATGATTCCACGAGTCGTGCCTAGAATACAATGAACCTTAACCAACTTTGAGCTTTTGCCACCTGATGCAGGAACTATTAATGAACGATTAGCTTTATATCGTTCAATTTCCATTGTATTTTAGATGTGTCTAACCAATAAGTAAAAAGTGTTAGATTATGTATAATCGTCTTTTAAAATAAGGGTCTAATTTTACTGGCGATAGTATAAATGCTTATTGATTTTTCCTACATTTAGTATTCGTATTCGCTACATCAACCACCTGATACTCGCTGTTGGAGGCAAATCAAACTCTTTCTAGTCCCACAGTAACAATATTCACTCGCCTTTCCATTCTTTCTCCATCAGCAACTGGATGTCCCGGAGAATCGCTAGCATAACCTCTGGGACTCCTTAAAACAACTGCTCCACGCATTCTAATACAGAAGCAACAGCCGAGCAGAGTCTTATTCTACTTGTTTCTGGAAGGAAGCGGCTTTACCGTGCTATTCCTCGAGGAAAGACTGGAGCGGGAGTGCTCGAGTGGAGGAGGCGTAAAGTTAGAGGGAGATTGAAAAATACTCGCAAGTTTTCTCGGCTTGAGGACAACGAGGACATTGCCGGAAAGTGAGATGGCAATAGCGAAAGGGGCAGAAACGGGAAGCGCACAGGCTAAATATCGAGGCAAACTGAAATACGGCTGACTAAAGTATTCATAAAGAAGCGACGAGCGAGGAGTACGGAACTTATGACATCAAGGAGCACACACTGTCCAATCTCGAAGGATGCACGCGGCACGCGTTGGGAGCCAACGACAAATTCCATGAATTTCGAATGCTTCCAACATGATAGCGTATTCCTAAGCTCTGCCTGTGGGAGAGCTGTTCTACCTTCCGCTCGAAAGCATAGACGGCATCGTGGCACTCGTGCGTCACGTGTGCAGCTATATATAAATAATACGGAATTTCCTCGACGTCCTGCGACATTGAAATCGAATTCGGTCGCGCGCCGATACCAGCACCGGCAAACGGGAAATTGTTCATCAAAGTTTCCTGTGGCGCACTTTGCCTTTCGGCAAGAGGAGCCTTTCCCCTCGGCGCACCAGCTTTAAGAAATTGCCAATTACCTCGTCATTGTCGCCACGCGGCACCCGACGATCACACGAAATTTTCTCCGAAAATTATCAGCTCCGCAGAATCTCTCTGCAATTCAACACCGCTGACCTTTAAGTGAAATGGCTAGAAACAAATTTTAGTAAAATAATTCTCTTTTTCCGAATAAGTAGAAAGTTTCTGTTGCTTTTCTTGGAGCGTTCTTAAAATCTTTTGCGTCTTTCTTTGATGGAAGTTGCTTATCTTGTTCTCAAAAATCAGGTGTTACTGCGTTAAACATGTAGCTGCTTGCTTGAGCTTTTGCTTATGTATCTTGTACTTAATTTAAGTATTCTGGAATAACAAGTCATTAAGATGCCTGTGAGAGGAATGTCTAATGCTTGGTTCACGGTGTGTTACGTCGTCCCTTTGGGGGAATTGGAATTTTAGAGAAGACTCGTTTGGCAGGTACACTTTTTGCTCTGAAAGCTGTATCCTTGTGTCCCGTTTATTAATTTATCTCGCCAGATGGAAGAGGTTTGACCCGTGAAGAGAACGTTCTCCGCTCCTTTTTTCGGCGATACATATTTTATGAAGGTATCAAGGACGTACTCAATAAAAGCTACATGCCAGCCTCTCCCCAGGGTGTATTGCGACCTCCTCCTACCAATAATTTAATACGTTCCTTCCTATCGGATTTCCACGCTAAGTGCACTCAAAAATGGAAGCATCCGTCTATATTTGGAGCTAGTGGTTTCCAAAACCAGCACATTATAATATCATGTAAGATCACAAAACACCGGGGTCCTCCTGTTTTTACCTTTACAGAAATCGATCCTCTCAACAACTATCTTTAGTATTAATTTTGAATCAACGGTAGTTCAAAAACACGACCTATTAAAGATAATATTGGTTAACTACAATTACTGAAATAGAGCTTTATTAAATTATAGATAAAAGATGTGATGATAGTAGCTTGACATTGGGAGATGCATGAGATAGAGGAGAGAAGGCGATGCATTATATCGGAGAAAGGATCGAAAATCGAGTATCGCGTGTCGCAGCTGGGAGCAGAAACTTCGCTTCGGAGTGGTTGCGCATGAGGAGCGGATCCATCTCCCCAAGGAGACGAGCACCACGTCGTTTCGCGACCCTCTGATGTCCCAGCCATTTTTCCCTGCAACCTGCAAGTAGGACGCACTCCCATTTCACATCGCACATCTTGGCTCGAGCTAGCTCTCCCATCCACGCCAGCATCCGATCCAAGAGGGGTGCGTGTCTTCGTCGGTTTCAAGGCGGCAAGAAGAAGCTAATGTCCCCTGGGAAATCACTTATGACTCCCAGTCTACGTGTTACACCGCGGCGCGGTGTCCTCCTGCCGCGCACTTGGCATTAGCATTATACAATCGGCCCTTTCTTTTCACCGGCAACACACACCACTCCCGTGAAATGCACTCGCACAAAAACAGTTTTCCTTTGACACCAGCAGAGTTAATGCCAGTGGAAAAGTGGGTGAACTAGATATGGGTCAAGAAAGAGTTACATCTTCTTTTTATCGACCCTTTCGTACCTCTTTTATACCAGTTCTTATTCTTCAAAGTCGAATAAATCTATCTTGAACCTAGTATATTTGTCACTTTAATTGTGAAATGAGCTTGAAGATTATTATTTGAATTTTTCGGTAGAAAATATGTAGAGTATGATTATCATCATATTCTGCTTTACTCTTGCAATTGCTAATAATTATGCAAGGAAAACCGAGGCTTTGGAATTCCTAGAGAAATATATTTTAATAGTAGGATTTTTAATTCCGGCAAGTCGTCTAGTTATGAAGAATGAGGGGGAAAACTTCAAAGCACTATCCAGGCTTTCTCAAAATCGGAATGAAATTTGCGTGGGGCGAGTGCACGCGTTCCTGTGGGACTAATGAGTCGGGTACGATTTAAAACTTGTAAATGAAACGGTGACAATGAAAGGCAGCAGCTTCCCACCCTCTCTCGGCTGAATATCCATCATAAATGAAAACTTTCAGCATTCAAACAGTGAATGTCAGTAATTTGCCTGCAGAAAAGACTCTTCAGCGGACGCCACTGGCAGTAGCAGCAGCGCAACCAGCAACGGCAAACTTCTCTCGCTCCCTGAAGTTTCCCGAATTGGCTCTGTCTCTTTTATCGCTGCCATTCATGCCGTACAGCCGCACGTGTATCCCTTTTTTCTCACAATACACCATCCCCGCACGCTAGCCAACTACTACACAATCCCACATAAAAGCAGGAAAAATGTTTACAAATCAAGTGCGCGCACAGTCGAAAACAATGCAGTATTTTTCGCGTAACTTGTTTCCCTTGTAAATCCGAGGTAATTCGCATTTTTCCCCCTTTCTCTTAAATTCAGAACAAAATATTGAAAAAATGAACTATATTAAATTCAGTTTAGTCAAATGTTGGGATTACAATTTTAATTGAGAGCAAGAGTCAGAGTAGTGCCACTTTCGTACCATTTTTATAAAATCTGGTATAAAAAACTAGGCTTCGGGATAATTACAGTTATAGTTTCCAATAATTATAAAGTAATGTTCGTACCGCTTGGACGGTGAAGATGTCTACGATATCACTTAGATTTATCCACCTGAAGAATTCGCAGTCTCGGTAAGTTGTTTAATGGTCGCATGAATAAAAAGTGGGGCAGAACGTAATTGATTTAAAAGGCATTTGAGAGTGGCGGGATAATGGGAATTCATTGTGAAACTGGGCTACAGGGGAGAGCTATTAGTTCTGTATGAGCTTTAATTATTTTAAGGTATTTTGAATCGTCTTAAGCAATTATTGTCCCGGCGACGTAATAGTACCCTTTAATGCCGACAATGCCGCTTTGTTGTTTGCCGGAATACCAGACATCAGCAGCTAAAACACTACCTTCTTTGTCCCCCCCGATAGCAATAATAGGTTATGCTAATAAACGTAGAGCGCTACCTAAGACCTTTTCAGATTGGCCTAATTCACTCAGTCACGATATTCCCTTTATCGCTCTGTGTTTTTCTCCTTTCATATTTCTTGTCTTTCGTCGTTTATATGAAAGGCAAGCAGAGCTAATCTACACTAAATAATGAAGAACGTGAAAAGCTTTACCCAGCTTTCTCATTAGCACCAAAAGAACCAAACTCATGAAGTCCTTTAATCATTTTAAAGCTCCTTTTTCTTATCCTTCGAAAGGACTAAAATCCACAAGGTACTTCATTTGGCATTTATTTTTCCTTTTCCAGAGTTAACAAACATAATTACATCTGCTAATTTGTTTGACACGAACCTCTGTGATTTCGAGGTTCCGAATATAATACCAGAATACACGCAATCGATATTGGTCATTCTAGCGTTAATTTTGTTACACGAGGAGATCGTTTGCAGTTGAATTGATCGGGCAGTTGCATTACAAGTTACCCTTCTCATTGTCCTCCTAGTGTATCAATTCACAGTTGCAACACGAAGCACATATACAAATTACGTTAAAACATCTACCAGTTCTAAAGAATGAAAGAAATACTTCATTGCCTATGAAAAATTGCCAAATTAAATCCGAGTAAAACCAACCCAAAGAAAACACTGGAAAACCGCGGAAAGATAACAGCGGGGATTTACGAGAGACATTTGGGAAGCGGAAAGAGAAATATCTGCGACTGGACATATCAGGTTAGTTTGGAATAGCGCGCTCGAAATATGTATTTCTAAAACGGGTGTCGGTAGTGGTTGTGCATCCCGCTGGATCCATTAGGAATAATTAGTATAAAATAGAGGATGGGAGGAAGGAAGGCAGGAAGGAAGGAGGAAGGAAGGAAGGAAGGAAGGAAGGAAGGAAGGAAGGAAGGAAGGAAGGAAGGAAGGAAGGAAGGAAGGAAGGCGTATGGGTGTAGAGGACTGTTGGCAAAGTAGGGACGTGTGAGTGTATGTGCTTTATCCTGGGCAGACATTAGAGGAAAAGTACGCTTGAAAGCCCTGGAGAGCCGTAGGAGTAAGGGCGAGGGGGTCAATCACCCTGGTGGCCCAGACTCCGCTCCTGGGTTTCCTGGGGAAGCTGGGGAAGCTGGTGGTGCTGGGTTGGTAGACTGTTGCTGCTCTGCTCTGCTCTGCTCTGCTCTGCTCTGCTCTGTTCTGTTCTGCTCTGGGCAGGGGTCAGTCGAGCTTTCAGTTACACCTGGCTGCCGCTGATATATGTGTTTATATAAATGCGCTCGCCTTGTATCTGCATGGCTCGCATACGTGCCTGCATTTTCTCCATGTAATTGGGCTTTATGGGTTAGCTGAGCTGCTACCCTGGGATTTCGTCTGCGCCCAGCTACACTCGCCAACTCCTGCTAATATGAAATTGTGCACACGCCCCATTGAATTTACACCACATCAATAATGCTTTTGCCGCTGCACTAATTTCGCCGATTAATGACGAGCCGCTTGCTCTGCCGCGTCGCGCCACGGCCTGTCCACTCGACCACGAAATTGATAAATCAGGAGGTCTGCTTGGCTAATACTGGGAGAATCGTTCATGAAATGAATGCAACATTTGAATCTTTTCAATGCTCGCATTGTCCAAAGTTCAATATATGCAAATGACATTGTTTCGAGTGATTTAACAGAAGAATAACTCGATTTTCCAAAATGACAATTGTCAAATATAAAGTTTAAACTACTTTAACCTGTGACTTTGATGAGTCTGTTATTGTTAGAATGTGTTTGTATGAAAATAGTAGATTTGGAGGCTGTAGGAAAGTTTTGGACAGCCCTGAGGAGGATGTTAATGGAGGTATTAGAGTCCCACTGGCCGAAAAGGTCTTTCTAGGGGCATGCTATGGCTAAGATTTGTGTCGGCACGGCTAAGAATTGCCGTTCGGGCCATTTGGGAATGAATTGTCGAGGACATTACTGGGGAGAATTGTCGGGGTAACCGGTGGGAGGCGTTTCTCAAAATTATGGCTGCATCCCGGCCGGCATACACGACCCGCAGCCCCGTCTACCCGACCACGTGAAAAGTTCTAATAAATTTCGCGAGGCTTAAGCTAAATCCCACCGAAGAAAGTAATTCGTGTTAGGGCGCCACTCAGACGTGTGCACTATCGTCCTGGGCTACTTTTATAAATTCTTCCTAAACGCCACTGCTACCGGCAATCTCGTTCTCCCTGTAATTCCCCCTTGTCTCACCCACCACATATTTCCCTGCCCTATTGTTTCTCTCCTATTGTTTAACTTCTTTTCCTTTGATAGATGTACCTATTTACCTCCGAGAGATTACATGCAGGCAATGATTTTAGAGGAACCGAGTAAAACTATGGCTTTCTTATTCTATTTGGATGCAGCAAGATTTTAATAAAACTTTATCGAGGCAAGGAGTTTACTTTTATAAAATAACGAATACAGTCAAACATTTGGTAAGAAATCAAAATTATTGCAATCTTTCTGAATTGGTATAACTGAAGAAAAACGCTAGGGAAATCAAACCATCTATCATAGAAGCTCTCAGATTCCAGAGTTGCAACAAACGGATAAAGAAATCTGAGATGAATGAACTCGCGTCTCGAAATTACTAAATTCAATGGTGACACTTGATTCGCGCGGCTCTGTAGAGTAACGGCGAAGAAATTTGAAGTCAATACCTGAAGCAGTAAACCGCTTGGGAAATACGTCGCACGTCCTTGTGTATTACACCTGACATTTCCTCACGGTAACACGTAACCATCCAAGATATCGATATAGGCGGTGGTAACAGATTCCAATGAAAGCATGCAGTTCAAGTGTTACGATTGGCTGAAGAATTTCAGAGATAAACTTTGCAGACTGCAATTAAAAACCATGTGAGTTAAGCAAACTTTATACTATTCACAGAGTTTCTGACTACGAGCATGTTGCATTTATAACTTCAGTTTTAATCCGACATAAAAATGTAAAAAGTAGACCATTTCTACGAAGCAATTCTGCAAAAATATAGAATGTAATAGAATCTCGTTAGAAATTGCAGAGTGGTTGCTCTAATGCGCTAGAGTTTTATTAATAACAATGCGTTAATAGTGTAATCGAGGGATTCTGTAATGGTGCGATATTTCCGCCGCAAATACCGAATGATTTGTGCGCAACGATCGAAAACATTTCCGGTAAACACAAGAAGGAAGCCACTACTAAATTGTTTGGTAGTCAGCAGAGTGTGATAGTATACATTTTGGCATGAGCCTCTGTATAGATCCGGCTGGTACGGCCCATTTCGCTCCGATATCGAATACGATTATAGCCCAACCAGCCAGCCCCACGCTCCACTTCCGAAACCAGGGGAAAAGTCGATCTCTACTCCCTCTCGGCTCCTCCGACTCCCGCAATTTCGGCAATCCGCTCTGCACCGGGAAAACGGAAATCCCGGACAATGGTAATCCCTCGGTGCAGTCCACCTTCTTACTTTCCATGAATACTGAGCAATTTTTTTCCAACCACCCTACCAGCACTGTTTCCTATGATTACGCCAAGGTTCAAATAGAGACCGCTCTTATATTCGACAGAATATATATTCTCTACGAAACATATTCCACTTTTTATTTAAGCTCACCTCCCTCGCTAATTACATCAGACTTTCAATTAGTCGGTGAGTAGATCGGCAAATAGAAGCCGCCTAGGTCACCGTTAATTAAAATTGACAATGTCTAAAAGCGCAATAATAACGTTGGAAGAGGATAAATTCGACGGATGTCACAAATATGTAAGAAGGATAATCTGGATTCTATCGGAAATGGATCGGGATACTTTAAATATACGGAAATCCTGCTTCAGCCTACGAATGCGCAAGTTGCCCTCCCACTTGACCGGCTTGGAGTACAATAAATCCCTGGTATTTCATGGTTCGTCGATAAAAGTCGTACTGCTATTCCGAAGCAACGTCACGTACGCGTGAATGCGATAACTTTTGAGCGTCAGAAATTTTGGTAGCACCAAGGATTGTATTCAGAGAGAGAATCTTTTAAAGTTAAAAGGACTAACGTTACCGTGTTGCAGCAAATTCAAATGTTATTAGAAAACAGTTGAAATGCGTCGGATAATTATATCAATTCGCTCTTCTTATTACTCTTCTATTAAATAAAAAAATAAATTGCTACCTTTTTAGCAGAAAAAAAGATTGCTGAAAGGATTAAATAAGCGTTTACTTGAGAATGTCTTGAAAAACACAAATGGCGTCGATAAGTTGAGACTTAAAAGTTGCGATGGAGAGAGAGGCGTCGTAAAACTTGGAAACGAAACTCAGCAGTGCTAAAGTCGTCGAGCAGATTCCCGATTATTACCCAGGTGAGAAATAGTGGAAGGTTTCTCGGGGAGGTGGAACTGCTGGCAGGGCGCATCTCAGCAAAAACGTCACGTGCACCCGTCGAAGAAGGATTTACAATAGCAGCGAGAACTTTGGGGAGCCGTGTCCCGCGTCGTTTTTCTTTAACGAAGAACATCTCGAAAGTTTAGTGGCGAAGCTTTATCCTCGCGCGGCTTAACGCCGCCCGATTACAAGGAACTTCCCTTATCCCCGTTCCGAATACGAATCGCACCCTATCGATCCACTGTTTGGAGCCGCTCCGAATGAATCTTAAGTAATTGCCCGAGCGATTCCCTATTGCCGCAATTTGCGCCCGACCTGTTTCCCGTTGTTCAATTTAATTAACACTCCCCCACCCTCCCTCGCCGCCTCTACACAGCTCTTCTTAATCCATTGCAATCGATTGCACTCTCCGTATTTGGGATGCTTCGCAAATAGCCTCACGAAAGCCAAGATGCCGAAGCCCTCCTTCACGTCGCAACACGGATTTCCCTTTGAGTTTCGAGGATTTCACTCCATCTTTCCTTATGTCGACATACTTTTCTTTATCAATACAAAATATTTAATACAAAAGAGGATAATAATAATATTTGGAGGATGTTTATTGTAAATCAGGCGTAACTTGAGTATTATATTGAATAATTAGAGCATGGTTAAATTACTCTTCTGTATTTATTTCAATACAGTTTCTCCATGAGTAATTAAGATGTAGCAACTGTGAATGATTCTTGCAGCTAACATGAATAACAATCCTGGTGCTTGACAGTGAATACAGGTTCTAAAGACATTCAATACAACTACGTGAGACGATTGCGAGTACCAATTAACATCACCTTCACCGAGACGAACAGAAATCGCATCAGTTTAATTGGCCGTGCCGAGCAGTATTCCCCTTAACATCGGCTCTCCTATTCCCAAGCATTACAAGGGTAGTAATAAGCCAGAGATTCAAAGTCTATCCTTTTAAACACACAATGAATCCTCCGGGAGGATCGTTCGAATCCTGGCGTATCGACGAAAATCTGTTAATGAGCGTAGCACCAGGCCTTTCTAGCAAGCTATCGATTTCTCTGATTCCGGTTTGTCAAAGGCCTCTTCTTTCCTCCCAGCGAGCCCTGCTTTTCGTCACTGTGTCCTCTCGAGCGCTCGAAAAAAGGAAGGTCGTACTTGCGGATCGTTGAAGGAAAAAGTGTCCCGGCTGAATACGTTATTAACGACCAACGGCGATTTTCCCTCAGGATTAATGCACGCTCCATTTGAGAATGTGTATGGCCAGGTTTGACTGTATGGCCCCTTGTGGCGGCGCGGCGGCTGGTTGGTTGGTCCACGGTTCGTCGAAGAAAATGTGGGAAAAGAGGAAGCCGGGCATATCGGGAAATGGAGCAGTTGCGTGGAGAGAAGGCACGGCGACGTGGTTCGTTAACGCTTTCATTCGAAAGCGATTCTCCGCAAAGCCAATATGTGGCCCCTTTCCAGCTCTCTCTCTCTCTCTCTTTCTCTCTCTCTCTCTCTCTCTCTCTCTCTCTCTCTCTCTCTCTCTCTTTTCCAGCCGTTTAGCGTGACTGAGCTAGCCCCGACAGGCATTTTGAGAAATTCGAAACAGGAAACCAGAAGGATTTCAAAAGCTTCGCGACACAGGCCACTTGGCCTATTTCCCACTAAATCATCATTTAATTGGCTTTTATGCGCAATTATAATATAACCTGATTTGTTACAAATGAATCTACGCTAATATTCATCTAGATTTGTATCATTTACTGTGCAGAATATATAAATATAATCAGAAATCGAAATAGGGACAGAAATAAAACTAAGAGCGGAGGATGAAAGTGTTGACTGTAAATGCAGGTTGTATCCTTGATTAATAGAAAATGGAGTTGAGTAAGTTTCCAGTAGAACGTGGCGATAGTGGCGCAGTGGAATGGCAAGCAATGGGGAGTTTCCGCATTATTTATCGAAACTCAATACACCTTAAAGGAGGCATCAATTTCGCATTACGCCTATTCAGGGGGTTCGTCGGTTGAAGTCGAAAATCGCTATCCAACGAATGGCGCATCGCTGGCACATAAAGCATTCCGGGCGGAGAGGAGGCCGCCAGAATTGCCATAGAGAAATAGAGACAGAGAGAGAGAGAAATTGGTCAGGGAAGGAAGAGCGGAGGAGAGGAGAGAGCGATTTAACGGAGAGGATAGAGCCAGAGAACACTGGAATCGACTAGTCGTGTGTAAAGAATTTCTCCCGTCGATGGGACGAACTTTCGCTATAAACTACCAATTCCGTCCCTTCGGCTTTCGATCGGCCGACGCAACTATTCGAGTGGATACCTTTATGTGCACTTTACCCCCACTCGCTTCAAAGACCACTGTACACTCCCCCGAAATCATTCTGATGCGTAAGAAATGCGAATGGTTCTTCTACCGTAATGCAACTTCAAACTACCCAATTGGGTGTTCCAGTCATTCAGAATATGTATTCATTTGATGTAGAAGTTTGTAAGTGCAAAGAAACATACAAAGATTCCTTGTAAATCTGTAAGCACTGTAGCATGACTTTAAAAATATATTGTAATTGACGTACATGTTAGGTAATTCCTAATTTTAAACAGAATTATCCTTATTTTATGATATCCAAGGAATAAAGGCGCGTGTCATGTTTATTACAATACTTTGTTAGGTTATGAGTTGTTGAAAGTTCTGTCTCGAATAACGTCTTGTTTCCTGGCATTTGAGAAGGAAGGAGAGTGGCGCTATCGTGTAAATAGTTCCTTTGGAGAGATCACCTTGCGGAAGAAAGAGGCAGGCAGTTGCAGGCAGCTACCTGCTCGTTCGCTCGCTTGGTAGAATGAAATAGAATTAGCGCAGTGCTCACGTGCTACATGCCGGTATCCTTCTCTCACTCTCTTTACTTCTGAGACGAAAGTACGTGCCACGAATGGCAGGCTGGCCCGTGAATTTCCTTGAGTTAAGCGTTCCAGTTCAGAAGGAAATTACAGCCTGAGAGAGGGAGACGTGGAGGAGGAGGAGGAGGAGGAGGAGGAGGAAGAGGAAGAGGAAGAGGGTGAAGGAAGCGAGAGCGGTAAAGGATGAGGGCGCAAAGCGAGTGGGAGGTACAGCGAAAACAGTAAAGCGATTTGAAGAGCCAGAGAGAAAGAAGCAGGACTCCAACGCAAATAACAATCCCATTTATCGTAATGTTTATTACTGACTGCTGCTGTCTGACCCAGCTCGCCGACTCTTCCCGGATGAAGGGGCGGCCACCTAGTAGAATAGGTCAGTGGAACGCCCCAGTGGAATAGGTCACCCGTGGAGCCAGACGAGGCGTCTGTTTCGACTGGCCCGATCTTTCCACTGGCTGGATTACAACCTTATTTTACTCCCTGTAACCTCAATCTAAATTCAAGCATGCTAATACGTTTTTCATTGCCATCAGCTGATTAACACAAATAGAGCACACAACCTATTGCGGAAAGGTTGTCGGTTAAAGGGTAATTGATTTCGGGAATTTTCTGGAGTTAAACGACAATGAGAAATGAAGACACTTATTTACGACGTGTTGAAAAATGTTGGTACTATTACGAAGGAATAATGTAGGAGTCGACGTGCTAAACAATTCTTTTGCGGTCTATTCTGACAAATTCACAGGGTGAGAAAGATTCTCTTACATCATGCAGTTTGTTTACAGCGGAAGGCCATGATTTAAACAGGATTGATCGAAGTGATCTAAGAAAGGGCTCGACCTGACAACGGATTCTGGTCTAGTCTGGGTGGTTAAGGGAGACAGAGAGGGATGTCGGCGCGTCTGGTCGGAAATCTCGGGGTCCAGTGGCAGGCTGCGACACTTCGGGAATTTCTTTGGCGATTTATGGCCAGGCTCAGGGCGCGCCGCTGAGTTCCCGGAAAACTGGCATGTGTTACAACTTTTCGAAGCAACGAGACCGCCATGGTGGGAGGGTGTCCGCCCCGACGCTCCTACCAAGAGAAGGGAGCTGCCCGAAGTTGGAAGGAGAAGGCGTCGCGATAAAGTTGCTCGTCTGCGCGTCAGATATTCCACTCGTATTTCTTACGAAGAGATTGGATATTTGTTACAGCAGCCGCGAACGATAACGCGCGCCGAACCCCTGCATCCCCGAATTCTACGTTGATTTATGGCGGAAGCATGTAAGTGCTGATACAAACCTTTCATTTGCCGGAGGATCGAGCATCGACTAATACTGTCAATTCATATCAATGTTACTGTCTTTCTTGCACACTAAATTTGAATAGTTTTAGAAAATAGAAGTATGTCGGATAATTATTTTCATCTACTCTTCTTATTCCTCTTTTATTGAATGTTATTAATCTTAGCTGTATAGAAATAGCGCAACCGAACTCCTGTTTCCCCCAGTTCCACACCGATTTATGTCGAAAGCATGCAAGTGCTGATACAAACCTTTCATTTGCCGGTGGACCGAGGACCGAGAACCCGACTAATACAGCCAATTCATATTGCTGATATATTTCTCCCGGCAACTTCCGCTCCAATTAATCTCCCCCTGCCAATTCGCACCGCCACCCATACCCACCACTTCCGTCCTCGGTATTATGCTCGGCACGTAAATGTGGCTCACTTACACCGGGAAAAGGGAGCGAAAGATGTATATCTTGAAGATAGCTTAGAAGGGATCAAGAGAAATACGGATCGTGCCGATAAAACTTTAAAGATCAATAATGTAACCACGGGGAATTCGCATTCAGGAATAGTACGATGATGTAATATTAGGTGAATTTATTATATTTTACTAGAATACGTGGGAATACATTTTTTCAAGGCATAATTGAATGGATCACATCTCTGAGAATCTAGGATAATAATTAGTCTGTAATAATTGACGAAAGAGATTTAGTACAGACTTAATAAATCTTCGTTGTGGAACAATATGAGAGTCATCGGAGTCAGAAGGATGTAGGATAGTCTGATGACTAAGGTACGGAAGTTCACGGAATAATTTCTATCAGCGTGCGTGCTTCGCAAAATTCATAACCCAACCCCCATAAAAGGACAGCCCCTCGTAAGACTGCGTGAGGCAGCATCCCCTAAATCTTCGGTTGCACTTAATTACATTCTCAGTGAGCCACCACCCAACCTCCCTCGCATCCCAGACCGACATTTCCCTAACTATGAAAGCTTCCTTGGGACTAGACTAACGACCATTCTATTAGTTCCAAGAGAGAAAACATTTCCACGACAAGGCGTTACATTTCTGATCTGCAAACAAAAAGATTAATCAACTATCAGTTCCAACGTTTGGAATTCATGCTTAATATTTATCAAAGAGCTAAAATCAATTTTTACTAATTAACATAGTTGCCATTAGCTTGAATATATTTCTTCCATCGTATGAAATAAATGTTTGCGTGACTAAATTACAAGAAAAGATTGGAGCATCTGACAATGCCAATATTATATTGAATTCTCTGGAGTTTTGTTGCTTGAATATTATCAGCGCGCACATTGCATCTTATTTATTGCTGAAAACTCGATCTGCGAAATAAGAAGAGCGCCCGGAAGTGTGAGAAAACTCGCACCGGGCGATATAGAAGTTCCACAGGCGAGCTGGAAGTTCGAACTGAGAAGTTTCCGAAGTAATTCAATAATACGACGTGGCAAAGACGAAACTATATAATGAGAGTGCCTTTCGCGATATAATTACCTGGGCTAATGAATATTGGATGAAATTTAATCGCTCATAAACCGATGGCGCCCACGGGAGAGAGGTTTATATGTACTGGTAGATTCGGATAGGTGCAAGACTCTCGAGGGAAGCAATATTCACGATAAGTAAATACCTGCGAAATGGCTTTAATGATTGGGACCAGTCACATTTGGGAATAATGGCCCCGTTAAATCGTCGGTGCTTAATATCACTCATAATTATTCAGTGAAAGCATGTAATCGAGATATTGAACGATGTCCGATCACCAGGCAAATATAATACTTCTTTAAAACTTCGAAAAGTATCAATCGCACTCGCACTAAATCTTCATCGGCCGTTCATTTAAATCACCAATGAACAAATCGTTATTCTTTGTTAGTAATGATTAAATTTACAGGAAAATACAACTGTTTAGTCAACAATCCATGAAGAGCAAATTCTAATGAATATCCATATGTATTACATTACAAATGCTATGCGTTTGAATCAAATAATTCCAGTATCGCTTGCAATGAAGAGCACTTGAAGGTATCTAGTGTGTACAGGTTGGTGATATCAGTATTTGTGGTGTATGGGAGGACGAAATTGCATGGGGTAATGGGGCATGTGTCCCATTAAAAGGACTGCTCAGTGCACAGGGCGTTTGTACAAGGTGATTGCGAGCAATCCTCTGGTGGCGTCAATAGCGTATACAAGCGTCCCATTTCAAAAGGACGTCTTAGGTCCTAGCACTCCGTGGACACGTACATTTGCGTTGGTAATCCGTCTACGCTTCCATGCTGGTGCCAGCATATTCCACTGGTCTGATTGGAGGGAGACAGGGGCTTTCGTCGTTCCCAACTCCAATAGAATCGCGCATCAGTTATCAACTGTTAATACCGGAGATAAGTAGCCGCGAGGATAAAGCCGGGCTTCGGCATTCGCTCCAGGCAACCAGTGCCTATTCCAATGCCATTTAATTAGCTTTATTCCGCATTGATAGCCCGCCGATGCTTATCTATTCGAGGGATGAAAGTTTTATACGATAATAGAAACTCTATCCAATTTCATGTCGATTGTGTTTAATGCAGAGATTATTATATTTAGTAACGCAAGATTGACTTCAATTTATTATTCGCAATTTAATAAGATCAGGCTGTGAAAGATTGGAGAATAATTAATTCGATCATATGTAAAAACGAGCTCTATGATAGATGAAGTATATCCGAAAGAATATCTTACCTGACAATTAATAAAGATACACTCGGTTAATTATAAAATATTAGTCAACCAAGACAAATACTGGTATTCTGGTCATAAGAAACCATACAACAGCGGGTAGTTTAAGTTCACAGGGAATAAATACATCAAGTTAGAAAGGAAAAAATTAGCATCTCATGCTTGTTTATGAGGCAGGTGTTAAGGGTCAGGTGCGGCAGACCTAGATTTTCAATTGCATTAACGGTATATCGCGAGTTACACGATACCTTGCCGTGTAGACAAGTTATCAGTGCCGAGACCAGCTCCCGACTCACGTAGAGCCAGCCCTGGCTACGTATTCAGCGCGCCTCGTATTATAATTAATCATAATTATGTCAGTGGCACTCCTGCGAACCTTCCGCACCCCCGCGCTCCGCGCCGAGCACCCTCGCGCCGGATGCTGTAACCCAGATTTGTCCTCGGCGGTGCGCGCGAGCCACCGGCAAACACTGCCGACAACCAAGCAAGACTGTTTCCACTTTTTCATCGTCTGCGAGCATAACAGCTGCAGATGGACTCTTTTCAACCCCTTAACGCATGCTCTTTTTCCGACAGCACCACCCGAGACAATCTTTTTAGTTAGATTTGCATGCTTGATGCCGGTGAGAAAAAAGGTAAACAGTCGTGATGGACCTCGGTTGTAATATTATCGGCAATATTTATGATCCAAGTTCTTTATATACATATTGTGCATTTAAGTTGCTGATGGAATTAATGTATTGTGTGAACTTTGAATTTTAAGGTCTAATAAATAAACCAGACGTAACTGGGACTGTTTTATTAAAAGTAAAATATGTATGCTGATGCAAAAAGACAGAATTATTTATTGGCACAATAATGAAAGCCCTTAACTGGTAATAACTGGAATTTAATTAGGCTAGAAAAAGGAATTTATGGGACATTAAATTGAATTAATAAGCGAGAACATTAAAGATTTTCTATCGACAAGGGAGTTACACAAAATGCAGTAAAGATTTATCGTACGAGAAATCAGTGGCATTCAAAGGCAGTAATTGTGCCAAGAGGAATTAATAAAGGGTGAGTTTTAAGGGGTGTCGCATGGAGAGGGAATTACCAGGCGAAATCTCGAGATACAGAGAGTGAGGGGATAAAGGAGGAAGGTGACAGGCGGAAGGGAAGGCGCGAACCATTCCCCGAGGATCGGAGACAAGACACCTCGCCGGAATAATATTCCCGTCGTTTCCAGCGGCGGACTATACCGTTCCCGCTCCCGCTCCCGCTCTCGCTACCGCTCCCGGTGCTCTCTGCTGGCCCATTGTTAGAGCACGCAATATCTGACGCGGCTATTTCAACAGCCCGGCGATGATTACTGTCCCGATCCTCCAACGATGTGTCACTTTCAGATCGAGCCTGCTATCCTAAGCAATCATCTGCACTACGGGGAAAAATGTCCAAAAAATTCCACGAAATCTTTCGAAAAATGTGTAAAGTTTTATCTTTAATGAGGGATTTTCATAGCTTTAATTAAGATAGATTACTCAATTACCTTAAACTTTGAAAGTAATTTAAAGAATAACACAAGGGTCTAGTATCAAAGAATAAATCAGGCGAGACTTTAATAATTTAACTATTTCAATATTACATTGTAATATACAAAGTGATATAACTGACGATATGCAAGTAAATAGGTTGTCATTTTGAGATAAGGATATGCCAAGCATAAACCTGTGCAAGTAGGACGTAGTCATAAGCAGTGTAGTACTGATCCGTACATACTGACAAGGAGGACAACTCCTCGACATATCATACACGAGTCTACCCAGCATATTCGTTGCAGAGATCTCATTTATCCGTCTCAAAGAATCCCGAAATAGGAAAGGGGGTGGTGGTCCATTAAAATCACTCTCATCACGTTAAGACACGCGGAGAGAGGAGCCAGTTGGCCGGAGGCCTCATTTGCGGGAGAGGGTGTATGTATGCCGCAGAGGGAAACGCAGACTAGAAGAGGAAGTTGTTTCGATAGGAAACGTTTCAAGCGTACGACGTGACCTCATTACAACGGTGAATCACAGAAAGTACAGAAAACTGGAAATTCTCTCTCCATGACCTCTGACCCCAACTGGAAGCCGGCCTTCCCTTCCCGAGCAGCCACCTTTCCGCTCCTGCACCTGCTCGCGCTCGCGCTCGCTCGCCTCGTTCCGAGGACGCAGTAGGAATTAAAAAGTTTCAATGCCTTTCAGGGAGCGTAAAAGCTTACGGATTGGCGCGGTTAGCCGCGCCGGCCTGGCGGTCGCCTATGATTTCATCAAAGTTCGACTTTGCGGAATAAATTGGAATCGCCGTTAAATTGTTCCGCCCTATTGAAGTACCCGGCTAACCGGCTCTCCTCCCCCTCTCTCGCCGAACTCACCCCCCCGCCCCCCTACGCCCACACTCCAATCCTCCAACCCACATGTGAACCGTTTAAAGAGGTCCACTTTTTATTGTAAACTAAATGGAAATTCTTGCACAATTGAGAGCAGGAAACGCTTACAGTGTACTTTCCCAATGCAATTCCGGCCGAATTATTTCATGAAATTGAATGGTGAAAGTTCTTTAACGATAATGTTCCGGTTTTTAGTTCGATGATCGGCCTTGTGCTTCTACCTC
Source organism: Ectemnius lituratus (assembly GCA_910593735.2). Classification (NCBI taxonomy): domain Eukaryota; kingdom Metazoa; phylum Arthropoda; class Insecta; order Hymenoptera; family Crabronidae; genus Ectemnius; species Ectemnius lituratus. The sequence goes on along the minus strand of OU343036.1, from coordinate 12,830,127 downwards.
GCTCCATTTTTATCCCGGACTTGCAAGGGGCGACTCCATTCGGGGTTAAATGTGGGGACTTTCGCATTGAATTTTGACAAATGATCGAGGTAAGCGGAACGATTGTTTCCTTGTGTACGCCAAGGGGAATACATGTGTAACACTTGCAACGCTGAGTGCACAAAGTAATACACATTTTTGCGTTAAGTACAACTTCATAAAACAGTAGAAGTTTTCATTCCTGTTATAAAAATCAAACATTATAAATAACGCCTTAAGCATTAAAACTTTTGAAATGTAAGATGAGAAACTATATTTTTTAAAAGGAAAAACATTTACTATATTTAGAAATACCAATAAACTAATGAATTTCTTAGTTCAGCTAATATACTTTGGTATCTATTTGAAGTGATTAATGCTCACAAGGTAGCAGCAGCATTCTAATTCAAATTTCACACGTGCCATTGATTCCAGTAGTACATTTTTTCCTGCAGTAATTTAAACAGCCCTCGCTGTAAAGGAATTCCAGCGTAGAAAGAAGGGCGAGGATCCGGCATTCGCATGGTCCAGCGAGTGGAGAAAAGAGCGTCCATAAAGTTCCAAGGTTCTTGTTTCCCCGGATAAAAAGCATATAATGGCAAACTCGATTAAGTTCAGGCGGCACAATTTTAAGGAGAGGAGACGTGGGAGGTGGGAGGTGGAGGGCAAACCCTTAAGCCCGCGTACTTAATTAGTTTTACTTAACGGGGCAGATAGAATTTCGAAATTCAGGCCAGCTCTCACTTATACGAAGATCGGAAAGGCATGCAGCTAGGTGACGTGAGACCCAGATTCACCTGAGTAGTCGCACGGAGCTTCTTTCGAGCAACGAGTGCACCTCTTATACCACAATCGTGAGGTAATAGTGCGCCACTAATTAAAATTATTAACGCCCATGTCCGACTTAGATCGTCAGAATTAAACTGCCATTTAAAGCCTTCGACTTCAAGCTATTCGTGATAGCTTGACATTTATAATAGATGTCAATTTATATAATTTGTCAGAGTACCTTAATACTTCATCGAAACAAATTTCAGTAATGAAATAAAATTACTTACATGTGAAAATGACATTCATCTACCCATCTTCAAATAAGTAAATATGTCTTACCTGGAACAGACAATGGAGAAATGCATATTAGTTTTATAAAAAGCTGTTTCTGTCGAATATTGTTGTCATTTCTGAGGTGCGGGTGGCAATTTCATTGAATCAATTAGCGAGTTGATAACAGGACTAATGACACGACTAACGACCTGGCAACTGGAATCAACGACTCGGCTGACTTTAATAATTAATCGGAACAGAGATCCGTCTGGCAGTCGTTCTTGGTGATACTCTCGGCGACACTGTTGAGTTTCTCAGCCCTCTTTCTAGAGGCCACGGCAAGCACTGGCTGCCCCAACCAACCCACAACCCTTTGCCCTTCCCTTTCCCTATTGCGGATTCTATTCATATTTCAAGACGTATTCTACTTCGCTCGCCTGAGTGCTTTCAGCCTTTCACCACAATGGACGACTACAATCAATTTAAAGAAAAATTTTTGCCAAAGAATTCCTTATTCAGCTGCGAGCAATAATATCAGAACACATATTGTATGAATAGAAAATAATAAAAGAAAATGCACTTATAAGGTAAGAAAGAAGATACTCTGAAAGAAGCGGAGATATTTGGTATGAGGAAAGCTTTAAGAGTAGCTGCCACGAAAGGGTAGCCGAATCATTTAACCCTCATAGTAGGAAGGAAAGTAACAGTGACCACACTGACACGCTTTTACACGAGCGACACCTCGTTAAAGATGACGCGTTGCTTTCCTTTCAGACTGGAATTCATGGGTTCTGAATGACGCACCCTTCGTCTTCGACCTTTACATATTAATACCTGTCCTAAGTGATAAATACATTCACTGACAAGAGTTAACATATAGGTGTTCTATTTAATAGTACGCTGCATTTTGTTAATTCATTTATAGATGAAATAAGACAGAATATGCGCTTGTGCGCTTGAAACTTGATAGCAATACGAATGAAGATTTCAAGATATGGAAATATGGCAGGTTCACAGTAGCCGAGTCCGAGTAACTTGAAGCATGCGAAGAAGCTTAAAGCTTCGAAGGAAAAAAGAGGAAAGTCAAAAGGAGTGTACAGGAAAACATCTTTCGAAGTCGACGAGTTGCAAAGGATATCGTGGGTGAAACTGACTTCCTGGAGCGCATGGTGTGCGGAGCGCACAATGCAATCTTCCACGGTCCACGGGGCACAATGGTGAAGTTGGTGAACTTTCCGAATAAATCAAAGGCGGGCAAAGATAAAATTGTAATGAGCGCGGAGATAGAGAAATTTATGTGTCTGCTCTAGTTCTGCCGCTCGCCGCGGAACGAGCAGGAAGAGCATCCGTCCTCAGGAGAGGACTTCTTTTCACAAGGACTTGAATCACTGCGCAACTACCTTAGCAGTCCTCCTACTTCCTAAAAATGTCTTCCGCCCTACGATTACTATAAAGGTCAACTTGTATTATACTAGATTCTAAAGGAATTGCTGGATCAGGTAACCTTTAGTACTCGAACAATGTTCTAACAAAATACTAACCCTAAAGGATCAGAATGAACAATTGTAAGTAGACTTCAAAGCGTTCATTGTACATATAAAAAAAGAGATGAATCACAGAAAGATTGTGTTAATACAACATACCAGAAGATTATTTAAAGAGACACGGAATGCTTTATGAAGGTCCTAGAAAATTTGCAGAGGGAACTCGCATCAGTGGGAGTGTCCACTTAAAGTCTTACTCTAATCGTAATCGGGCTGGTGAGTGTACATAACCATAAGGAGATATTAGAGGAAGGTATCACAGGTGGATGAGGATTTCAGGAAGGAGGAATTCAGCATCGATTAGACGTGTGCTAGCCCGGACGATGTGGGTTCATGTAGAGGAAGCGGTTACGACCCCATAACGGCCAGGCAGAGTAACCCCATTAACGGAATCCTTTAAATCCCATTGCCCACGAGGGCGTGCCAGGGTGGCAGCTTCGCTACTCCTGGAATCCGTAGGGATGGTTAGAGCGATACCAGAAGCCTATCAGCATCAGATGGTCCAGTTCTTGAGGTGGGAGGGGTATACAGCCGCTTTTTGGTACGACTAGCCTGCTAGTAGATACTTGCTAGGGTTAATCGAAGCTTAATCGCTCGTTTTATGACTATGTTCCGCCAGATCAACTGGCATCAGGATGGGCATGTTCATTCATGATTTCCGAGCTTAGGTCATCGCCCGATTAGGATCAACTGTTTGATCTTCATACGATTAACGCCCCTCTCAATTCCCTACTTGATCAAGTGTTTATAGCAATCCTTGTTCAATAATAACAACATGTCTAATAGGATATTTCCATCACAAAGCGAAGTAGTATTCATATGTTTTTTTAGTATCTTACAAGAGAATATTGCAGTTATCAAGTGAAGCTCGATCCATCTTCCCTCGCATGTCGGCCTTATTTCATTAATGCGCTTTCGCAATTTAATTTTACATGTCGTTTCACATCGTTTCAATCCCCAGGGGCTTTCGACTGTACCGGGTGGCCTGGTACGACTGGAGGGGAAAAAAATCCGCTGGAAACAAGGATATATTATCAGGCGGCGAGCAGTGGTGCAGGCGTGGCTGTAAATGCGATATAGGTAGAGGGCAGGCTTGGCGAGTATAGGAGAGAGAGCATGGTACATAGTAGGGCAGCCATGAGCAGAGCTTTATTTGCCGACGCACGTAGGGCACCGGCTCCATTCATTCGCGCCCTACTTATCTTCGTTCGCGGTGTTATACGCCTTCCATAAAAGTGTCAACTAAATCATCAGGCGGCCCACTTCGAAACTAGGCAGCCCTCTGTGCTCGGCTCCTGCCTTTGTCACCCGGTGCGACCGCCGCTCGTGCTCGCGCTCGTGCTCGCGCTCACCTCACTCGCTCGCTCGCTCGCTCGACTCGAATTCGTGATTCCGGCATTTCTGTTTTACACAGCTCGATTTATGGCTCTCCGCGAAATGGCCCGCGTCTTAACGAGGGCCGAGCTTTAGCTCTGCCTTTCACCTCGAGCTTTATCCCCACTGACATCCTGCCGCAGACACATAAAAGTCCCCGGACAAAAAAGTCTTTGTATGTAACGAAAAAGAAAGGATCGAAGGTGTCTTTCCATTGATATGCGCGTTTCTCTTTTATGAAGCTCTTTTCTAGCTTTATCGATACACGTTCCACTAAGATTAGTGTATTTCGAGAACGAATAGTATTTACAATCGCATTCGATCAGAGCATAATTGTGTCATCTTAATTGACAACTAACTTAAAAACAACAACTTAAAAATTGTCGTATTATAATTCAAAGTACTTGGTAACTTTAAAGATTTTTCTACAAACAACTATTTACTTCTAGCAATATACGAGTACGCGTTGAATTAGGGTTGAAGACAGAAAGTTTCTTGGAAAAACGATCACCAGTAGTACTTCCCTTGAGTTTCGCAGTAGTCAGGCGACTAGTCTGGTGGGCGCGCACGAGTCGCGTATAACTGGATCGGGGTCAGGAGTTAGTCTAGTGGTGATTTAGAAAACTGCGCGTATGCGAGGGGCAAGGGAGGGTAAGGGCGAGGGTAAGAGTAAGGGTGGCGGCGGCGACGGCGGCGGGTATGGGACTATAGTGCGCCAGCACTAGTTTCCCGAGAATGAAGTGCTTTTCCTGGGGAGAGAGCCCAGTGTACTCACTTCTTTGGAAGGATTGAGTGAAATGCGAGGGGCGAACCGGGGAGTGTAATTCCACTCTCCAAGGTGATACCTCGTGATGAGAGACAGAAGAGCCAACGCGCTCGTCGACCGGTGTCTATGTGCCTGCTTCTCTCTTACTCTCCCACTCTCATCTCATCTCTCCCTCCCTACCCCCCCCTCTCTCTCTCTCTCTCTCTCTCTCTCTCTCTCTCTCTCTCTCTCTCTCTCTCTCTCCGTATAGTGCTGGATATTAATCCTAACTAGCGTGACAACCGAGTGTATTAGCTTAGACGATGCTTCATGCGCCCGTCTGATATGTGTAACCATTATACCGTGGAAAGCCTCATGAATATCTGAACCAGAGCCGCCCCGGGAAAATGTTGCTGACGTTCTAACGCCCTAACAACAATTCCCAATTATTCACCAAGATTGGCTTAGGGCTACGTAACTCGAGTTCGCGCCGCGCCGTCGCTAATTGGTCTTGGGTATTCGATAACATACAGGTATTATTTTCTAGTGACGTGATCGTCTGTGAAAACAGTCCCTCTTGGCACGCGATGTTATTTGTATTACGATTAATTGAACCAACGTTCATTAAGCAAACCTTTGGAACAGTCTTCCACGACAATGTTAAAAATGGAATTGAAAAGTCTATATTCATTGAAAAGAATTGTAAGTAAAATGTTACTTTAATGTGGGATTAATTTAATAAGGTAAATTCGAATATTTAATTAGGAAGGTATAAAGGCTGCGATTATAAATTTTATAGAAGTACAGAGAATGGTACAGCAACAGTTAGAATTTTTGTTCAAAGGAAGAAAAGTGTAGGTTGTTTTGGGTAGACGCATGGAAGGTCCAGCGGAAGCGGATTGGTAGGTTAATGGTTCGTCCGCTCGTAAATGGTAATCGCGGAGGAGCTGTCGATGGGAAGAGTATGCGCGGGGCACACAGGTTGTTATCAGAGAAGGCTATCGAAAGGTAGCTATCGGCTATAAAGTCAAGAACGATCAGAGAGACAGAAGGAGGAGAAGAAAGAGGGGTTCGACCAGTCGAGGACATTTATGCGCCATTTCGCGGACTCCACGCGTCGTATACCGAATGTCTTCACACAGGAGTGTCCTCTTGGATCAACATTCACACAATCTCGTGGGACTTAGGATGGCCCACGAGGATCACCATCTAAGATCAGACTATGACCATCAGGAATGGCGACACCGATCGAGGGTTGCCAATCCCAGACGCTAGCCCATCTGGCGTCTGCGTCACTAAATGGATGGTCACCAAATATAACAGACTTTTATTTATTCCAGCCAATTATCAAGCCACATAACAAAAAATATAAGATTTATTTATCTTGAATTCTTTAATTAATTTCGTACGATGTGTTATTCAGTGTTATTAAAACTAGTTGTCGATCAAATAAATGCAGAAAGTTTGCATTTCGATAATAGATTATTCTTCAGGATCAAGGACTCCAGTTTTAGCAGAAGGACGTCTCTTTGTAGAGGAAACAGTGGTGGAAAAAGGGAATGAGCGAAGCAGCATCTATGTTTTGACAGGATGGGTGTATGTTATGCATGCGATAGGCCACATGTACAGCCCGGAGGATCCCTGGCGATCACAGCTGTGGGGAAACGTGGAGCGAAACGGAGGGAGGCGAAAAAAAAGCCGATGAAAAATACGAGGCCGGTTGCGTGTATGTTCTTCAGTACGTCCATTACTTTCTTGATCGGTTTCTGGATGCGAGCCAGCCTGCGAGTAACACTGCCATACTAATTCTCGGATGCCTCGTCGAGCTTTGTAGGGTTTTAGTTTTGCAGGGAGAGTCCGGAATTCCCTAGTCAAAGTATGCCACCTTCTGCATTCGCCAACTGTATTTGCATTGGAATCCAATAGCATGCCGCGGCAGGAGGAGAAAAAACGCAGCGTGTGCACCGGGTTATTTGCTCGTTTCCGTTCTAAACTCTTTTGGGATGAAGCTTTTCAATCTTCCAATATGGCCGCTGCCGCCGCCGCCGTCGAGAATCGAGCCACACGAAGCCCACTGACCGATACTGTACCGTTAATATTAAACTCGATTCCCCATTCAGAATTCGGCCGGATGCTTAATCGAATTTCCGCATTTAATAAATATTAAAAGGATAAAACGCCGGCGAATACGGCGGCTGGCTCTTTTCGGGGCATCGACACCCGCCTCTTGGAACCGCTCCAAGACACCCGGATCAACATTGATGCGCCACTACCGAAAACCGACGGCAATTTTATTGGATTCCTAGCAGCCCACTCCCGGATCCCCTTCTATCCAATGTCTGCGCGCAAAAAATCATTTCCTTTGCAAATCTATTTTCATCGCAGCTTGCTGCGCTTTAACAATTTTCCATTTGTATTGTAAACATAGCTTGGTACTGAGATACTTTATTGGTGAGTTTACTGAACTTCTCATGTCTGATTAGTTAAGTACACAGTATGATACCACTCGATCCCTCTCACTCTACCCTTCCCTTAACCAATATTGAATAATTACGGTACATGCCATTCAATAAACTATTCATACATTTACTACTGATATGTAAGCAATGGCTTTGCATGTATAATATGCTGAAGCATCAATAATTATGGTTTAATAATTACCACTAGAACTATCGAACGGGTGAACATGAAAGATATCCGTGTGCTTAGAAATAGAAATATCTTAATCATTGCTGATTCAAGGATTGAAGCCAAAGCTGGCCAAAATGGTTCGAGTGGGAAAGTGTCAAGCAGAGGGAAGAAAACGGGATCGGAGATGATTTTCGCCGGGCCATTACATAGATGGTGGGAGCGGTGGTGATGCCGGAGCCAGAGCTAGGGCATTCAGTGAAAAGGAATGGTGTGTCGGTCCATCCATAACAAAGGGAATCAAACAGGAGGTTGGAGTAATACGATCGATTCAATTTACCGAAGCCCAGAGAATCCAGCCAGGTCTCATAACGGCCGGGCGGGTTCTCTCCATTTCGCGCAATTACTTTTCATTCGCAGCAGCGGTAGCAGCCAGAGCGAGCGGAACCGTAGATCTTGAGTAGTACGGGCACCAGCAGCATCCACCTCCTTCTCAAGAACACGAGGGCGTGTTCCGCTCCTCCGTCCGCTCCTCCGTCCGCTCCTCCGTCCGCCGCCCCTCAAGGAAAGAAGGCACACCAAGGATATACGAGTCGAAGTCTGCACTTAGGAAGGCAAGGAGAGCCACCAAGAGAAAGGGAGAGGGCCTTCATCTCGATAAGTAAGATAGGAACGAATTCCTCTTTGCTCGGCAACTTTCCTACTGGCAAAGCAGAGTCTGGGTTACGGGCCAAGCCTCCTCTGCACTTTTATCCGAAACCTCCGTATAAAATTAGGCCCTCCTCCACCAAGGACCTCTCCTGCCACCGACGTTTCTTATCCCTTCCGATCGTTCCTCCCCCGTCGCGAGATATCCTCGCGGATACAGGGCTTGTCAAATCTAGAGGAATCATCCTTTATCATGGATCGAACCAATAGCCAATTCTAAGCGCACCCTACGGAATGTTTCCCCTTTTAAGGAATCCAATTAAAAGTGTAAAGAGTTCGACATAAACTTCGGCTTTTGGGGTTAGTTGGGTGGATGGGAAATCTGTGTGGATCCATTTGGAAAATGGACGTTTGAATAGCAGGTGCGAATGTCTGGTTTATCGGTGCGTCGCCAGCCGAGTGAAAAAATGTATCGGAACTTTATCAGCATCGTGTGTATGGGACAGCAAAGGGTCCGCAGGATCCTTGAGTCGGGTCACCTCTTTTTCCCCATCATCAAATTCGTCCTTTGATCCTCTCACGGAACGCGTGTTATCGCTCGGATCGATCTCCCCCTTTTCTTGGCCCGTGGACACCCTGCCTGCCCTGGGAAGAGCCCGTCCATTTCGATAGTGCTGCCACCGCAGCGTCGCTGTCTGCCCGGGGAAGCCTCAAGAGTGATATCTTCCAAGGACTCGATTGACAAATTCATTCCATCTTCGACACCACCATGCATTTATATCGCGTAGAAGATATGTTGCCGGGTTCCGTGTGAAAAACGCTGACGATGGATGCGTCCCCGTTCCTTCTTCTTAGGATGTCTCCGAACTCTCCTTGCTTTCTCACTCATCTTGTCGTTCCGTTTCCCAATCTCGTCTCTTCTGCTCCCCATTTTTCCCAACTTATCTTACATCACCGTTAAATCTTCTGGAATTAGTTTGCCAAAGACTTTTCGTAACACCAAATCCATATCGAATATTTTATACGTATTAAAAATTCAGAAAGTCTTTAAGGAACATGTTTTTAAAAAAAGAAAGGAGGTTTGTATTTGAGGAAAAAGAAGAAATCTAATCCAATCGTGATTCATTAAGTGAAGAATTGTTTTAAGGAAGCATCTAACCGCATTTCATAGTAGACTAGTGCCACTCCCAATGGGGTTTGTGGAGGACTGTTTTAGTGTGGCTGCTTTTTATCAGGACTCCTTTCTCACTGCTATTTCTCAAAATACTGCTGCTACCGTCTCCAGGAGTCTGGCATATTAATGCTTTATGGTAATACGACTGGAGTAGCGCGGCTTTTCCTCGCTGTATCGGTATAACCGTGAGCCAGGAAATGGAAACCAGAAGACATTTATCATTTTTGTTCCAAATTCGGGAGTCTGCGCGGTTTAATTATTTTTTTTACGCCGATCCTCGCCGTCGCAGCCAGCGGCGTCTGGTGACAAGGCGCAAAACCATTAAGGAATTCCCAGCTTCCAAATTTACGAGCTTTCAAACTTCCGGGAATACTGCCTCGATACTCATTTAACACTTATCCCATGTTCTTTTCTTTTCCCTTCGTTAAATTGCTTCGGAATAGTAGAACTCGTAGACTCTGCTCGAAGTTAGTGTTAAATCCCAAGAGAAAATGATGTTATAACCCGTGCAGGTGGCGCAATATTTTCGCAATTAATGCGGACTATCGTTCCAGGTGGCGGTGTAGCCGGCGGATAATCGAATGAAAATCTCGGCAGGATTAGTCGCAGCATATGTAAACGCGCGGGGCCATGTGTTCAAATTACTCGGTGAGCCAATAGCATCAAATCTTAATCCGGGATTTGCGTAGGGTCAGTTCGCCTTATTCCTAGCCGTGGTACTATCCAACTTTGGCCAGTGGCTATCCAGTTGCATTGCGCCGCCGGAATTTCATCGGACGTATGCCACTCCTGGTAATAATAGTTAGCAGCACGCGCCGGACTTAACCCGAACTTCCGCATCCTGCAAGATTGCGCACCATATTTGCCCCTTGATATCGTCACAGAGCTTCCCGTTGCTTTAATCACCGTTTCACTAATCCTTAACACGAACGCGTAAGATTAAAAGATTACTCGAAATATGAAAGCAGCCTGTTTGAATTTATAAGCCGTCATTCAGTAAGGCAAGCTGCAATTTCTGGAGCACACACACACACTCTCGTATTTCATCGAATGCCAGATGCAAACGTCCCAAGAATTTGCCTCTTTAATTCCATCGGCGTGTGTATCTTGTCACGTTTCGAAAATATTACGCGTACCTTCGAGGCCGCATTCGCGCGAATTTCTCTCGACATCCGCGTACTCAGCGCTACTTGAACGTAAATTCCGTAAACGGCTCTAGCGATTTACATTCGCGGCTCAGGATATACGGCATCGATGCTTTCACTGCGATACTCGCATCCCAAGTAAAAGAACGACAACTAGATTTACAGGCTGAAAGAACTCTTAATAGTATCACCGATCAACTGGGATATTTTCCAAGGCTAATTCATTACCGTTCTCGTACAACTATATGTATCCAAGAACGAATGCGATTCTGACTCACTAATTCTCCGAATTAGACTCTAAATAATATATATCCTGACGATCTATCTCTCTGTAGAAGAAGTAGCGGATCGCAACAATCCACCGGAGGATGCCGGCACAGTAGTCATTAGCATGCTCCGAGAGGGATGCACCCACCGAGACACGTGGGGGCTTTCGGGAAATTAGCCAATGCGTTATTATCAGGGTGGCGAGTGTGTGCCAGAGGGAGAAACAGGAGAGGTAGCCCGGGCCTTGTTGGTAATAGGGTTGTGCCTGGGTTTCAGCTAAAGGAAGGAGGCATGCCCATGTTGGCGGTGTTTTAATCCCCGCTGAGCCAGTTGGTAAGTCGCAGCAGCCCGGCAACGAGTGTTCCCGAGCTCGGAGAGTCTGCTGGCAGTGCTGCTGGCCTCGACATAACTCTTCATTCGTGAGGTTAGCCGGTATAACTCTAACTTACTTCCTCTAACTTTATCACGTGTGCGCCTCCCACCACACCCACCACCCTCTCCCTCTCCCTCTCTCTCTTTGTCTGTGTTGTAGGTATAGGTGGCGCGCGAATCCACGGATCCCGAAAGTCCTGCTAGCCGAGGACTCTTTCCTACCACTAAGTTCAGCATCATTGTTGTACCGTAAAAAGGAGAAATGACTAGAAGGGTTGCCATAGTGTTGGTAAGAGTGGTAGAAGTACTGCTAGGGTTTCTCCTGACTCTTTACTTGTTTGAATAATTACTCACTCACTCCTCGAGTCGTTTCGAGCTGGACGGCACTCGGCAAAAAATAAGATAAATAGAAGGAGAGTTGGTGGAAGGTGGGGGAAGTGCGCGTATGGAAGCTGGGTCGCGATTATCGTGGAACCCTTTAAAGGGGAAGTTCATGCTTCTGAAACCATAGCCATTAAAGACCAGAGTTTCCGCGTGGTGAGAATTCAATGACTTCAAACACGTCCTTCATTCACTTTCTCTTTGTACGTGTGTACTTCAGAAATTAAAAATCCATGAATAACTTTAAAGACTATTAATTATCTTTTAATAATTATTGTACTGCTGTAAGAGAAAACTAGGAGTATTTCTCTATGGACATAAATCGAAGAGAAATATTGTATATGTTAAAGTGCATGTAAGTAATTAATACTGACTGTATACAACAATTGAAACAATGAGTGTGACACAAGTGCATAAAGTGTATGAAGAGAAATAAATGCTTGCTCTATTTTCGAGTGACAGGACCATGAATGTGCTCTGCTCAGGAAATGAAGAGACTAAAAAGAGCATGATATCAGCGTGGCATCTCAGGAGGATCCTGCGAAGCATTGTCTGGGAGTACTCAACTCTCCATAAAACTAGTGGGTGGGGTCGCGCATCATTCTTACGAGTGAGTTTCCTTTCATCGCGTTTCAAGTAGTCGGGCAGGGCGTATCTCACGGCGTGTTAAAGCAGCGCATAAAGAAAGCGTTATGGGTATATACGGCTGACGCATACTCGCAATCGCCGGCCATTTGTCTGCGATCAATTCATGCTGGGACGTTGCCGGTTGCACTTACGCGCATCATGATAAATAACTGCTCAGCCACGCGCGCGCGCGCGCGCGCCCGTGTGCACGTCAAAATGAACGTAACCATCGCACCGTCAGCGGTGAAATGATATCGACTGACCCAAAAATCTAATTCACCATTTCATTTACTGACTCGCAATAAAACTTCTTTAATAAACTTCCTTGAATAACGTTCACTCTCCGCCATCAATTTATTCGTATTCTTATAAGATACGTAAATAAAGATGTGAAAAAATCGATTGAGATAGCAAGGGAAAAGTGCAATTGAGCAGAGTATCGCATCATATTTCGGTGGCACTTTGTACGCCGCAAAGCATTAAGTAGAATGTGACGATTCCATGAAAGCGTGCAGCATGCTGATAAAAGCCCGGTGATACGCGGAATTCGCGCGATTTATCATTACCGCCCTTTATGAATATTGTATCAATAGCCGAGGCGCTCTTCATATAAAAACAACATCAATCTTCAATAATGCCAGATCGATCCTGGATTCCGCGCGTGATTGCGGCGAGAGCATACAACCCCTGGTTCCGATCGAGCCCCTCGTCACATATTACGCTTGCCGGGGAGAACCTGAATGGAATACGCGTAGCGTCAGAGAATTACATGCTACGCATTCCAAATCACTGCGTCATCCTTGGGTCATCGTGAGTCGTGTAAACAGGACATAAAGCCTTTGGCCACGTAAGCGGGACAACGCTCGTATGAATAAAATCAGTGCTTTATGGCCGAGAGGCGGTCCTCGATGACGACGTATGTCGTCCCTGTTATATGGTCCAGCTTCCGATTGAAAGCTCGTATTCTCGATCCTCTTCAACAGCCCGGATGTTAAAGTACGCCGTGAAAGGTGCTGCGTGTCGAGAATCTACCAGCTACTTTTTATTAACTTTTTATACGATGAAAGGTGAATTATTATGACACCATTCTCTCTAGTATTATTTTAAACATTAATCTTACATCCTTTGTTCAAGGATGAATAATAAAATCATGGACATTTCTTTCAATGATTCTATTTACTGTTAGGCGAAATTTATGTCTTTCAATTGTTACTATTAAAAAGGAAAGAAATGAAAAATGAAGCAGTCTGCTTTAATTGTAAGCACGAGCTGCAGTCGGTGCGATTGTTCCAGCGAGTTTTGTATTGCCTTTCTGTCATTCGTCGTTGTCGGTGGTAGAAGCGACTTTATTAGCAGCAGATCCTTATGATAAGTGAGTGTGTCGGCAGTGGAGCTCCGTAATGTAGACAAATGTCTGAGACACTCGAGGAGATAGCAAAGAGGGATGCTGGGGAATGCATCGGGGACACCGTGCACGTACAACGCTGTCAATCCCTCGAGAATCGGGGACGTTTGAATTGAGCATTGTTTCCGCTTCACGAGCGTTCTAGGTCTCGAAGATTAACCATGTAGCATAGTAATTAGGGCTCCTGTGTCTATGGAAGATCCAGCGCCCTTTTGGCAACATGCCTTTTCAGTCATGGCTGGCGTATTCTCTCCAGAATTCCTTTTCCAATTTAAGTCGAGCTACATAGTGAGAATAGCTATTTCAAAATCCTAATATTGCCTCGCTTTGTAACTTAAACGTGCAAATTAACAATTAACGTAGAAATAAATTAGTACTTAAACAACTTGTCATATTAATCTACGCAACTGCAAGGTATATTGTAAGCATGAAATATTCTAAGGTAGGATTAATGCTCTACTTGTAATTGGGACTTGAAAGCTGTATCGGCGGATCTTGGTAGAGAAGAAAAAATCGAGGGAGATTCGGTCCCTTCCTTCAAACGAATATTTCCTGGCGTAAAAAGTGCGATTTCACAAGACCTGTGAGCATTGTTTCCAAGTGTGGGAGACGGAGTGACGATCGAATGTTGGCTACACCGCATTCTAATTAGGACCACTGCCATGAAAAGTCCAGTTTCGTCTTTGGAACATTGGTGAATGGTTTCCGGAACAGTGATTCGTCCTGGGTCTGCTTGTGTATCACCGTGCGACGCTATCCCGTTCGTAGCTTCACACAATAAGCCATTGTTGTCCGTCGGACGTTACCGTTTCCCCAGTTACCGTTCATCGAAGACAAAGCTGCCATGCTTGTCCTTCCATCTTGGTCCTCCATCACTCGCCTTCTCGCGTCTCATTTCGTGCTGCCTTTATCATCCTCCTCCCTCTCCCTCTCTCTCTCTCTCTCTCTCTCTTCCATCCTTGTCAGCGACCAGTTTTTCCACTTGTCGATCTCTGATTTCCTTGCTCCCCCTGGAACTCCTTTGTTCCAGCGATGTCGGAGAGCTAATCACCTTCTTATTGGAGGGCCAACTCATTTCGGCAAGGATCGATACCCTTCTTCCCAAGGCTCTAAGGATCTTGGGACGTCTCGTTGAGAAAAACGGTATCTCTCCAATTCTTTAAGTGAGTTTAGTATTCGCGCCGGAGGGTAGGCGGGAAAAATTGTCGGGCACGATTCACGGGAGGCGAGGTTTCTTTTGGGATCACTTTACTCTCTGGCAGTGAAATACTGGCGCGGAACCGACTAAGTGGAGTTGAAACTGTGCCTGGCTGAGGGGCACAGTGCGACATAGATTTTCGAGAAGGAAACTTTCTCCCCACCGATAGCAATGGCTAACAAAAAGTTGGCGCGTTAAATCAACCAAGTTCTGGTAACGCCTTGCTTCCGGCACCGGCGTAAATTCGGATTTTACGACCTCGGCTGGTTAAATTTTTGATCGAATACGGAAACAGCTCTTTCTCGAGACGAGATGACGAGGAGAGCAGGTGCTCCTGAAGAAATCTTTTGTCATTTTGAAGGATATCATCATCCTGTTTTGACTAGTTCACATTTCATTAAACGAACCCTCCAAAATTTGGAACATTATAGGGATTCTACATTCATTCGCAGATAAAACTTTTATTCTTGATAGAGATTCTTTTCTCCCTAGCATTGAAGAAATTTTATCATAAGATTATTTCGTACCGTTCTTCAAAATTAGAGTTATCAATAAATTAATATATATACTGGTTGCTTTCCGTGCTTTGTTAAGTATCTACGTACTACTTACTTGATTACCTCTTATTTGGAGTACTGTTACTCTGACTAATAAAAGTAGCTATAATTTGTGGTCACTCCACTTAACCTAGAAAAATGCGATGGTCAAGATGGTGGAGGAACAGGGCATTAAGTCAGAGAGCTCGGGACAAAGTTGTGTTCCAAGGAAAGAAATGCAAGAGCATTGCTTTCAGCGGGAACGGATGTTCAAGTAAAGGAAAGTTTATGCGTGGCGCGGAGCCCTCGGCCGCGAACGGGCATTCTTTAGCCGAACGACAAGGAAAAAGAGGTCTTGGCTTCGTGCCATCCACCGATCGCAATTCCTGCTAGCGGCGTTTAGTCGCACAAATCGTTATCTTACTCAAACCTTGCCCAAACCCGCCCACCAAATCGAAAATAACTATTCCATAAATTAAACCTGAATATCAACTAATTAAAAGTATAAAAGATGCTCATTTCATTTGCAGATGTATTATATAAAACGTAATATTTCTAATTCTTCTCATTTTAATTCTTTCACTGGTTAACAATTCCAACCTAATTTTTCTCAAAGAATGAAAAATTGGGTTGCGTCGAATGGAAAGTCATCTACTCGCAATAAATCCTAGAAATGCATGTTTCTAGGATTCCAGGAGCGCTGGGAACAGAGCATTTCTAGAAGCATCCGCAGTCAGTGGATATCGCGTAGCTTTAATTAAACTTAATTGAAATTTCATTGTTCGGAGGCTCTTTCGAAAGAACTACAAGCGAGGAAGTCAAAGGGATAAGCGTTAACAAGTCGAACATCATGTTACTGGCTTGAGCCACCGCCAGATTAAAATCCGGATTGCTCGGAAAGGGAGAGAATCCGGACGGTATGTTCGATTTATTAATTTCCGCTGGCCATTCAAGGACCTTTCAGGGAGCGGGAAAAGCGAGGCGAGGCGAGGCGAGTCAAGCCCATGAGAGAAGTGGGGGGAGGGGGCGAGAACTGGCCGAGGAGGATGGGTTCGCATCGCACGGCAGAAATTCTATCCTGTTTTTCGCGCTCGACGTCGGCCAGCCTTTGTTGCTCAGGTCAGCTCCAGTGTTCCGGGTAAAAGCCTCCCGTGAAAAGGAATTCTCCCCGTTAAATTCTCGAGTAATTAATTGCTGCGAGAGAAGCCCCCTCTCTCTTCCACTCTCTCACTCTCTCTCTCTCTGCTCGCTCTTGGCCGCCCATGCGAGAACCGGCTGGCTGCTTTTATGCCAACCTAATTGTTATTCACACGGCGCAATTGGTTTACGGGGAAATTGACAAGGTGGCGAACCGCGGCCTCCTTCGCACACATCCACACACATCCACTATCACTTTCTACTCCAAGCTTTTGTTTTACGGGGAAGCTGCTGCTGTTGCTGCTCGTCTCCTAACACGCCACCAACCACCACCATCGTCTCCGCACAACCCCGATTCTCTTTGCTACTCGTCCTCCATAAAGCGAACAACGCACACCTACTGAATAAATCTCGTGCACTTCCTAATTAAATAATTGCCACCTGTTAATATTGAGTTAATTGTATGGGCGACAAATTATATAGTTTTTGTCATACTAATTGGTATTTAACCTACTTCTTATTTTTATTATGTATTTCATATTATTTGGAAGTAATTTTTCTGCAATAAATTGGTTCTTACGGATTCTCTGTAGTTTCTATTTTATTGATAATTAGAACTATGAAGTAAATAAGGGATCAATTGGAGAAGTTAAAGTCGTACGAGTTTTTCATATCATTAAATAAAGTCTATTGATTAGTAAGGCAAACCAGTTGTAATCGAGAGGCAATTGAGGGAGAGCGTGTGAGGTTTGGAGTGGGCATCAGCCGCAACTGGAAATGGAGATAGTTCTTGAAAATGTTCGAAGTTCGGCTGCACGCCGCGCATTCATTTCACGCTTCATTAATTCAAATGCAACCGTGCGCTGAAGTGCCAATGGTCACCCCGGAAGCATCCCGTACAATTACGTGATAGTGTATTGTACGGCCCGAGTGATTGCTTCAATGGGAACTCCAGTATACTCTCTTCCCGTCACTGTCTTCGCATTCACCCCTTTCCTCTTACTGCTTTTTAATACTTAATCGATTTCAACGCACCTGCAAATTTATCTTTCTTTCTTGTTGAAAATAACAGAGTTTCTCATCTTTTAAAAATATCAAATTTACTTACTTTAGACTCTATTCACAGTGAAAATTAAATGACAGCAATCAGAAATTTGATATTTTCAGTAACTTTTGTAGAAGAATTTTGAAAATATGAAAGGCTGACTCAGCGAGTGGTTTCCAAATAAAAGGGCATAACAACCAATATAATATCGGTGCGGCAGTAGCATAACAGCTTTAACAAGAATTAAAGGCATCAATTGCGTAAAATCAGGACGAACGGCTGCAATTAACAAACTGGCTGGGCTCAGTTATATTGCAAATCTGTAATTTAACTGTCGCTCTTTATCATCTGTTTAGCCAAACGAACCGTGAAATATCTGGCTAATTACTGCGTGCGCGCGCTAGGAATCATTGGTCATTGGGATTGCATCGTTAACGCCAAGGTAGAATAGGAGACTCCCATAATGAAGGAGCACGCACGCCATAATATCTTTAGCCCTAATTAACATTGCATTAATACTTGGCGTGTTGCAACGAAACAGAAGTGATTGTTCACGCTGAGTATCAAAGCAAAATCCTCAAAAAACTAGAGCAATATCATTCAGTGTATATCACTGTTATTCAATCTATATTTGTACTAATTAGTAATTATTAGACGAGGTTCAATGTGTTTGTCCCACCATTTGTTCTCACGATCACTAATTCCAATCAAACTTTTTGCTGTAATATATTCATCCTTGTCAGCATGATAATAAATCACCTGCACGAACTCAGCCCCTCTTCCAATCTCGAAGATAGCTTCAAATACACGTCTATTCACTTGTATATCTAACAATATACATTTATTAACTTGTACATATAATCTGAAAAAATCGAATGTTATCTTAGCTTATCGGTAATTTTTTGATATCGATTATGCGTATTAAGCCCAGCGTAAACAGTAGAAACTTGTATTACAGAAAGTTTCTCTTGGTGAAAGTTATGATGCCAAGAATACAGAATAGCTTGCTCAAAGAAGAGGAGAAGGGAAGTTCCTGTACTTTCAATTAACCTTCGTTAAGTGCAACAGTACTGCTGGCAGAGTGTAAACTGTTCAGTGGGTCCTATCGAGAAAAGTTTCGCCGAAGCTGGCGCGCCGCTCGGGAAACGAACGGGACAGAGAAAAAAAACGGCGAGGAAGAGCGGAAGGAGATATCGGCAAATTAACTGGGGTTGGTTCCAATTAATAATTCCGCGGCAAATCAAAGCCGGCTGGGAGTTGACCTCTCCTTATTTGCGCTACTCTGTACATTCGGCATCGGAGAAAGTAGCCCTCTGCTCAAAGGAGAACTGGGTCGAGAGAACTCCGGTAACATTGTCGATTTTATAACGTCAGTTTCGTTCAGTTACATTCGACTGAATTAATTGGGTCGAATTGATCTCATAAACTGGGTGAATTATTTCATTAAGCAGGACGTCGCTGTTTTCGAACTCCTTTATGACCTTATCCTTTATCAATAATGATACCTCAACTCTTTTGATCTGTCATTCATTTTATAATACATCGATGCTTCAACTAACAACCTTCATAAAAAGTTAACAACACGAATTTGAAAATGTTCACAACGAACACATATCTCAACACCTATTGACACAGCCGTATCCCAAGGAATCACTATTAAGTTCAAACTTCAAACATTCATATTCCAGTTTCATTACTCAGTCTCTCCGTGACAGCTTCCAAAATCCAATTCTTCTGCTCTATCGGGCCTCCTCTCTCTCTCTCTCTCTCACACTGCAGATGCAGGTGTGTCATTACCCTAATCAAACTGGACGCGAGGCCGAAGGGAAGGTAGGGCGGGCAGGGGAGAAAGTAGGATAGAGAGAGGGAAGTACAAAGAGAAGAAGAGAAAGAGAAAGATGAGGGAGGCTGGGAGAAAGGGAAGGAGAGGGTGGAAAGCGAGAGAAAGCGACGGTGCGTGGGCGGTTGAGAGGTGGCTGGGAGGTCCGGAGGAGACCAGTCCGTCGGTTATGCATCCAATTCCATTTCCCATTTCAACTTTTCTCATCTCTAACAGCCCGCTCTCTCACGGCCGGCGCGCCCGTTCACCGGCAGAAGTTAAATACCGTTACCGTAATGTTCAATCATTATTTCAGCCATTAAAATAGCTCGGCGGAAGTGCGGCGGCAACGGCGGCGGCAACGGCGGCGGAGGGAGGAAAGAGGGAGGAAAGAGGGAGGAAGAAGGAGGCTTGGATCAGGATAACTCGAAAGAACTGCCCAGAGAAAAAAGAAGATTTTCCTCAATCCCTCTTCTGCCTTATCCTTCAGTCTTCTCTACCCTCATTCCCACCACACTCGCAAACCTCTTTCTCTCTCTTCTCTCTTCCCTCTCCCCTCTCCCCTCTCCACCCTCCACCCTCTATCCTAGTTTTACGGGCCAACTTTCCTCCTTGATTTTACTCTCCCGGCACTCGAGAACGCGTAGGCTGGAAATTGGTTTAATGGATCGAATTAAAACCACGGCCAGCATCGCCAGTAATATGTAGTGTTTTCGGGATTGCTCTCCTTCCAGTCGGATTAATAAATACGTCAGTGCCAGTCGTAATCGAATTGGATCAACTCGGCCTCGTATGTAGTACGTGAAAGTACTGAAATTTGATGGTTTGATTTATGCGAATAATAATCTGGTGTAGTCATTATTATTGCAATTACACTTTTCTCAGCATTTACATAGACTGCAAATTTCAGTCCGTAATACACATATTAATTCCTAGCCACGTTTCCACTTTTGTACAAAATAATAGTATTACAATGAACGCTTTGAATATTTCTGTAAGACCACGGATGCTACATAGGAAGGACACCTTTCAAAGGAAAGCGATGCAGAAGATCGGATGGCAAGTGATAAAATGTGTAATTCGAAACTGATAACGGCCAAGGCCGTTTCTCACCATGAACGATCGAAAGAGAAAGCGGCGGGGCGAGAGGGAGGCAATCAGAGCCCGAGGCGGAAGTAATAGTGAGTAAAGGGAAGTATCTGGAAGTTGGACTTCGAGAATGAAAGGAAAACTTCATCAGAGTCGCATTGCCGGGGACTGTTTGTCTTTCACGAGCTCGCCGAAAGCCCTCGGTCTCACTGCGGGAGATCGGGAGAGAGAAAGAGAGCGAGCAGAGAGAGAGAGGGGGGGGGGAGGGGGAGAAAGATCGAGAGG
The DNA here is from genome assembly GCA_910593735.2 of Ectemnius lituratus. Taxonomy (NCBI): domain Eukaryota; kingdom Metazoa; phylum Arthropoda; class Insecta; order Hymenoptera; family Crabronidae; genus Ectemnius; species Ectemnius lituratus. Next base: position 12,809,646 of record OU343036.1, on the reverse strand, counting down.
GAGATATCGAGGCCCGCCCAAGGGAGAGGGTAAATTTCGCGGATTTGTACGCCGCACTCGCAGTAATTAGCTGAAATGAGAATTGGACTGGACTCTCCCTTCTTCTGCTACCCCCACAACCCTCGCTCACTCGCTCTCTCTCTCTCTCTCTCTCTCTCTCTCTCTCTCTCTCTCTCTCTCTCTCTCTCTCTCGCTCTTGGCCACTCTCACCGCTTCTCGCAGACGAATCGCTTAATTGAAAGCGACTCGGCGCCCCAAGCTGAAAAGTCCCACGGTCAATGCGGCTACAGTCCATTCGGAAATTGCACCCACTGATGCAATTTGGCCCTTGCCACCGGATAAATAATGCGGCCGTAGCCTCAAGGATTAAATCCCGATAAGTGGACCGCGGCTGATTATGCAAAGGGAACTCTTTGCCGACGTACTTTACCTCTCAGCAAGAGGATTCAATTCACCATCATGTACAGAGTGCAAATTCTCAAGTGTCATTACTTTGAAGCTTGTTAGCTTAAAAGGATTCTTAACTCTCACGTTTGTTGGTTATGATTTCGTAGATATTGCTGGAAAATTAAACTATGGTTAAAGAGCTTGTACTATGTTAGTCCTTTGATACGAGTGTTTTGATCAATGACAGTGGAATCGATTTTACAAAGGATTTTAACTAGTGCACACAATAATTAGTAGCACTTATTTATTTGATGTTATTTTATCTTGCTAGAAGTACGGAAATGAATATTCTTTTCTTCCAGCATCTGCTTTTAATAATAGTACTATTTATAAGAATCTCCCGGTTGTGTGATATAAATTATTAATCGGCTTCTGGAGCGGGTCTAATTAACGGATAGTGCTTGCGGTATAAATCAGCTCGGCTTGAAGGAGCAAATTGCATGGAACGATGGAGTGATTAAACTTGTTATTAATATCGCGGTACACGTTGGCGTTGCAAGGCTGGTTGAATCTGTTCGTCGCTCGGTGCTCGGCCCGGAGAGACACAAGCGCAGCCACGAAATCACGAGCGGCAAACAATAAAGAAGAATTCACACCTCTGTGTCTCATCAGGGACGCGCGCGATATTGCGTGTCTCGTATAACATTCATAAAGCAAGCCGGGCGCGCGCACACCAGTGACTTCCTCCGTTTCCAAGGACGCGCCGAATAAAAGCCGAATTTCCCCGAGAATTATGAGGGAACGATGAACGAAATATGGAATCATAAAGTATACAAGCGAGCGTAAACGTTGCTCGAAAAATAAAACCGGCAATGGAAGGAAAAAATAAAAAGAGGAAATTGGAGGGAAAAATAAGGGGTGATATGGCAGCGAGCATGCGAAGGTCTCTCTTGGATGAACAAATGGACCAAGCGAAATTTTCCAATTTTTGATATAGCTCTCTTTTGTAACGTGCTCGATCGATCTACCCCTTTTATTTTCCTCCAACACATTTTAGTCAGCATTATATTTGATGTAGCTTTTGTCATTTTGTATCGGTATTTTCATCAACTAAACCAGCAGCGTCGGCTAATTTGTTGTAAGGTTACGCTTTTGTATTATTCTGAAGAGCTTTTAAATATGATGTAAGCTAATTGTTTGATACAATTAAAAAGAATTTTTATACTCTCACGAATAGAAGAGAGAAGAGTTTTTATTTATTTCAAATGACTTTGTTCATCGCGTAAATAAAGGATTAATAAAATGAAAGCACCTCCGACATTACAATCGACATTGTCAATTGTACTCTATTAAATTGTGATTGCAGTCTATGGAAACGAATACCCAACCATCTCCTTTCATCTCACAGTCTCAGTATCCAGGAATCAGCGGAATCGTTTAGCTCAGCGATGCAAATCGGATCTCCCGTTGAAATTTAATTCACAAAAAACGCAATCGCAGACAGAATAAATCACGGTTAAGCGGGACGAGAAATCCCACCCTGAATTCCTTCCTCTATTTCACCGTTCTGTATTTCACCGTGGTCTTTAAGCGATTACATCAGTACACGATTGCATACACGAATTGTTATTCTAACTGAGAGATAAACAAATTACCTGAGCTGGTGTTTCTGTAAAATCAAGTATTCGCTTTACGAAAGGGTATAAAATAACGTTTACTGTGATATCGTTCCTCGTGCCAAGTGCGATTCCAAGCGAGAGTGTCCTTGCTTAATAAACTGCGGTGGGCAAAAGTGATGCCAAGTCTCGATGGAAGTGCACACGTCCTCAGGACTGTGTGTCGAAGGTCAGCCAGAAGCAAGAAAGACAGAATCATCGGGCGAAAGTACAACAAGAGGGCTGACTCCGCCGCTTTTCCCCCAATTTACGCTTTTGAGCGGAGCAGCCGGAGGATGTGTTGGCGGAGCGTGTCCCAAAAGTAAGGGAAGCAACCAACCTCCTCAGCTCGGCAACATCAATGTTAGCTGGCTGTGTAAACAATCCCGTAACATCTAACGTCCCGTCTCCTCCCGGAAGTTCGTTTCGCTCGGTACAGAACGGGCTCGCGCTCGCTCGCTCGCACGTTACGTTTGACCTGGTTTCCTAGGAGTTCCGAGTTAATTGCGTTTACGTGTACACCGAGCTCGAGCTAGACGTCACTCTCCAGCTTTTTACGTGTCGAAGGATACGTCTTAATGTCCTGTAGAATCCAAGCAGGATCGAATGACGCGGTCGGCAAGTGCTGCTCTCGCCTAGATTAAGTTAGGACGTTGGCGAACCCGGCAGGAAAACGCTTCTCGGCCAAACAAGCTCGATCCGATCTCTCAAAAACATCTCCAAACACAGGATTGCTTTTTCACCGAGCTCTATTTACGTGCCGTTCGCTACCGCTCCTTGATTTATTTGCTCGCTCGTGGCTAATGCCACGCCAGAGTACGTGTGCACTCCTTTAGGAAGGAAGTTCGACCCGTTCAATTGGCTGCTTATGAGTTGTGTGTACTTGTGTTCCTCGCGGGAGAATAAAATGGATGCGCTTGAAAGCCGGATTGCGCGCCCCACCACCCTGACCAGTGCACCGATTTACTCAAATGCGCAAGTGTGCTTCCCTTCCTCCCCCGGGGATCGAAATAACCGAATCGCGAGTGCTTCAGAGTTAAAACGCGCTGTTTCGAGATTCCCTAATTGAGGCTGTTCGAGTGTAGTTGAGAAATATCTGCGAACCAATTCTCGTTCGTCATGAGTTAAATCGTCAAATAGACAATACTACAAAGCCACTATACTCCACTGATTTCAAATTGGTGAAAACGCTTTTGGAATATTCAAGAGTCTAGTTAATTCTATTCTATCGAGAAATCCTTTTGTGATGATCGCACAAGACAAAGGCCGAAGTCCTTCAAGTTCTTTCGATTCTTAGACCACATAGGAGAATATATCGAGGTGCTTAGTCTCAATAGGAGAACGATTCATAGAGATTGCGGATGTAGGAAGGATATGGGAATGGTTGCTCGGTTGGAGGGGGGGGTTGACGACGAGGTAAATCCTAAAGGCAAATCCGGATGGCGACAGAGGGACACTTTCGAAGCTGATACCAAGCCAAAGGGGTCTGCTGTACGGTCTGAGGCACAATTGTGCAGTAGCCATCGACACTGGCTGATATTCTCCGAGCTGGCAGGTCCGCTTCTCACGAACCTATCGGGGCAATTAAAGCAGCCGGTAGTTGCGATGTCAGGGCATAACGGCGCCCATTAAGATAACCTGCTCGCCGGTGATTAGCCTGCCTAATTACTGCGAGACGCCGTGACTCACCTACACCCCGCTTTTGATATCGGAGGTGGCCTCCGTCTCTCTGTTTCACCGACCAGACATTCTCCAACTCAACTGACACACCTGTCGCTCTGATTTCTCTCAAACACTATGTCATCTTGTTAGCCTGATACCACTCCACCTATCGCATCCTATTCCAGAACCAAGTTGAACCAAACTAACAATTGTTAACGTACACGCTGCAAACTTTCGCCAATTTCAATTTAACTATTCAGTGTAGAACTTTAATAGTAATATTAATTAGATGACTGTATATATTTAGCAACATTTTAATAATTGATCATTTCAACTTAACAATCGCACTTAAATACATTGAACAATATAATCGTGTCAAATTAAACTTCCTTCTAGTTAAATAATTAATTACAGAAGTTAATGTAGTGCAAATGTGGTGTATTCTTGATGAGCAATGTGATATCGAATGAGGGTCGGAGTAGAAGAAAGGAAAGTATGAAATGACGAAGATCCAGGGTGCAATAGGGTTGCGGTAACTCGCTCGAATCCTCGAGAAAAAAGGGGCAGGCAGGGAACTGGGCGCGCGTATCTTTGAGGATGGAGCCCGCGGGGGAGAATTTGTCCAATTTGCATGAACTCGCGGGCGCTCAAAGTACACAACACAAGTGGAAGTTCGCAATCCAGAGCGGAAGTTACGATGAAAGTACACTCGCAATCCGCGAATGATGCCGCGGAATTCAAAAACTTTTGCATTAACGTTGAAATAACAGGGCGGCGGGGCAAAAGTTGCGACGCGTTTCCATGAATCTGTCTGCCCCCTTGCGCCTTATCAGGTGCACATTATTTTTCCGTCGCAAATGCAGCCCTCTCTCTCTCTCTCTCTCTCTCTCTCTCTCTCTCTCTCTCTCTCTCTCATTTTTTATTGCCACGCGTGCCACGCCAGCTGCTTCGCAGCTAAATTCATACTGCAATAAAGCCAAGGAAGAGTGCAATTTTCGCGAATGCACAAATTCTCCATCCGAATGGAAAATTGTACCGAAACATTCGGAAATGTGGTGCATAGTTGCATTGGAATAAACTTTACTTTCCTGTCAGAATGTGAGGAGTATTTTTTTTTAATACGAACATTGATTAGTATATTCTATTAGAAAGTAGCGCCTTGAATTTTCTTACTGAGGGTAGATTTGTAGAAGAAGAAACATTCCGTTGGTTTCCCTGTGATTTCGACTATATTCATTTTGCGTTTTTGACAATTATTTAGGCATCAAGTAAATCATCAATGATCAAGGAAGCAGTAAAGGGAGGTTGTAAAAGGAGTAGCTAACGTATTCCGAGTGTCCCTAATGCTAATGGTACAGTCCCAAAGAGCAGAGGAATTGGAATCCTTACGGGATCCTGACTCATTAGTGCTCCTAAGGCAACACAGGTAATGCGTCCTATATTATCACTGTACCAGAGATAAGTCAGCATTAATTATTGACGATAACGCGGCACAGTGAGCCCACCCCCCAACCCTCAAGCGGCATTAATTATGCTAATCATTATGCTAATGATTAGGCCACCAGCACTTAGTAGCTTCATGCATCTATGCATGACTCACTGCCAAGTAATCGTACTTAATTGTTGATTGTTCGATCAGCCGATTATTTTAATCATCCTAGCAAGAAGTCTCGCGTGTTCCATCTCATACAAAAATATCAATTTTATGTGACTTGAACTGGAATGGCATATATTATCTCCGATACCTGATGTCTAGACTACTTTCATGTTCTTACAAATGAAATACATCTAGTAGCTCCGATTTACATAATTACAATTTACAGTGTTCGCTATAAAGAAATTCTTGTTCTTTGGTCACGCAGTAATAATCACTTGGCACTTGTAATATTCTTCCCACTAAAGAAATATTAATGTGCTGGTTGGATGTTCATTTTTAATTAAAGGAAACCCCTTAATTAAATAAGCCACCCATCTTAGGGTAGCTTTTCCTATAGACTTACGGAAAGATTGGCTGTGTAAAAAGCGATATTATCAGGGAGTCGGGTAACACGATAGCGCTGTCTAAAAATGGTTGGGAGCAGGGATCTGTTTGGAGCCAGGAGAGCGAGGTAGGGTGTGACGTTAAATACGTGATATCAGTGTCGGGGATAAATATTTGCCAGCCTATATAAGCGCGCGATAATAAAAGCAAGTGGAAATCCGGCTGGCATCGTGTTTGCGGGTAATTAGCCGGCGCTCCGGAGAACAGGCTGGCTCTCTCCTTCCTGGTCCGACAGTTTTTAAAGCCCGACCCGCGCTATTTGCCCTGTAAACATTGCACGTCTCACTTTCGTCCATCCCGCAGATGCTTCCCAGGCATTCCACCGACCGAAAATTATACGATTCCGCACCCACGCGCTCTTCTTCCTGGATTAATATCGAATTACAAATTACAATATTGCATACGGCTGCGTGTATGCCTCTCGCCATCTATGTATTCGCATCCGATGAATCTGCATGGACAAAGGAAACTCGAGCAATTTTATTTCACGGAACTTTAGCTCCGTCCTAATTAAAGGTCGCTCGGAGAAAATGTGAGAACATTCGTCCATTAAATTATTGCATTTCCAGGCGGAGCTTCTAGTGGTTTTCTCTGACGTACCTCCTCGTACCTTGTGTGTCAGAGAATAATTTTCATTTAAATTCAATGTAAAATTGCAAGTATAATCCCGCGTTGATATTGCCCCCTTTGTGTGTCTGTAATTCCCGCCGTAGGGGGATTTGCAAATTTAAGGCTAGCCCGTCAAAAGGTATTGAGTATTCTGAAAAATGATCAAGGCATGTATTTCCCAGCGTTATTTATAACAAAGTCGATAATAGAATTGCTTGCAATTCTCGCAACAATACATTACACACGTATCAAAATCATTGAAGCGGACTTTAACCTCTGTTTAGAGAAAAGTAGTGGGAAAGGCGATGGGGGTAATTATCTGTGAGGAGAGGAGAAGCGGGTGGGTGAATGGGAGTGTGGGGGGGGGGGGGGGGTTTAGGTTTGAGTGAGTCGCATGCGCTGGTTCCATGGTGCACCGGCTCCTAATCTCTCGAGAAAATAACGAGGAACCTAGGTATCCGGTCGGATGAAAAATGCTCCTTGAAACGCGAAGTGGGCGACACCGGCAGATGCCACCGCCCGCTTGGAAACGGGCTCTCCAGAGCTGGAAGACAGATGTCAAGCCGTTACGTGAGGTCCCGCTAACTACGTAATTACATCATTCCTGCTCGCTGGACCCACCGTGCACACCCTCACTCCCACCACCATATCTCTCGCTCTCTGCTCACGTCCCTCCTTTCCAGGCTGTCTCTCCTTGTTTCGGCAGCCGGGACTCCGGAGAAACCTCCCTTCCACCCTTCCTCCCTGCCTGCCTGCCTGCCTGCCTGCCTTCCTAGCCTGACCGAGCATGGGAAACTCCCTAGGAATTACCAAATATTCCCTCGTAAAGTGCTGACGCCTATACCCGTTGACGCTGCCTCCCACTATAGACGATCTAATCGGGTTCAACTTAATCTTAAGCGTTCCTTAGACAGTCTCCTGCTGTAATAACGTGGGGGAGTCTTGTAAGACCGAGCCTCTACTCGGGATTGACAGACGACTAACCTAGACCCAACCTTGTCCAAGTTTACTTCCCTAGAACCTAAACCGTACAGCACCCTGCCAGACTAATAACGATCTGTTAAATATTTCTATCTAAATTTTAATATATTATTCAGAAATTTCAATGTTTTCACGTATAAATGTAAGCCATCTGTCGAGAGAATTTATAGTTTGTTATACATATTTACTGGAGTAATTTATATTTTACACGATTGTACAAAGAATCGCTCGGATCAACGTATTAATAGTCAAAGCAATTAAAGTGATACATGGGAAGGATAGAGAGAGAAAATTGAAAAGTCGGGCCAGGATTATCTCAGCTCAGTGGTCCATCGAAGGCAGGGTTGCAGAGAGATGGGATGCGGGTGTGGTTATGCGAGGTGGAATGATATCGTAGCGTGGAGGAGCGGCGCACAGTTGTCTTCGAGGAATTTAATTAAAGGCAGGGCAACAAGCTGGCGGCTTAAAGGACAACCGAGCGTACAATATTAATTTAGCGTGTGAACCGCCGGGCGAGAGGCTGATTCGCGAAAGATTTTCCGCTTTGGTGGACGCCGGCAAGAGCACCGCGGGGAGCACTGCAGCTGTCCGCAATTCCAGCACGTTTCAGTTGGATTAAACCGCTTCTGTCCATCTTAGCCGCCTTTCGACCACTTAATTTTTCATCTGGTTAGAAGATATTCTCCGCCATATTGTTCACCCTATTTCACCATATTAGCCTCCTAATTGGAATAATTGTCGAAGCACACCAATTATTAAAGAGCTTTCGTGCAGCAGTAATTTGGATGTTTCTCTCTATCTCTCTCTGTCTCTCTGTCTCTCTCTCTGAGATAGTTAACTATCATGACAATTTATTACGATAACAAGCACCTGCGGAGTACTGCCATTACGCTAATAATGATTCCTTTACTACTTGTAATTATATTTGGTCGGACTATCAGCATTATTGCGATCGCTATAGCATTAATTAATCCGAAACTGAATGCAATGGGATCAGTAATTGACAGTCACGCTTGCTAAATTCAAACTAACTGGATTTGATAATAATTAGAATAGCGGTGAGACGCGGAAGGTCCAAAGGGCTCGAAATAGCCAATGGTGGGAGGTCGAAAAACAGAAAGAGTTGGAGGTAACCAGGCGGGATGCAAACTCGGCGAAGTGCGCGTAGTAAAGGCAACGATCGATTGCTGTAACTTCGGAGGGAAAGTGGCTTGGGCCAACATTTACCTTAAGGATGGCTCGGTTAGTTAGCGCAAAAATTAGCCTGCCGCCGAAGAAGGAAAGGGCTGCAAGAAAGCGGCGGCGGCGGCGGCGGCGACGGTGGCGGCAGTGGCGGCGGCGATGTCGGATCTGCATAATCTCGTAGGAGTTCCCTGTCTCACCGAGGCACACCACCAAGAAGAAGTAAACGCCCTGAGTCGGCTGCACTCTGCGCAGGAAGACGCGAGGAGTGCCAGGAAGAAAGAAGGAGAGGAAAGCGCTCTCGCGGTGAGAGACGAGAGAAAGAGGACGGCGAGGAAGAAAGCGAAGCCGAGCGCGGAGGTAGGAGGCTTGGGAGACAGCCGAGAAGTCTAATCCACATTCATCAGGCTTATAAAACACCGGGAGGAGCTCGACGGAGCAGATACCCACCTTCGTCGGCTGCCACGTACTCTCCCAGCCGCCTTGAATAAACTCTCTGTCGCTGAACTACCGTAACATCATTACGCGTTGCGCCGAATTACACCGAGAAAGAACCACCCCTGCTTTATTCGAGGCAAGACTGAGCCGGGGCATCCTTCTTCCTACATTTTCATTTCAAATAATGTTAAACTCGGATACTGACCCCCAAACTTATCTCCTCGAGTTACCCCGGAATCCAGAATGGTATAGAAGTAATGATGATTACAGACATTTATTAAAAGATATCGAAAGAAATACTTGTGCAGAACTAGGATCGAAGATCGAATCAAAGATCGAATCGAAGAAGGGTTAGGATGATCAGATAATATTTACTGGTAGCTGGCATAATCTTGATCCGATGAAGAGACACGATCCTATTAACGCGATACCCTAATCAAGCCAAGTGTCTCTTGAAGATGTCGGGACAACATTCGCCAGGGTTTCGGATGTCAGACGTATTTAAGTTTACGCTGGTGGTCCGTCGCACCCGGACACGCCCATCTCTCGCCATTAGTTCCGTCGGGACAGAACGTGGCACGCAGTTTTAAACGACTCTTCGAACTATCGGACAGTTCACACACAAAGGACGACGAATCGCTCGCGCGGTGAAAGAAGGGAAGCACCGCGCCGCGCCGCGACGCGACGCCAAGAGACTCTTCCACTCCCGACTGTCTCACGTTCTCGAGAAGGTCCTCGTTACGCTTTGGGCAGCGTCCAAAGCGATCCTGTCGCACGGCGTCTACTTCGAACGTCGATGTCAGCCTCGTCGAGGACCCTGGAGAGCCTGGTTGCCTGGTTGCCTGCCTCGCAGATCGAGGCGTGTGCGCTTACAGGATCTGCTCGGCAGAGATCACGTAGCAGGATACTTGGCCAGACGAGGAGAGAAAGACTTGGCCAAGAAGGTGAGCAGCATCATCGCAACGGAATTAGCCGGCTCGAGACAGACTTCTCGCCGTGATCTCGATTAGGTACAAACGAGTCCTCGAGGAGGGACAACATGGCCACGATGAGAAGGTATCTCCTGGCTTGGAGTTTTCTCTATGTATACCACGAAAGACGCCTTCTTGGTAGTCGGCTGCGCCACTATCGACGTGACGCTCACCCTTTTTACACTTTTTTCACAAACTTTCGTCCTTCTACCGCTGCGCCCACAAGCACTCTTTAATTCCAGCTGTATTGATCGGGATATTTGACATTAAGGTCATACGCTTTGAATTCTTCGAACGATATCGATGGTTGGTCAAATTCTAACATAATTTATTGAATAGTAATTGAAGTTTTATCGCTGCTCATCTCAAACTCAATATAAACTTCGGTCCCGTTCGTTCTCTGATACGATTTCTGCTTAGCGTAGATAGTTCTGTCATGACACGGACCATTCTTTTTATTTCTTCCAAATCATAAAGCATTTCACAGTCCATCAAAAAGTGTAGGTCACGCTAGAATGACCAGAACTGCCGCAGGATGTCTTCCAACTATCAAAGAAGTGTCAGGGTGAAAAGCATGAAGCTGACGAGAGTGAAGGGAGAGGAGCCTATATGGAAGAGACAGGGTGAGGTTTTTTTCACGCAGCAAATGGTCCTACATTCATTTGCAGAGGAATCAGACTAGGAAGAGTTGGATGGGGGACATCAAACGCGTAACAGAGCCAAAAAGGGGGGCGTGACTGACTATTTTCATTGTACGTAATCGCGGTAGGTATGCGGGCACACTGTCGGCGAAAACAAAGCCTCGAAAGGAAGGAGGAAAGGGTTGCGAGGGGGCTCGAGGGGAGAGACAGAGGGAGCATCTCGGGTTTTTGATTCGTAATTGTTTGCGGAACGGCTTTGGAGGATGCGGTGGAGCGGGGGCGGCAACAGATCTGGAAAACGGGGACGGCAGACGGGGTTGGACCGGTTGGCCCAGTTACACCCGAGCAAACTCGTCGATCGATCGTCCATTGTCCTCTGTTTTCGGAAAATGTCGGGATTACCGGGGACACGCCGGCTCAGGCCGCTCTGTTCCGCTCGGCTCGGCTCGTGCGCCCGATAGACGCGATGCATTAGCGAAGACAATTCTACACCGATTTCAATCCATTTATCTGGTCGCTCGCTCACCAATAGCTGAGCAATGCTCGCTCGCCAGCGCGCTCGCGCCCGCGCCCGCGCGCGCGCGCGCCTGCAAGCACACCTATGTGGACTCTCATACACTCTCCGACGACCCGTTCTACCCTGCTCGATGCGTCGATCGACGATCCGCATCATTTCCCGGAAATAAACGAGCTGCCGCGAAAAACGGAACTGCTTGTAACTGGTGGCCTGGACACGCGATACTTGGAGGGCGGCCGCGCGTTAGGAAATGAGATGGTCGATCAGGATTTATGCCGCCACATCCCACCTAATCCTCGCATTCGGATGCTCGAGATGTCTCTGCGCGCACGCTCTCCGCTCCATAATGGACAGCCAGCCAAATTTCCCGGACGTGTCGTCGTACTTTATAACAAGCCGCGTGACACTTGTATCTTTAATTTAGTATGCGTTACGCCGCCACAGTCACCCTGACCATTACTACTACGCCATGCTTTGCCCATATATTTCTCACGCTCTTTTTGGCAGGCTGTTTCCACGAGTACATAAAATCCGAAAATGTTACCAGTCGCAATGTCACCCCAGAACCAGCAAATTCTCTAGCTTATTGACTAGTATTTATTGCGGATCGATGAATAAGAAAGCTATTAAACCAGTTGGAAGGAGGTTCTTTTCGAATTTAGAAAGTGCTCAACTGTCAGCGTGAATCCTGATGCGTTCAAAGGTGCATCAGCGGAACGGAAGTCCGAAAAAGACAAAAGAGGTAGCATCCCGCAAAGAGCTATCGTGCTTTTACCGTCGTTATTTTTCTCCGAAGCCGGAGAGTCCTTAGTCCGAGGCGGAGGATGCTGCGCCTGCCGCCTGCCAGGGAAGAGGTGTCCGCGAACTTGGCGCGGGTAATAATTCCCGCAAAAAGGTCGGAACTTGGAGCATTCCGCTTTCCATTAAGCGGTTACAGTGCGAAACTTTTACCCGGGATAGCCAAATCGATAGAAAGAGAGGGAAGAGTCTGAAGTAGGAAAGAAGAGGGAGCTGCCGAGCCATCATCCTCCGGCAAAAAGGAGTCGGCTAAAGTGGTGGTGCCGGTGTGGCCCTAAGCAAATTTTCACCGGTTTAAAAATCATCTTTCTCTTTCTCCTCCTTTCTCTCTCACTGGCTCGAATGGCTGTCGGGTATCAGCGTTATTAGAACAGTCGCCCGAGGCTGTCCAATGAATTACGGGGCAATTATGCCGGCGAGTAATACTCGTATGTTAGTCTGAAATGGTCCAGCAACCCTCCACTTTCCTCCCGCCCGCTTTTATACGCTCGTTTCCGGCAGCAGCCCCTGAGAAACGACAACTTTCAATGGATTCTCGGCACTCCTAAATCGACCTTGATCGCTTATCTTTACTCGTCGATACTTTACGCACTCCACCGACACACGTTATCGCTCTTTATCCAAGAATCGCAACATCACTTCCCATCAGATATCTCGACAATATATTATCTTCTCGTCAATTCCTCTGCATAAAATAATGTTAAATCCTTTATAATTGTATGCATGTCCAGGGAGTATAAAAGAATTATTTCGCAAGACGAAATATTCTCGACTAACGACAGGAGCGGCTAGGAAACTTATCCCAGGTAATAGTGAGGAGCGCCGGGAGTGAAAGGAGATGAGATTCGAGTGAGAATAAATGCTCGTGAAAGTAGACGGCAAGGAAAACCTTGAGTGTCCATTGTTTTTCGTAAGAATAAACTTTGCACGAGCGCGTCTATTTGTCCGGTTATTGTTGCGGGCTTATCTCTTCGCAGCTTCCATTGGGGAGTATCGAGTGTCGAGCCGCGTGATAATACGATCTCTTGAGCTGCAGGTGCAACCAATTTAAACTTAGAAAATAGTTGCCGCATAGCCGCATAGCCTGCTAGGCCGGCGGGCGTCGTGCGAAAGTTTTTCAATTTCAGAGCAACTGCTAATAAGGCGCCGAGATGTACCTCTTTCCGTATGCATGCGCCACCTACGTGCCCATATCCTCTGATTAACGCCACATGTGCTACGCGCGTTCTTCTCTCCCACTTGGCGGTGCCAGAGTTTTTATTCCCACCATTCATTTAACTGTTTGTATTCGGTCCAAAACGGCTATGCAGTTCAAATGTCACTAGAACTCCGACATCCCCGAGCATGTTGATTTTTATTTATTGCCAACTATAGAACAGTCTGAAGGTAGACGTTATTTGATATTTCCAGTGAATTTGTAGTATTGTCAATTGTTCCATTATTTTCCGTTGAAAATTCATTGTAAAAGTCAATATTAAATTGATACGTGACGTTAAACAAACTGACATGAAACATATAAAATGAGAAGGAAATGCAAATATTTCTTGGCGAGTTGCGTGCTGTGTGCGATGTGGATTATTGTAATATCGGATCGCTCGCGAATAGTTTAACGTAGCCTGAAATAGGAAGAAATGGGAACACCTGTTTAATATGCACACAGCCACATTTTGGGCTTGTACCAGCAGCTGTTCCGCTCTCCAATATTATCAATCCCATTCCCAGCTTTATTTCGAACAGAGGCGAACATCGATACTCCATTCGGCGATTTTTATTAAGCCACCTACAGCTCTTGCGAGCTAGTTTCATTTAAAGGATTCCGCTGTTTCCGATTGGCCGGGGAAATTAGCGCGGTGAAACTATAACTAACATTGGCAATAGCGGCAGTAATCGATTTGCCATTTTTATTGCGGCATAAAAGCTTACTAGCTTATTGCCTGGACCAACTGGCCACGGTATTAGATCGTTTCCTGAGTAATTAATTGTTAAAATAAATCCTAGAACTCCTTTAGAAAGAAACACATTATACCCGGAACGCCTGGAAGTCATACACTAAATGAATGAGACATTAATCGTGCTAATTACATCACCAGTCGCGGAATGTTTGCTGTTTCCTGTACAATAAAGAAAGATTCCAATATAAAACGATATTATTAATTAGGAAAATTTCTTGTATTTGGCATCAAGTGTGTGCCAGGAAAAAATTTCCTACGAATCAAGCTAGTGCAATGATTTATCAGGAAACAGTGGAGAAATCAATTCACAGGGAATGGAAAGCGTGTGCAAATCACGACGCGGCAATCTCTGGAGTGCGAACTGGTCAATCACTGAATGCGCGAATATTGGCTGTCAGGTTCTATAATGGTCGAGCGTAAAATCCCAAGTGTGATGGATAATGGCTGCGCAACGAAGTCGCATTGCAAAACAGGGTCATTACTTATGGAAGTACGGCTAACGATGGAACGATTTTGGCAAATCCGCAACAAGGATTTAAGGCCTGCTCGAAACGAGCCAGTGCAATCCGAAAAATCTTTCGCGCCGCTCGACACTTGGGGGTCTGGGGCATGGACAATTTAATGAAAATTGAATTGGCAAACGTGTGCAATTTCACTGGCACGCCGTCGGAATAGAGGGCGCCCGTGGCGGTAGCTCGTATATTCGATATTTTCAAACCAATTTCCCGAGACTCGCGTGCTTTAAATTACCCTGTAAACTCACTCGCTCACTCTCTCCATCTCCTTTCCATCCACTCTCTGCCTATCACTCCTTCTCTTTCTTCCACTCCATCCCTTCCTGACACCCTCGCCCTCCCTTCCTTCACCCTCTTTTCCTCTTCCACAAAAATACTGGCTATAGAAAATCTTTATTAATAACTCATCTGTACCGCGCCCTGGCAGAAAAACAAATAACGAGCGGGTAAACAGAACTCGAAATGCTATCGACGGCTTACTGCTTTTTTTCAGGGCAAAAACTCACTGCGCTAGAATTCAAGTATACCTCTAGGTGTTGCTTTAATTGTATCACTCCGGATTACACTTCAACCCCGGCACTAATGAAGAGACTTACTCGACCGTGATAGATTTGTTCTTCAAAAGTTTCGGTCTACTTGTTGCGTTAATGAGACCACTGCATCCTTTAGTTAATGTTCGAATCTCGGAAATGTAATTGGACCACATTTAGTCATCTGTCTGCTTTGGCAAGGAAAAGCACAGTCTTCGGTTTAACTGTCTAGAATTAGGAAAAATTATATAAGGGAACAGATATTAACTGTGTGTGATCGAACCCCTTTTTATTCCAAATTGTACGATCAATAATACCAATAAAAATGTACATTTATCGTTGTTAATAATTATAGAGGTTCTGTAGATTAAAATCCATATGAACTGCAAGGGGCTTTATAGGAAAAATGATAGAGGTTGTCGGAATGCAGTTGGAAGTTAAAGGAAAAGCCGTACGAGGCATATCTGCATCATCTCGTCTAGGTTATGTACACGCATAATCGTGGAGAGGTATGCTGCTACGGATTCCGCTCACGTCCTGCAAATATTAAATGAACGTCGCTCAGCCGAGCCCATTACTTTCCCGCGTAACAACCTTGCCGCCGCATTCCTGGCAGGGCCAACTCACCCGGGAAATTCACGTTTGCCGGAAAAAGTTGCATCGGCCTCACTGCGGCTCTCTCACGTCCCTCACTCTCGTTCTAGCCGCAAGGAAAACCTTATCTAATATCATCCCTTAATTCCTGACGTTCGCGAAACGTCTTCTATTCGAATAAGCAGACTGAACGCAGTTGAAGATTTCAAAATATCAAAATGGAAATGAATGATGATTAAAATCGAATCAACTGTTCTAACCGTCCACTTATATCGCAGAGAAATTAAATTTATTATGAAACTTTAATGGCAAAGTTTAATATATAAATGGAGTCTTAAAAAACTGGGTTTTAAACTCTTAAAAACTGTTTTCAGTTCATTAGAAAACATTGAATTTCAAAGTCCCATAAACCCAAGAGTAATATTGAAGTGCCAAATTGCTTCCTGTAGCATCGTGTAATAATACCACCTACATTGGTATGTCCCACTGTGGTGGACCAATGTTAACCACTGGGGTCTAATTAAATAAATAATTAACTCGACATGTGCTCAACATGCATAAACCGGTGTCATTTGCACTACACACATTGTTCTAATAATTTGAAATTCGATACCAACCACCAACGCTATTGTTCATTACCTCAGTGGAAAGTGCAAGCGACCACATTCACACCACGAATGAGCCACCGATCATATCAAATTTCTGCTCCAAAATGACATAAAAGAGATATGGAGCATTTTTATTTCACTCCTGACATACTTTGAAATAAAAGGTGATTTTAACTAGTGCGTCGCTTTTCCAAATAGAAAACGCGTGTCAATTTGGCAAGCGAGAATTCGTCCGTAAAAGTTAAGCGGCGGCGAACCAAGAGTTAACCAAGGCAACCAATGCCGGGACAGTTTAACAGAATGATAGCTCACACGGTGGCGTGGTGCGCGCGGGATAAACCAAGGGCGGTAAATCGCACAATTTGGAGCGTGCGAGTCTGGGCGATTCGGAGGATGGAAATTTATCTTCGCGCGTAGCCGAGGCCGAAACCGCGAGAGGCTTAAGGGCCGGAGCTGCCGGGCCGATAAATTAGCTAGATTATTAGGAACAAGCTGTTGCGAGGACTGTTTCTTGATAAACACTCGCCACCCCCGCCAACCCCCAACCAAGCCTTAGCTGGGCTGCACGCCTATACCTTACATACCCCTCGGTTTAACTTTGCTCTGCCTTAAGCAGCCACGATCCTAGCGGTAAGCCGTAAGCACCTACCTAGCCCAAGTCGTAACATAAGGCCCTACTATTTCCCATCTCCCTCTTTCCTTCACTATCCCTACGTGCTTACGCCCGATCATTATAACCGCAGAGCCATTCCATACTCGCTGTCCTATGTTTCCCCAAAATGCAAAAATATCCGCCGAGGCAGACACTTAAACCTGCTGATAGAACTAATCAACAGTGTTATCGAAGTGGTCCTTCTCCACGATACGAGTGAAAGTACTTGCAGCAAGCGTCCTGCTTGTAGAACTGGATTTATATCATGCATTTGTTCTGAATATTCCGACATGCAACTTTAGTGAAGTGTTAAAATTATTGGTCCACTTCTTACTCGTGAATAATGCGAGATGCCAAGTTCCAAATTACATGGAACTGCCAAACTAGATAATTACAGTGCAAACAAGAGATTCAGGACATGAAAAAGTTCCGGAGAAGTATTTAGGAGACAAGCGGATGTAGAGATAACTGAGTTCGACGATTTCCATAAAGCGAGGCAACTCGGAAGAGCGAGAGGGAAGGTAACACATCGGAAGATCGCGGAAGTTGGTTGGGTGGTGCGCGAAGGAAACTCATAGAAGAGGGTGGAATGGCCGATCGAAGAGGAGCCTAATCACGCGCAGGGCTCAAGGAGTTGTTGGCCGGGGCAATATTAACTTTGATATTGGACGGCGTTAAGAAGAGAAACACAGGCAATAACTTGCACGGTTGGGAATATCCGCGATTCAGCACTCCACTTCGCCCTTTTCCCTTTTCCCATTTTCCTTTTCCCTTTTCTCTTCTTCCTTCCCCTTAGCAGAGTCATTCGACGGTACAAGAGCCCTCGTAGAGTCACAGTCTGCCGCCTAGTAGAACTACACACTATTCAATAATCGCCGCGACACATTAGAATGAGTGCAACTGTGCAAGAAGGACATATGTGTGCCGGGGAAAAAGCTACGGATGTGTGTGCGTGCCGATATTGAACACTTGTTCGCCCCCGGAATTTATTGGGGACTATCCGCCCCGACGACGTTTCTTCGATTCGCCACAGCTAGGTTAGCCCACCACTTCCCGAGAGTAAGGATTATGAGATTGATATTATTGCTTGGAGGGCCGGCAAGCTGGGATAAAGAGAACTCCTGGAATTACGAGCGATGTTTGTCTTTGACTGCTTGCTTTACTCATTTATTGGATTGCCAAGGACTTTGCCCGACTGTTTCTCCAACAGAATCTCATGGAATGTGGAGAATCGTTGTACAACAATGTGTATTGGGATGTACAACATGTATTGAATGGACAATCATTTTTCTATTTGCATTATTAAACTTTCTTTTCGAACAATTTTTCCTTTGCAATTCCTTCCTCTTTCGTACGAGAACTGTTTATCTCTAGCATAGTATTATTTTTCATTTACTTAGGACCGATGTTTTATTTACAATATGTGAATGTTTGTTGTTTGGGTGGAATTTTTCATTTGGAAGGATTAATGAAATTCGTAGAATTTCTCAACCTTCCCATTTACACTCTCCCAACCCATTATCGGCAACCAACAAAGACTAGGAATTACCTCGGCAAACATCGAAAGCCAGGATTCATGAAAGCGTTGGGTAACACGAAGCGCATTAGCCTGGTTCGGTGAAAAGTGCCTTTCTCACTCCATTTCTTAAAGTTCACATTGGCGAGCACGACGCGAAGCAATCAATCGAGGCAATGAATCTCCGGAATTCCGATAGGTACCAGCTTGAAGCAGAAGGCTGCGCCATCAAGCATCTTCCATCACGAGAGGAGAAGCGATCAAACAAGCGTGCCGCGTCATTCTTAAAAATCGAGCGCTCCCTAATTCTTCAGGAAAGGGGCACGACTCAATGCCGCACCCCTCATGGAAAGTGCGTGTTTGATTCGTTGATGCAAAAGAGTTAAAAGCAATTACGCGCTCGGCTTCTAACACGGGCTTGAAAAATGACAAGCAGATTTCATTCTTAGAAATACACAAGAAATTCGAGCATGCTTCAATCTATGCAACTATGACTCATTGAAATATCATTAGTCCGAGATTGACGAGTTCTAAGAAAAATGATTAACATTTAAACGAATATTGAACGGTCTCTCAAGTATATTTTTCAGGCGATAATGTAAGGATAATTACTACAGGAATAGACAAAGAGGGCAAAGAAGTAGGTCAAAGTACTAAAGTAAGCGGATCTGGGTTTAGCGTGGTAAATCGTATTACTAGTAGTAAGATCGCGGTGGCGATGCATTCCTAATTCATTGAGCCGACTATAGAGTTGGACGGGCCATTTCGGGTGGCGAAAACTTTTAAACTGGAGAACCTCTCTTACTTTGGAATGAAACTAGTTTAATCTTAAATCCAATGGAGCGTTAAGGGAAGACGGGCTCGACGTAACGGGCAGGAGAAAACGTTCAGTATCCCGGGGAGCTTACCCTAAGCTATCTTAGGGCAGCTCGATTTCGTGGCATGTTGCAGAGGCTGCCGGCCCCGAAGCCAGGCGTAATTATGTGAAACAATAGGTGGATGTAGCCAGCTCGTAGCATAGGTATATTGAAAAATTCCAGCGGCAGCCGCAGGGAGCTCTCGCGAGAACAGGGTGGAGCAGCCACGACAGAGATTGATGCGGGGAATGCAATTTCCTTGAGGCCCGGGCGCGTTTATCCTCTGGTGCACCTTTCCAGTAGGTCCTCCAGTCCGGGCGATCCTCGAGTCGCGCCAACTTGCGCATTTGTATTAATACGATCAGGCCGGATTCGAGAGAGCCAGCCCGAGGAAATTCTTCTGGGGGACGAGGGAACACGGCCACCCTACCAAACTCATGGAACTGTGCCGGCAATCCTATTATCTTCGGCTGCGAACCAAATCGCACCGCGGATCACCGCTATTCACTCTCTCCAACTCTCTCTAACTCTCTCTCTCGCACCCATCGCCAGAAACAAATAGTTGCCTGTGTTCTTACTCTTTGATCCGACTTCAATAGAAAATGCAGACTAGAAGATGCAAAGTTCAGTATTAACAGGAACATTATAGGTTTTTCGCAGGAGTGTTCGATAGATAGGAAAATCTTTAAGGGGGAATTCCAGACAATTCACTGTCCATCCATAAGGCTTCTTTTGACGCGACGCCTCATATCTCGATGCAATCTTTCAGAATCAATCTTCTTCGGGAGGGAGATGAAACCGGTTACTAGGTCCAGCGTATCCGCGAGTAAAAAGGCCCTAGGATGAAATTGCACGGTGGAAAGTTCAAAGACGCCGACAGAGAGACTAAGGATTCGCTGAGTAGATATTCCCTAGTCTGGCCTGGAGACGGAAATTCTCCTTCGGCATGGTGGTGCTAGTGGTAGTGGATGGTAGGGCTGGAATCCTGAATGCATTGTAGTCGATGGCGTGTAGAATCGCAGCCGGGTGCACACGTACCAACCTTGCTCCTGCGGAGCTAACACGGAAATTATTGCCGGCGTTATCGGCCTGTTTCCGCGGAACGCACGAGACTCAGAACGAAATTAGAGCTGGCTCCAGCTGATTCCCCGTAATGCCTTATCGTCCCGCTGCATCGTGTAATTAGATAGGGATTATCACGTTCCTTTCGCGAAAAATACTAACTGATAAGAATAAATTTACATGTCCGTTAACTTGCCAACAATTCCCTATCAATGCGAGCCTCGACGCAAATACTTCAATGGTAAACGATAAGTATTTTATGATACAACTAATTTATAATGCATTTCAATTAAATATATTGAATGTGCGACTTCAATAATAAGAAAGATCTATGCGGAAGGTTGGAAAGCTATGAAACTAGAGGAATCTCGAGGTCAATATCCCCCGAAATCCATTTAAAACCAAAAGTGAGGAATCACGCGAAAGCGTGCGCAAGGAGAGGAAGTCCGTAGAAAAAGGCGATCGATTACTGGATGGTATGACCACAACACTCATAAAGAAAGGCAGTGAGAACAGACTGGCTCGATCCAGTTCTTGGGCAGCAAACAAGAAGAAGAATAAGAAGAATAAGAAGAATAAGAAGAATAAGAAGAAGAAGTAGAAGTAGAAGAAGAAGAAAGCATCGAGGGGCGGGTGGTGGGCCGGTACGAAATTCGATTCCTTGGATCGCGAGGCTCGAAACACGCCAAGTTAGCAGGAAACTCCGGCTCAATCAGAGCCTTGTTAACTCCAGCTGCTGTTACTGCGGATATTGAAGTATTGATTTCGTTCCTCTCCCTGGGAAAGTTTATGCCGGCATTACGGATTTCATGCCTCCTCCTCCTCCTCCTCCTCCTCCTCCGCCAGCACCGCCGACCCCTTCTCGGTCCTGTTCGCCCTTCGTCCTCGCAATCCTCCTGCCGAGTCTCGGCCATTCAGCCGGAGGCTCCTCCATCCTCCCTGCGAACCCCCTGCGAACCCCCAACGAACCCCCAGCGACCCCCCTGCGACCCCATGCAACTTTGGCAGACCTGGCTGGTCCCAGCTACCGCGGACGACCCGGCGACCCTCCGCACTGGATATTTGCATTTCAATCGGCTGATTAAAAATCTATAATTATGCCAACCCCGCACCCACCTACCTGACCAGGAAAAACTTTCAAGCTACCTCCTCTTCCTCCTCCTCCTCCTCCTCCTCCTCCTCCTCCACGAAAGCGAGCCAGCATTCTAAGTTTTTTCCCCCCCTCACCAGTTCCACTAGCACGATCATCCTTTGTTCCTAGAGAAATCCGATCGCCGAGGCTGTCGCGCTCCCGCCAATCACCTGATTCCTGAAGTCTCCGAGCTAATAAGGATGCTCAGCTCACTTGCAATCACTCTGCTTCCCTAGCCGATCTCTCCTGGGGTTATTACTTTCTTGATACTGTTTGATGCGCCTCCTATTGTGCTCTGGCTTTGTGCGCTCGGGTTAGCTAGCCAATTAATAGCAAGTTCGGTTCGCTCAGCTAGGTATAGTCCGATGGAACTTCGCGATGAACTTTCTCCGATTTGTTCCTTTTTTCTTCGGCTAAGTTTCCGGTATTAGGAGTTACGCGACGGGAGTTGAAATTATTCGAAATGGAAAGGACCGCAGGAGAGATGGGGCGGGAAGGGTAGGTTTGTGGGGGTCAGTAGCTAGGGAAAAAGGTAGTATATTTCGTAGAGGGATGTCGTTGATCAACGTCAGGAGGATTAATCGCATAATCCTTTCTTCTGTAGCTCCTCTCTATGGCTGACCTCCCTGAGGCGTTCAGACACAATCAAAGTGATTCCCTCATTAGTCGAGATTACCCCTGCTTCCTTTATTACGACCATCGTTTTCGACCGGCGCAGCGCATCGCGGCGCGGCGCGGCGCGGTAGTCTACAACCTCGAAAACCTCCTCACCATCCACTACTTTACGCCACCGAGACAACCATCATTTTCGAAGCTTACGTCACTATTAATTTCCTATCGATCAATTGCATTATTCCATCGACGCGTTAACCCGCTTCACCATGCAGCTACCCCTGAAGCGCGTGCATGGGGGAAGAAAGAGCACGTTTATGAAGTGGATCAATTTCATTTCAATCTTAAGTACATACTCTACGTAATTGATCATAATGTGGGGATTCGATAAATTACTTAAATGGGCCTGGAGTGAGTTACTGTTTGAGGTTTTAGCCGAGTCTGCGTCGGTGCGATAACATGGTCTAATAACCATCCGAGAAAGCCGTTCGTGAACTCTGATATCGACGTTCTAACATAAAGCCAGTGCTAAAAAACTTGCTGCTTGTTACTATTACACAAAGGCTTCTTATACGACGTATAAGATTAAAAAATTATGTGCTGCAATCATTGTCAATCAATACTACAGCTTTTTTTGTACTAAGAACCGTATCAGATCTTTGCACTCTAAACGGTATTCCTTCCTATACTACTACTATCTTTAAGTAATTTGTACTAATTGCTATCTAAATATTGTTAACTATTATTTATTCACCCTATGCTCAGATGTGCAAAAGATTAATAACGTTCAAATTACTATAACAAAGATTCTTTAAGGAAGCTGCTCAGTGGCAGGTGATCAAGTGGGAGCCGGAATTGGCCGGAGGGAGCCGCGTCGCGGAGCGGCGCGGCAGCGTTTCAGTCGCATTCATCAAAGACGTCGAGACGGGAACACGTCACCCGGTCTAACACAGGCCATTTCCGCGGCTGCCTGCACTCTAAATCGCATGATGAACCTCCGTAATTAATTCCCAGGTGTCTGGGCCTCGTGCAATTATATCGCGCCCGGCGAGAACAAGTGGCATATATCTCAAAAGTTTAATCCATCTCGGCCGACGGCGGTGGCGTCGGTGGCGTCGGTGGCGTCGGTGGCTGCGTTCAGGAGACAGAAGTGGCGCCGGCAGAGGCTTGCCGGGGTGAAGGAGGCCCTGAAAACCCAGGAAACGGCAGCCGCACAATTCGGCTGCGATGCTCGCTTGATTAAACGCGGACTAAACTGTTGGTGCACAACACGCTCTGCCAGGAAACAGGCATGCCAAGACGACGCTTTCCCGACGTCAGACCGCCCTGACATTTTCCTACCCAGCATCCCCTGTCGGCCGCGTTACACCCATACACGCACCCATCACTTCAATCTTCGACTATCAACACCATCTAATTCTAAGATCACTAGTGCCATTTGTCTATATTAGTTCATAGATTCTTGTTAATTTATCCACTTCGAAATAAGTCAAGTTTAATATTACTATAAGTATTAATTATTCTAAAGATTGCAATTAACTTTACAGTATATTTAGATTAAACTGTGTACTGCAATAAAAAGACTGTGACGTTTAAACCCTGTTGGGATGTTAATACAGGGTTAAATGTAGATTTAATGATGGTATATTACGATTATAGGATGTAACGCGTAACACTGACAATAATGACTAAATCTATCGTGCAGATGCATGGGTACTAGCTACTCGAAACCAGTGTACAAGGACCCATAGCAAATCTAGTAAATGAAATTACGTTTGCATAGTTATTGGATCGAGGAGCCCGCTCTGACTAGAACTGGTTTCATAAACAGTTAGCCTGCAGGGTGTACCCGTACCGTGTATTTGCTTCATAAACGAAAGCGTAACCACGGTACAGTCTGGGTACTCTATGTACAAACAATATCGTAAAGCTGTAGACGCAGGGCATCGAAAGGTGCGGAGTAATAACGCTGAAAACCAATCAAATTCTCTATAACAACATTGTGGTTCTATATTCAACCAGTTTCTAATAAGTCTTTCCAAAGCAATTCCGTACATTGTGTAGTAAGTTGCAAATGCCAAATATTCCTTGATTGTTGTGGCGTTTACCAATAATTTATGGCATGTGCAGTAAATTGCATTTCGTTCGAATTAGAACTTTACCTTACCATAATAATGCTTACAAGTGATTACAAATAGACGTTTGGAGTAATAAATGTCGCTAAAATTAGTATTTTACTACCTTTCAATAGAGCTCAAAGCTCGAAATGGCAAAGAGTTTTAACACTAGAACTGCAAGTTTTCCAGCATTAAAAACCTTTTGCAGTGAGTATGTGGACTAAGTTATGCCGGCCCTAGACTAGGTAAGTGGATCTTTATAAAAGTGGAGAGTGTACGAGTAGATGAACTATGGTGAAGGGCCGTTACCACGAAGTAAATAAGGTCTGAGTAGATCGCTATCAGATATTCCGGAGGTAGAGTGTCGTGAGGCTGGAAAAATCGTGGCGCACAAAGGAAGTGGCGTTTTCATTTGACCAGGGCGCCAGTTGAAAAGCCCGGCTGCACCAGATAGGCGCGCGCTAGGAGCCGCTGGCCTCATAATAAAGCGGTAATCCTTCGGGCCCTGATACTTCTTACCGTCACGTACTGGCGCTGCTCTTTTTCTCCGGTGGTGGCTTTGTTCATCGCCGCATATAAAGGGCTTTGATATTAGTGACTCCAGGGTGGTCACGTACTGTCGAGCTGACGCTGAGACTAAACTCGACGCCACCGCCCCATCCTACTAACAGAGACATCCCCAGAGAGACCGAGAGACCGAGAGACCGAGAAAGAGAGAGAGGGAACATACCCGGGAAATACATGACGCTTCGTGTAGATGTGCTTCTGATACTGAGAACATATCTCCACTGTAATAATACCGAAGGAAGCTGCACTTCAACGGAGCTGCAATAATGCGGTGAGCCATCTGCGAGCAATTGTTCCTCCTTTCTTGACGAAAGCCCCCATTCAGATACATATAATAGATTCGAGTTATGATTAAACTCTGGAGAATGCAAAAATGAATGGAATATTGACCCAGTAAATTGATGTAATGCCTGTAATAAAGGATACTAAACTTATCCCAATGGTATTAAAAGGGATAGAAATTCGAAGTAATAAATGATCTGAAAAGAAGAAAGTAGTAAGAAGCAAGAGTAGCGGAACTATCGTAATTAATGTGTAAGATAAACGAGCTGGTCTTGCTTCCCCTTCAAAAAGTGGGTTACGAGGCGCGCTAATCTAGCATTAAACATTTTCCTGCAAATTCAGGGGCTTACGAGAGCACTACCGCCGGATAAGCAGAAGCCTGATATACTCTCTTAGCTGACAACTAAAGTAGCCCCGGCAGACTTTCGCAGCACCCTCGGCCAGCAGCAGCATCCATGGGAGATTGTAGTTATCTCAAGTGGAATGCGCCCCGGGGTTGAAGATGATGCCTGTAAAAACAACTAATCACCCACGAGGAAGTACCGTTCTGCCCTCGTAAAAATATTCAATATGCATTTTACGAGGGAAAGAAGTTCCCTGGAAGGATGCTTTTGAGGATAGTGCAGCAAACCCCATAGCCAACCATAGCGAACCATACCCCCACCCGGCCATACTCATGTTTCTCGACGCCGCGCGCACTCATTCCGGCATAAAACTCTTGATTAAAATTTTAACCGGCTACCCTCGCCCCCTCGATCATTGCACCCTTTAAATTTCCATGTCTCAGACAAACTGGCAAATATTACTGCCAGGAACGAAAGCCATGGGGAAATGATGCTCTCGCGCGCTCGAGATAGACGAGAGAACAAATGGCTATTGTAGTTCGTCCATATAATTAGATGGAGGACTTATTCCTTATTGAATTACTGAATCCTTTACCCTTATTTCTCTGTTGTACACACAAATTTTGTGATTTAATTTTAACACTTCATAAAGTGTTAACATTAATTTATAGTTGTTTATCTAATTATTGTAGAAGTGCGTTTTACTGAATGGGAAAAGTATTTATTGAATTTAATAACAAGTTTTTCCTATGAATGCAATTTTCTATTTTCCTCTATCCTTTTTGTATTCTGCAACTACTCTCGAGCGTAATTGGCTTATTTTTCATTCGGCTGCTTTAGATATTAAAACCAACTGAGGAAGAAGTCTACGGCACGAGTGTCCTCGAGAATTTATCAGCGGCTCTTTCTTAGATTAGTGGCAATAGTCTGGCTAGAAAACATTGGTATAAGAAGTACTCTCGTTGCCGCGGCTGCTGTTACTGCTCCTGGTTTTACCGCAAGAACACCGAGCTCGTTATTTCCGCTCGTAAATACGCTAATGATGTAAGTTATCAAGAAAAATGCACCACGGCGCAGAGTAAATGCTTCCAATTTCTTTTCTAACTTTAGATTTGCTAGCAGTGCCATTGTCACGGACGTCCGCCCTCAGAATTTAAACCATTTCCTCCTATAAAAAGGCATTTCGCAAAATTATTCCATGCGCGAAATGAACTATCGCATAAATGAACTGAACACATCCATAATATTACGGAAAGTAGTAAACAACGATGCAACAGAATAATAGAACTGAGTCTATCATAATGCAGAAAACATATGAAATTAATGATTGAGCGTTAAAAAATTTAATAAACGAGGTTAGAGAAGTTTCGAGAGCAATGTAAAAAATGTTTTGCAATAATGGAAGCTCGGGGGAGGAAAGAACGGAGGGACTAATAGTTGAAAGTGTGAGCTAGAGGGTAAAGGAGAAATTCGACATTAGTCCCGTGGAAAATTGGGCTTGGTTCCATGACGGGACTTGTAATACGAGGGAAGTCCCGAGTGTAGGAAAAGTCGAAAGGGGAGCCGCACCCCTTAATGAATCCAAAGTGGCTGCTGTTTCGTTTCGGCCTGACGGCCACGTCGCTCGCAAAATCTCCTAATCTGCAAAACGTCCCAAAGTGCTGATGCGGAACACCATAGAAATTCTATGAGCCGTGAGCTTCGGGAACCCACTGCCTGAGCGAGACTGCCGCCCTCCATACTCACACAATATGTTTGCCTATACATGTGCCGAGGGTTTCACTGACAGCGCCAGAGGGGAATTCGCTTTGGAACGTCGATACAAAGTGTACTCAGCGAAACGATAGACTGTTAGACAAAAAGGAATTCAACGAATCCTGCTGTTTATTGATTAGGAAATAAAAATACCCAATAAGTAATTGCATTGCACGAGAAACGATCTTCATAAAAGAAGAAAATTCTTAAATTTCCTCGTCATTCGTCACTAATTCATTGATAATAATTCTCAATATTCATAAGCAACGCTGTTACAAGATACAATTTAATTATTATCACAAATTAATTACGACACGCAAAGATAATGAAAATGAGGAGGGCATGATTAGAAATTCTTGTCAAGGGAAGATTCAAGGACCCAATTATTATATACACCGCTCCGAAGTATTGCATAATCTCTCATTAAAAGTATCCAACGACGAAAATCGGGTTTTAACGAAGAGCGCCTACTAGAAAATCTAATTTCCATTTTCCAAGAAGTACCACTTGTTAAAAGGATTCTACCAAAAGAATATACTTGTGGAAAATCTAACAAACAGGGCGAACCGATGGAATGAAGGATCAAGAAGACATAATACATTTCAGGTGGAATTAGAATGGCGTGCGTTTGGAACGGGTGGGTGATGGGAGGGGAGGAGAGGAGAGGATGATGCTGGAGGAGGAGGATATGTTGCGGCAGGAAAGGGCAGCGGAGTGAGCCACGAGGTCGTTAAGCGTGTTAAATTTAAATCCAGCGAAATTCGTCTTGCATTTAAGGGCCCCGCACTACCCCCGAAACTCCGCTCCGCTCTGCTGTGGCTGGCCGGCTTCAAGACTCGGCGAATTAACTCGAGCGCCACGGACGAAAAGGGTTGCGCGGCTCGGCACCGTAATTAAATAGCAAAGGAGCGTCAAGTCCCTCTACTCCTCTCTCTCGCAGTCAGCCTGACAACCGTAACGTGGTGCACACTCCACTCCGGAGTCAGCACCGATCGATACCTCGCTGATTGTGAAAAAGAGAATTGCCAGTGGTCATGCGATCCAACTCCACGTTCACTTGCATTTCTTTCTTGTAATCACAGACTTCTCCGAGAACAACGCTGTCCCTGACGATACGTCCACCTGCCACTGTGCTAATCAGATAAACGAGTTAACTCACACCTTTCGACTAACGAAACAAAGCGATTTTATTTAGCAGTGTCATGTCATGCGATACGTATGTACGTGGTTGTATGTATTTCAAGATGTAACAATTTTGCAATGTCTTTAGTTAAGTTGTGTTATTGAATTTGATTTTTAAGATTGTCGTCGAAGGGAACTTGAAAAATGTACGATTCCTTCTCTCGATCGTATAAAGAAGTACTTAGAAAGAACTGTTTCCAGTGGCATAAAATAGTATGAAACATTCGTAAGGTGTGTTAACTCTATTTGTTGGTATCAGTAATATTAGGGAATTCGGTTAGAGGTAATTCGGTTGGTTGATATGTCGGAGAAAAGTTAATTCTAACTCGACAAGGAGATACATAGATCGCAGGATCCGCGCATGGGAAGAGCGCGGCTGCGTCTCGAGGAGCGTGCAAATAGACGGTACACGAGCTCTACGAGCGAACACAAACCGACAGGATCGAGCGCTACCAGGATGTTTGTCGAGCCCATACATAAAGCTGATCCGCAATACGGAAAGTCAACGCCGTGAAACGGAATGTATTACTACTTCTCCTTAAAAGGCCGGCTTTCCGCTTAATCGTGGTAATTCGTCTTTGGTAATTGTCCTGTTAATCCACTATGTCTCAATGTTGCACTAGCAAATGTCGATCGTGCAGTTAATTCAAGAGTTTACATTCTTGAATCTTAGTCTCTAACATTGAAGACATGAAAGGGAATAAAAAGATAATTAAAAGGGAATGAATTAATTCCCTTTTCTCTCAGCTTGTCATTTTTGTTAAAACGTTAGAATTAACGTAACTAATTTGCACGTTTAATAATTGAAGTGAAAATAAAGTTTAATATAATTTTCACTCGAGTTTCCGCACTGTTTCATTGTAAAATTGTATTTCCCAGGGAACTAGAATATCCCATATATTCGGTCCATCTTCCATCCAAAATCTACAGCTTTATTTCCATCGGAATAATAACGAACTCTACTATGTATTCCTATGACGGGGCGCGGGCAATCGTTCGCGCCAGGCTAATACAGTGAGAACTGGCAGTGCTATTTCTTGGGTGTAATTTTAAGGTGTCCCAAGTATCGCTGTGTAAAGTGGGAGAAACGGAAAGAAGGGTCCCACCCACGCGGAAGAACTCGAAATGGTTCTTTAACGGTTACGGTGACAGTAAAGGGAACTGGCTGAATTTAAAGTTGGCATGCGTAAGAGATGAGAAAGCGAGAGGGTGCCCATCCGGACAATTTTCCGCTTCCCGGAGTGACTAAACTTCTTTTTTGTTCGCCTAATGTGCCCCTTATACACCGACACCTAGCCCGGCAACCCCCAACCATCTTTCCGCACCCCCTCAAACTCTCAACCCCTCAACTCCTTCTCGGAGCCACCCTGCGACTGTCCTCGCGTTTCTGCACATTCTAATTGCACCTCTTCGGCTCCCCTTTCCCAACAGCCTACATTTTCCCTTCTCACTGTTATCGCGATGAGATAACTCGTTCAAAGAAACTTCTTTTTCATTCCACCCCCTTTCCACCCATCCTGTCGGCAACCAGGCACTCAGGCTCTCCCATACCCCCCACCTTCCCTCACCGTTCTTTCGCGTTGTTTGCACTCGCCAACCCCCTTAATTCCTCCACCCTCTCCTGATTAGTTTTCCTTTAACGTGCAATGCACAATGAAAGAATTCGGTGGTTGGGCGCAGATGACGAGAAAGCACTGCTCGTGAAAGAGTGAGTGGTTGATTCGTAATATGTTAATAATAATTGGTGTTATGTAATTAATTATTAGTTGTTGTAGTCAGAGCTTTCGCTAATATCGAATATAAGGAAGTAGAGAAAAAGGAAAGACATTGATCAAGAACCAACCAATTGGTTATTAATTGCATCGAAACCATTTATAGTGGAGAAGAATTCTTCGATATCCGAATTAATATGAAAAACTGGCGTACTGCACAATATCTATAATGATTTTATTCGACAATTGGAGCGGGAAAGTAGTTCTTTCTACGCTATCGAGTGGTCTTGCGAAAGAGTGTGCATCCGTGCGAAAGAAGAAGCAGGCCCATTTTTCTCCCAAGCGCGTTTAACTACGTCCTGGCCATTAATTTCGAAGTTCCTCTGTTGCCCCCACCTTTTTCCTCGGGGTCGATCGAATGGTCGTTAAACGACGCGCGATATATCCCCCGGATGCTCGCGCTCGAAAGTAAAGTTAATAACAGGCGGACACTTAACCCGCATAAATTTTATTCCAATTAAATCGGCCCCGGCTGGCAGGGCCAACTGCGAGGTGAGAGGAGAGAGCCAGGCAAAATCGAGCTGCCCGGGCAAAAATCAAATTAGAGCGCGCGCGACGAGCTCCCACCTTGTTCCTCCTGCCACGGTTAACCCGGCTGACATTATTTTGTTTGCCGATATTAAATTGTACTCTCGGCCTCTGTTAAAGCGCCTGTTTATTGGAAAATCTTCCCATCGTTGTTTCACCAACAGATTTCAGAATATATTTTTCTCAGACCTCTTTTTAAAGTCATTAATACTCAGCCGCGTGTAATTTCAAAATAACGAAGGATAACTGCTTTTTCCTTAGCCTTAAGTTTCGATGTTTCAGTGTCCTTAAATATTAATATATGTAACATATTTCATCAAATGCCTATTTTTATTCATACGAATCAGAAGCAAACAGCGAAGGTAACCTTGTTGAGTGTTTCAATAGTTGGAAAATCTTGGCGTACCAAGCAATTTACGCCAAGATTTCTTTATTTCCCGTGAATAAGGACTGCGAAGAAGAAATGCGATTCCTGTCAACGAGAAGCCAGAAAAGCTCTCAGATGTCTTTCCTTGTTCCATTGTAGCACTGCACCGACCCAGAAGAGACTTGAACATCTGGATAGTCGAGAAATAGAAGAGGCAGGATGCAAGGACAGAAAGTTCAAGAACGCATTTCATTCCATAAGAGATTACACAAGGCTGAATGTACATCCGTCAAAGGTGCGTCGTACGTGGCGGTGGCCTTTGTGCGGCACTCTCAACCAAAACTCTTCCACCGCCGGATGGATATACTAAATTTGCGGCTTTCTCCTCTCAAAGCTCGAAAAGGCCATCTCCTCTCTATATCGCAGATAATAACAGATAATCCGAGCACGAAGCTAGGAATAATAAGCTGGCTCTTACGCCCGAAGGATCCTCAACTTCTCGCTTAATCCCTGAATCGATCTCGTATTCTCAGTTCCTACCGTCGAGCGGGCAAAGAGGAGAGGAGAGGAGAGGAGAGGAGAGGAGAGGAGAGGAGAGGAGAGGGGGGAGAGAGAGGACTGAACTGAAGAGGAACGCGCATGCGAGAGATTACCCGGTGGCCCGGCAGTTCGGCAAAGTTCCTGCATCTTCAAAAGTCCGCAACAGTTTGAGCGATTTAATACTTCTGCAGGCCAATAAAGATGCACCTGCGCGAATACTGAACGAGAACTCGAGTTTCGGTCACGCTCAACTCGCACTCGCTTGGCTCCGCGCCTATTTCCTCATGCGGACCGATCTACCTAACAGTTGTTACCCTTAACTTTTAGTTGCATAGAAATTTGGAAACTGTCCGTTTCGCACACTTGGATTCATGCTCGTTCTTTCCTACTTACAATCTTTAGGAAAGATGCTTTCGATTCTTAGGGAATAATAGTGTTTAATGTCAGTCGGCATTAATTGTCCTTGCTCGGAACTTTATTTGAAAGGTGAGTGCGAGGAAAAACGTGACGTTTATTACATAATCCTCGAGGCACCGAGTGCATTGTACCAGGATTTATCAGTGGCACGAATCCTCCGAGCAAAGGAGGTGTGGCAAGGGAAGAATAACATCTGCCAGCTGGTATTCTCGAGACGAAGAATAAGACGTTCAACTGCAAGAAGGCACTGCGGCTAGAAGCTTCAAGTTCAGGCGAACAAAGTTTCGCTGGTTGGTAACCTAAATACAAATCTCTGGCATGGCTGGCTAAGAGCGGAACTTGCCGCGGTGTGGATTAAATTATGTCAGAGCGCGAGCGCCGGAAGTTGAGTTGTTTATATTTATCCGAGGCATGTCTGCGCCGGTGTACGTCGTCATAAGGACGGTCACTCACCCCCGGCGTCGACGTCGACGTTGGCGACGGCGACGCCAGCGCACGCAAGAACACACGGTGCTTGCGAACTTTCCACTTAGGGCTTTTTTCCCGGTTGCAATTTTTAGTGTTTCCTTCGCTTCACCCTTGTATTAGGACACACGTACCACCGCCCAGCCACTTTCATCTACCAAAAGACCGACTCTTAAGGCTTTTTAGGGACACGTGATGATTAATTGTTGATATTACTTCGTATCAATTGATTTGAAATGAAATTGATAAATAAAGTTTTGAAAGTAATTTAATACTTCCGATGGTTTGAGTATAGAAAATATTCAATATCATTATTCGGAGATTCTCTAATTGAACTTATTAGACTTGAAGAGTAAGCCAGCTAAAATGCTTTATCTAAAACTATACGAAATAAGCGAACCATCTATTACTGACAATTCGAAATGATTGACTAGTTCAAAGAGACGAGGATATCTCAAAATTGGGATTGAATGGCGAGGTGATTCTTGGTTGGTTCGAAGCAAAGAGAAGAGAACCGTTAACTAGGAAATGCAGGTCCGCGTAAACCTCATTAGCGAGCGAGTAAATTCCCGGGGGTGGTAGGCGGTGGTGGGCGGTGTGGCATAAAGCAAATCAGGCGTCGCGTGCGATAGGAATGAGGGAGAATACCGTGGATTTATTAATGGTGGAAATTTCTGTCGGTCAGCGCTGATTGACTTGGAGCGGCGCGCGAAGCCGTAACAATTTGCGCCGACGTGGCCAAGCCTAATTGAGAATATTGCTGGAAATTGGCAGTAAATTCATGCGTATCGTAGAAGCCAGGAATCCCGGGCGCTTAATTAACCGGATAAAGCAGAGCTCGCTCGCTCGCTCGCTCGCTTCCTCTCCGCGCGTTTAGCTTGATCCTTGTTACTTGCTGGAATGCCTAGCCTTGGTCACGCACACCCACCTGCTCACTCGCTCCATCTCCTCTGTAACAGGAAGACCTTGACGTCGTCGAACATGACACACCGCAACCTACGCACTCCAGACGGATAATCCTAGCTAGCTATTCCCGCTAGGATCACACTCCTAGATCAGATACATTACACTATAGGCTCTCAGCTTCTCAGAATGGCCGGGATTTCCAAGTCACGTGGAAGCAATGACTTACCAGATATTTGCCTCGCGCCTCTTCCTCATGGAAATTTAAACACGACTTACCTGTAACATAGAAATGGTACGCAAAATTAGAAAACAATTTCGAAGAATGGCGGTTGTTAAAAAAAGTTTGAAAGAAATCTGTTATTTTGTACTTCTTAAGGCTTGTTAAGTATTTGTTGAGGTTTGCTTTTATTTAGTAAAGGATGAAAATTCCTGTCTCGAGCAGTGCGTTTATGTAAACGAAGTGAAGTGTTTGTAAGGTCCAAATAGACGGAATCTCGTTTAACCTGTCGATAACAGGGCAGTCAAAGAATAACTCAAAACGGCCGTACCCAATAATAGGGCGAAAGTTCCGCCGCGGGAAAGCGGCGAATTCAATTTAACCGTGGAAATTCGCAAATAACCAATCAATGCGCCGCGGCCTTTATTGGCGAAGCACCGGTTACTCATTACCGAGATTTATGCGTTTAATATCGTTGCACTTGTGTTAAACAACGCGATTCGAGCCACCCACCATTGAACAGAAGCTGCCCCGCCCCGGCCAAGCCAGCAGCCGGAAGCCGAGCAATCACGTGGCCGGTGGGTTGCCGAGCATAGTTTATGAGTACCCTACCAACTTTTATCCTTTTATCCAAATATTATGACGAAAATCCGATATTCGCCGTGGCTCATACGCTCCCTCAAATAATGAGAGGATAGGGTGTCCATATTTAATTATTTGCAAACGCTTCGATATAATGACTGCTCTCCTCCTATATGTATTCTACTGACCGTTTGCGCTCCAAAGACTTTCACGTTTACGTTTATTCGTTCGCGCCACAAAATTATTCAATCATTTTATTTTCCAATTTTATTTACCTGCTACTACACTGCAAGAATCTCTATCGTATCCCGCGAATAAAGTAATTAAACGATAAACAGTTTTAAAAGCTCAACAGTTTATTTACTGGACCAATTATCCTGAGGGACCAACAAATTCACATACGGACCGCAAAGACTCAATATCAACACAGACTTTTCCAACAGACTATTTTCAAACAGGAATAACATCGCAAATATACATTTGGCAAAACGGATCGCCAGCTTCCCTGCAATTAGGGGAGCGATTTAAAGCAGGGCAAGAAAAATCCACGGATGGTAATTCCAGGCATCCTTACAGCTCTGGTGGACTTGGTGGAAGAGCGGTGGAAGAGCGGTGGAAGAGTGGTGGGAGAGCGGTGGGAGATGCAAACCCCAGGCAAAGAGGGAAAGCAAAAGGAAAAGAAGAAAAGAGAGGTGAGTAAGTACATGGAGGAAAGAGCAACGGGTAGTAGTGGAATGGTCGAGGCAGAAGGGATGCTGCTATCAAAACGAAGGTGGTTGGTGCGAGGGCATTCGAAAAAAAGGGCTGAGGCAAAGGGCAAACTGGTCCCATGTGTGTTTGCCTGTCCGCGGAGAATAATGTACACACACGTAGGCGCTAATGAGATTTAAAAATAATGGTGATTACCTGCATTACTCATTAGCCATAAGCTCGACTATAAGCACTGGCTGGCGAGGGGCAGTGACACGAGCGGGGGTGGCGGAGGAAAGGGAGAGAGAGGGAGAGAGGGAGAGAGAGAGAGAACGCGAGAGGGAGAAAGATAAATAGAGAAAGGACAAGAGAGAAAGCTTATGCGTTTACTCTGCTACGTGTACAAGCAACAGACTAATACCAATACTGGCCAACAGCAATTTCGCGTTCCTCCAGCTTCCATGGTAGCACGTGTGCTTCGAAACTACACCTATGCGTCACGTATATAAGCGTATACCGTCGGCTTACTACAACACGATAAAAGAGATCCAAACCTAATTGAGTATAACGCACAGCCGCCTGGTGACTAACAGTAATGCAGCAGCACTCCCTCGAGTAATTTCTCGGGGAAATTGAAGCCCCACCAAGATAACTCCCCGTTTATACTTTTCCATTGTGCCATTTAACTCTTGCAATTGCGACTTGATATTGAATTTCATTATTGATAGCTTTGCTGCTTTGACATTTTGAACATGTTTGAGTCTGGATTTTAATTGTTAAAATGTATAACATTTTGTTTGGTATTTCAAGAATAAGTTAAGTTATTTATTGATTTCATTCAGCATGTGCAAAAGACAGATGTTACAAATGGATGACCCGATGTAGCGTGGCGTCTTTCTAACCTGAATATATCTCATTTCTATAACACAGAACGCGAGATGATAAGCGAGCTTTTTTGTCGTAGTAACCAGAAAGCACAGGGTGCATCGTGCGTTGCTAGGATGAAATTACTCGGAGCAAAACAGTGGACCGGGAAGAAAACTCATTATAGCTCCATTAGAATCCGCAAGCCGGTGGCGCCCTCTTCGGCTGCACTTACATCTCCCAGCATTCCGTTCTCTACCAAGAGCAATTTTGCATTCCTGTTTTATACTGAATGCTCTTTGCCAGCTTGTTTGCAGATTTACGTTCAATAGGAAACTTAATGTTCTTTTTACCAGCACGTAGAAATGCCGCCACTGATTAATCGCTCGGATATTTCCCCGGTTTCAGTGTTCCAATATCCAAGTGCAGTAATCACAATTTTTCACAATCGTTGTAAAAATTGTAAAAAACCACAATCCATTTTTATAACAATACAGTAATACTAAAGGAATATTAATACTCACTGTCATTAGTTAATTAATGAATTTATATTACGCGACATATTTATTTTTTGTAAACTATTTTTCTAAACTATGACTTCATTCTTTCTATACTTAGTAATTGATTACTCGCAAGCTTTAGCAAGTTTTAATTTTGATACTTGACACATATCAGGGGAAATCAGTAAAGTCAGTTGAGAGGACGACTGATTCGTAAGAGAAAAGAGTGCGAATAGGCTGTTTGTGTGGAAGAGTGGGGGCAATAACAGGGTGGCGTGAGTTTTTTAAGGGTTGAAGGAGCAGCACGGGGGTGGCAAGTGCACTTCTCTCTTGTGGAGGGGCCACTTGCTAATGAACAGTGGCTATTAACTCACAATACCGAGGATTTCAGGCAGGCACCAGGGAATTCTGACAAGTGAGCGATACAATAACCGGAGAGATACACGCGCGTTTACGCGCCGCTGCCAAACGAAATGTGGCAGGGAAATTTCTACGAGGACTATTAACCAAACGGGCTAAGTGAGTGGCCGGAAGAGAAAGGGTGAACGAGCGAGAGGAGAGGAGACGAGCGCGAATGCTTGCCAAGGTGGAGAAGCCTCTTTTCAGAGCAAAGCCTGTTTTGCCCGCGCTGAAAAGAGCCCCACGAATTAGCACTAGGTGAAAATCTGAATGACTCGTGACACCAATGGCCAAATGGCAGTCGCCCTCTACCGCCGAAACCCGCTCCGATTCGGAAGAAACGTGTTAAGAGGCTATAACGACCTCCTGATTACCCTTTACAGCTTCTTTATCGGCCTCTATACCGATCCCTGCTCATTCTCAGCCAACCACCTCTCAATACCTCTAGAATTCTCGAGGGGCGCGCTTTCCCGAAAATTTCTCTATCCCTTATTGGCAACTTCTGTTTACTCGATCCCGTATACAAACTACATGTGTGTGTGTGTGTGTGTGTGTGGATTTTATTTGAACGTCGACGGTGCATCATTAGTAACCGGATATCGAAACGAGCCACTCCCTATGCCCTGCACGAAAAAGGGAGCCCTTACGCAAATACTCGATCCAATGAAACCGGGAATTTATTTAATAAATTCCCCGTTTATTAATCCGTGTAATTCGGCTGCAAAGAAGTCCGCCCTCGAACCACCCCTTCTCCCTCCCTCTCTCTCTCTCTCTCTCTCACCCGCTCTCTCTCTTTCTCTCTGCACTCGAGCTTTCATTGTTATTGTACACGCTGGTCTGGAGCAATATTTATGTTTGCGCTGAAGTGAGCGCATACACGAAGCTTTATTAATTTGGCTTTAATTCTTGGATAAACAGATCCTACATCGATAAAACGAGCAGGGTAGCCACGTGCGGAGTTGTGTGGGTATGGATTTTGAAATTAGTTTAGGTGGGCGTGCGGGGCTCGATCGAAAAGTGATTCAATAGCAGAAAATATCTGTCCCTTGACCGAAAGCCCTCGCGCACCGAGCGATTTTACCTGGCTCGAGAGCGCAGAGCGCAATGAATTCCCAGGCTCTCTTTTTCTCTCTCTCTCTCTCTCTCCCTCGCTCTCTCCACCACTCCGGAAATGGAAGGCTGCGCTAAAAGTTAAACGAGCGGCCGAACTTCGTTTGTTCAGGCTGAAATGCACCTCTGCCGAGATATGTTTGAACAGGGCCATTGAGAACGCTCCGCTGAAACGCAATCTGATTGCGAAAATATTCCGATTGGTAGTCGATTAAAGCGAACGTTGACAGCCTTGTATCAAAATTCCCGATTGAAGGGTGCTCGCTCGCCACAATAGAATATTTTAGAGATGTAAACGCACCTTGTAATTCTTCTGTTCTCATATTTAAGGACAAAAGAATTTAAAGATGAAAGGTTAGAAACGAAAGATTTAAATCGCTAATCTGCAAGTCAACAGAAATAAATAGATATTTATTCGATTTGAAAGTGTAAAAGAGACGTCTGTATATTAGTAAAAGTACAGGTTAACACCCTTAATCTTTAGCATTACATTGAAACAATCATATTACTCCATACACGGGTGAATTATTAACATAAAATATCTATTATCTCAGAAAACAAAGGTTATTTTCAGTATCATCTTCCTCTTCCATTTTGTACCTTCTGTATATTCTAGTTGAAAGTGTAAAAGACATAAAGTGTAATGGTTCCGCGCTCCTAATAGACCTAGCGTTCCCAAGCGATTACAGGAACACTCTGGAATTGAAAATTACGAAACTATCATGGCGAACGCGCGATAACGGTTTTGAAACAGTATGACAATCGATATAGGCTACTTTAATGGCGTATTTCCCGGAATTAGGCAATGGATATTACTTGCACAAATTTTCCGCGACTGGAATCGATAAACATTGGCGAACCCGTGGGAATTAACTAATGCATTTCTACTAGCTTGAATTAAAGCAATTGGGCTAACCTGCTAGTTGGGGGACGACCGCGTAAAATACGTTCGAATAGTTTTATTGAAAATGTTCGCCACGCGTGAACTCTCTGTAATTAATCGCACTGGAAAGATACATCACACTGGCTGCCGTCCCAGTTCCCTCCTCTTTCTAATCAGGGCCGCTCGCTACTTGTAATGAAACGTATGTGATTACTCACAACTAGACCTAGAAATGCCACCTAATTCTAAGTGGGCATCAATAGAAAAAGAGCAGAATTTCTGGTGGTCGATATTGCAATTAATAATCAATTACTAATCAACTGATTTAATTGGTACAGGATCTGTCTATGCTTGATGTTCCATCGGAGGCAATTAGAATATGGGAAAAATGTTCTTTTAAACAAAAAGCCCGGAAACATTGCTGCTGCTTTATCGTACTCGGCTAAAACAATGGGCTGATTTTAAGGGCATGTTCCACTTCATAAAAAACTATTGCCATACCGTTCACGGATAACCCACAAAAGGGATTCGTTATAAATTCTCCCATATCAAGCGAAACTCTGAACGCTTTATTGTTAACATTATTATTCCGGGCAACCACTGATAAATTTCACGTTTCCCGGAAAGTTCTGGTCACGTATAATCGTAAATTGTATAGCGCGCCAGGGCTTCCACGTTGTTCCTTACTTTCCGGAACATAATAAAACGTATTTCTCGATTCAACCGCTCGTACCAAATAACAATACCGTTGGCTATAAAGCCCCTTTAGTGAACCAAGCCAGTTGATCGACTAAATATAAAAATCTGATTTTACATCTCGCAATATGGATAACTGGATCCTATTCTTTCATGCACAATAGTGGTCACTATGTATACTAGAGTTTTATGTTTTCCTCTTAGCTGTGACACATAATTCATCCTAAAAGTATCCAGCCCGCTCATAAAATTACTATAACAGCATATCATGTTTCTTATGCATGTTTCATTCGACTTTTTCTCCGTTCAGGTGAATGGTCGTATTTTACAATGACAGAAAATAACTTGAAGAATTAATAATACAAAATTAGACTAGCGAATGTAGATGGTAAATTCTCAGCAAAATAGTTATGAATAACGTACACATTTTGAGAGGAAATGCACATCAAATCATTGATACAACAATACGGTTCCATGAAAACCACTTTCTGGAAGCGTAATCGAAAAGAAACGGTCCTAAAAGGATGATATACTAGAATCGGTTATTAAATGCTCGTCATCCATACATTCTGAGATCTCGAGATCTCTCGTCGTCATAACATACGAGAGGCGTCACATTGCAAGCTATGTCATTGCGACAGAGCCTGATATCTACGAGCACAGCAGTCCACGACAGGACTTATTCTCCTCTTGGCGAAACGTAAAACGGCCGTTATTGTGCCTATAATTCACGCTGACTTGACATGTGCTTGGCGAGACTATCGATCTTTCATTGGCGACACGTTGCTCTTGGCCCCAATGTGCATCTCCTGCTCAACACAAGCTGACATTCTTCCGATCATTCGACCAACTTTCGTAAATGTGACCCACAATCAATACTTGTATAGTCAGTGTCTGTGTCTTATATGCTATGGTTGAGAGTGTTAGAGCAATACAGATGACTAATTCATTGGGTATAGTAAGGCTAATTTGACAACACTGTGATTAATATTAATTTAGAAACTGTGTTAAAATAGAAAAAATTAAGGATCCCTTTATCCCTTTAGTAGACAGATTAAATCATATAATATTCAATAAAAATCCTGTGCAGTGAAATGCAATGAAATTATTACTGCACTTGAAACTTGTTGCAATGTATCTAGAGTGGAAAAATCAACACATCAAGATTGAACCACATTTGACTAGGAATATTACAAGATTTCTCTCGAAGCCAATTCAATGGGTCCTTGAGAATCTTTTCATGCAATCGAATAGGAAAGTGTCTGTGGGGTTTATTTCCCATTCGAAGAGAGTAAAACAGCTTTGAAATTGCGACTTGTACGAATGTCTGCATTGGTTCGTCTAGTTCTGGCTCGGCGTGACGCAGAGAGGAGGATAGACGAGAGTATCTGATCGATCGAGCGATGTCGTCGGGAAATCTTCCTGCTGATAGGCGCGAGTTGGCTGCTTTCGTGCGTGATAAATGGCTCCTGCCAGATAACCTAGTGCTTCTATAGTCTGCCATCTGCATACTACACCTCTCGCCAAAGTTATCGTCCCGCCTTCTCCAGGCTGGATGCCGCTATCTAATTGGAACATATTTTCTTCCACGGAATCAAGTCTTTTTAATTCGAATACATTTTCAATTATTTTCTCTATTTTGCACTTTTTTCTCTTTTCTAAAGTTCGTATTTAGCTAGAATAATGTTGAAATTCGGTCAGTTCGGATTAGTTCGTGTTTCTCCAAAGAAAATACACATCTCCATTTTTATTCTACCCTTAGAATGTTTCAACTGTCGTGTTAATAAACTTCACTTGCAAAGCACCTCGGCCTGCTTACTCTCGCTCGTACGCGTCCTCCTTACAAAGTAATCAGGAGACTTCCATTAGAATTAAATGTAAACTACTTCGGCGTTGGGAAAAAATTCAATTAATTACGAGTCGGAATCCAAGCGGGCGTGGAATGAAATCAAGGTTGAATTGAATTACCCCGGCGTAATTAAAAAAAGAAGGAAGGCGCGGACGCGCGCGCGATATCCGATTAACGGAAGTCAGAGAACAATGGGAGTATCGAGCGAGAGGAAGCGTTGAATCCACCATAGAGAGGTGGGGTGGGAGAGGGTGGAAGCGAAACAATATAGATGTCGCAATACGGGAGACGCAAATTCGGTTGACTGGAGCAGGAAGGAGGTAGCGGAAGAGGCTGAGAGAAAGGGAGATGTGTTGCGAGACTGGAAATAGGGTTTTCGGGATGCAGGAGGCCGAAGGGGTTGGCCTGGATCGTTTTATGCATACCGAATGAATAGTCCGGCCATTCTGATGCATCGCATGCATGGACAATTGATTTATAGCCGAAATAAAGCGGCCTTCTTTCCGATAAATAGAAAAGCTCTCGAGGCATAGTGGAGCGGAATTCAAGCATGCCAGGAGCACGCTTTCGTCCCTGATGTCAGATCGATATCCTTCGCGTCTCCCGATATCGGGCCCGATCTTCAATACTCGTTTGGCCCCTGGGCAAACTGGCTTTCATTAAATTTATAATCGAACCGCTCCGCCACCGGCTCTATTCACTGCATTCTTTATACGCGCACCCGTTGCGTACAATACTTTATGGCTTCCACTCCGCGCGCTTTTTTAGCGCACGTGCCGGCATCGTTTACCGCCAACTGCATTATCAATATTGGCCCGAGCGCCGCCGCCACCGCCGCTGCCGCTTCGTAAAATCATATATATCCCACTCATTTTACGATGATATACTCCCGATGGAGAACGGAGTTTACAAATTGAAAGTAAAAATCGACTCGACCATGTCCGCCCAATGGATTTTGCCTGCCGTAAAACGTTGAGTGGGATTACTGGGATTCTAACTCGGCTCTAACTTCCTCGCACACGAAATCCTCCAAGTTTTCATCTTCCCAGATTATTGATCTTTTGAAAATGTTTTCTCTTACTAATTTTTTATAAATTTTGTATTAGGATTGACTTGCACATGATTGTCAAAATCTAATCCAGAGTTTAGCTATTTTCAATGACTCTCAAATAGAAAATACTTGTCCAATAAATAGGAACCTCGTCAACAGAGAAAATCGACCTACTTTCCGGGGAAGACCGAAATTATGAAATGGACGTATTGAATTGTGTTGCCAATGGAAAAATGAAAGCCAAGTGATCTCCTTGGTAAACCTGGCCGGGTGACTTTTTCCAATAAACCGTAATATTTCCTTTGAAATTTTCTTTACCAAGTATTCTATTCCCGTTACTGCCCGCAAGTAGTAATCTCATTCCTAGGGGAGCAAATAGAGCCACATTCAAGTGTCGAAATGGCAATTGTAAAATATTTATAACTATTCATTTAAATGATCAATTCCTGCATAAAATCTT
The DNA here is from genome assembly GCA_910593735.2 of Ectemnius lituratus. Classification (NCBI taxonomy): domain Eukaryota; kingdom Metazoa; phylum Arthropoda; class Insecta; order Hymenoptera; family Crabronidae; genus Ectemnius; species Ectemnius lituratus. Next base: position 12,767,191 of record OU343036.1, on the reverse strand, counting down.
TACTTTTACTTTGCAAACAGATTCTTTGGTTAAAGTTTGGTGATTCGGGCATTACGAATTCATACAACTAAGTTGTGCTATCTTAATTGCCGAAAGAAAGAACTCGCTGCTGGACGAAGCTGTTGGATGTCCTTTTGGATAAAAGGCTCGGCAATAAAAATCGCCTAAGCAAAGTTGCGCCGGCCGAGTGGATATTTACGGCGTGCCACTCTCGTCCGCTCGAAACTTCCTCGGCTCTTTATCGTGCGCGCTCGCGCATGTTTCTTAAAATCCCCTATAAATCCCTGCCGCGGCTGCCGAATGTTGCGGAACGCCTGGAGACTGCTTACTCTCCACGCCCAATTCTACTTTCGCCACCGACTACGTAAATCAGCCCGCCGCGCCTCGCCTCGCCAACCTCCTGGGCGGCGCGGTGCTACTTTTACGAATTGTCTTCCACAACTTCAGATATATTTACGCAACAAGGCTAAATTATCAACTAAAAGGACTTCCGATAGTCTCGATTCGATACGAACAAAATGAATCCTGACACTAGGTTTCGAGAGAATAAAATATTAGTTGACAAATCCTTGCTTTTCTCGATAAGTCCTGACTTATCCACTAAAAGGAGAAATAGGAGGGTTAAAATGAGAATTCGATGTGATTGCTAGGATGAAAGATAGGTTAAAATTGGAATGGATCTTGGGAAGAAAAGAAATGAGAAGAAGCGAGCCAATTACTTTGGAAGGCGGAAGAATGAGAGGATCGTAAGTGCGGCAGTTCTTGGAGAGTGATGGTGGTGGGAAGGATGGGGAAAGGGGTTGCCCGATTGTAACGTATATTAAAATTCCAATATCCAGACTCGGGATAACTTGGAGCGTATATCATGGGAAGCGGTAGCGCGGGTCGAGCTAACCTAACTCTTAGCTAAGCCATTCCGCGAACTGCTCGGAGACTCCGCGCTAGAAAATCTCGAATCAACGAGCGGCCCCGGGAAATCCGGCATAAAATAAAACGCCTCTTCCTCCAAGAAGTTATTGCCACCTATGTATTACGTCCTGTATCTACTCCTCGCAGGGATTTCCGGGCTGCAGTTGGACCACTGCTATAAAACCTTAAATGAAAGCCGCCCCAATCATTTCTTAATCCTACACTCTTAACTCGCACCCGGCTATATACTCCACTTCTTCGGAACTCCTCTAGAAATAGTTCTCTCCAATGTCCCGTAAGAGTATAATGAGGACAAGTCCAACCCAACCCGAAAGGACACTCGCTCAGGGAACAAAGGACTCTTCAGATATGCAGGAAACTGCACGGTCGATTTTTTTTGTTAAGCTCGTCGCATCTCAGAAGTCTTTGGATGGGTGGAGGCAACAAAGACAGCTATTAGAAGCGGTGAGAGGATGACCTCGTTTAAATTCCCCCCGAGAACAAAGGCCCGGATAGATGGGGGATAGGGCGAAAAGCGCAGCGAAAATCGGCCGGTTGGTTCAGCCAGGAGGTTTCCCCCCCTTTGAAAACAGAAATGGCCTTTAGGGATCTCACGTACTTTATTCGCTTCTGCCTATGTGCTTCCTCGAGGCTTCAGCCGGACTAACGCGAAGTAACTTTTCCGATGGAATTAAGGATCGCCCGGACAATGGCGACGGCTGCGACTACCGGCGCGCTATCCTCATTCTTACAATAGATGTAAGATAGCCGGGGATCGTCTCTCTATTCCTAAGAGCCCCGGGAATGTCCCGTCGATAGATTTATTGTGGTTTTCCTCCTACCAAGCCGCCCACCCCCGCCCCCTACAACCTACGCCGCACCGCCCATTCCTCTCGGGCTATCTCCAATCTATACCGCGGCCTTTCACTCCTCTCTCCAACAGGAATCCCTTCCAACTCTTCACCTCCGCCGATACTATCGTCCCCGACGTGCTCCTACTCCTACTCCTCCTCCTCCTCCTCCTCCTCCTCCTCCTCCTCCTGCTGCTGCTGCTGCTGCATCCTCGCGAAAACTGACCAGAAAAAGGAATTCGACGACCAGCAAAGAGATCCCTAGCAATAGACAACCCACACCTTTCCACCTACCAGCCAACATACGAATTATCTCTATCCCGGGGCTTCGTTTTCGTTTCTACTCGGAGGACCTCTGCAGTCGACGCTCCCTGCCGTTTGAACCCCTGGAAGATCTTCCACCCTCTCTCAGCGCGCTGCCACCACCTTCTTCTTTGGAGGCGCCTGATTTTACTCGGCCTCTTCTGCACCGACGACTTCTCTCTCTCCCACTCCTCTCTTACTCTCTTGCTCTGGCTCCGTCTCCCTTGATCCTTCGCCTTTTTTCTTTCGAGTTCTTCCCGATGCTCGAGATTTATCTGCGAGTTTTATGGCTTATGCGCTTGATCCGTCGCCGAGATGCAGGAAAGGAAGATCGCTGAAAGATCAGGAAGCCGCTCGGAGGGTGGCCTTGCCACCCCGGCGAGGGATGCTGCTCCCCCCCCCCCCTCTCTCTCTCTCTCGCTCTTTTTCTCACTCACTCTCTTTCGGCGTCTCCGTTGATTCAGATAAGCGACGGGGAGCAAGCGAATTCGTTTGTTACCGTCTCCGCCTGATAAGGATGTCGTCTGATGCCGTTCTTGCCACGTGACGTCTCCTCGAGCTGTCTGATACGCTGACGAATGAAAGAACTCTCGGATGATACACTGATTCCAAAGGTGATCGTTTGATGGATGATAGCTTCCTACATATTCCTAACTAAGCATCTTTTCGCTGATTATAACATCGCTGAAAGAATATTCCGACGGAAGTACATTTTTACCAAAGGAAATATTTCCTTCGTCGATCCAACATTTTCCAAGCTATTCGTAGTGCATCGCCAATTGCATATCTGACATCAAACAAAACCTGAACATCAAATATATTCATCGTACCGGAAAAGTTCCTAGAAACTCCAAGGGAAAGCTATGTCCAACATACGAGTAACATAACATCAAGGAGATTCTCTTCGACTCTCAGGGAAATTAATGCAGCACCTGGCAGGAAGTGAGGAAGTAAAGAGGAGGAGGGAAAGGGGGTGGGGGGAATTAGCAGGCTTTGCGGAATACAAAGACATGTAATAAGCCTGACGGGAAAAGCGTCGCTTGAAATTTTATGGTCATCGGGCAAATGGGCGGGAAAGGGTAAAAAGCAACGTGCTGGCTGTTTGACAGAGCTGATTTGGCGTCTGCAGGTGGTATCACATAATTATGAGAGGAGCGTGTACAGGAAGGAAGGAACAGAGGGGGTGGTGGTGGTGGAGCGTGCGCGAGCGCGCGCGGTGGGAGGTTGCTGGCCGGTCCACTCGACTGGAATTGGTTTCCAGTCAAATTGTCCGCGAGTCCGCATAAATGCGGCATGCACTCATTCCACGAAATGGTGGCCAGCAGCTATGCTGATGCCGCGCTGCAATATGTTCATTATGCTCGACCATTGTCCATTCATACCCGGGCACGGCAATATGTAATTGCTTTTGTTGCGGTCCGCGAATAGAGTAATGCGCCAGTGCGAACCTCGTATTTATCCATCGAGAGAGAGAGAGAGAGAGAGAGAGAGAGAGAGAGAGAGAGAGAGAGAGAGAGGAGGAGGAGGAGGGGAGGGGCAGAATCCAAAAGCGAGCAGGAGAGACAGTTAGCCGCACACGCCGCTTTAATTTCGCGCATTGCGATTCGATTTCCCGACACGACACGCGAAAATTATCCCGCCACTCCTCCCTGCATCGCTCATCATGCGAAACCGCCGGACTTTTTTATTGCTCAACAAATATCCATGGCTGATTCGTACTTTCGTTTCTTTTCAAAAGGTGTCGTTAAAGTTTTTATCAATCTTTTCGTATTGGTGGACGATGTGAACTGTAAATTGTTGATTTTGACGATAAAGTTTACACTTCTCCAAAAAGGAACAATCAAATTATATTAATGAAGAAAGAGAATTCAAAGTGACTAAATCCATGTAATCGCAAGCGATATTGTATAAGAATGATGATATCTTTTGAAAGTCAATAGCGCGCAAAGAATTAATGAGGACGCTTTTAGGAGCATTAATAGCAGCGGAGCATTTCGACTGGGTTTTGTGTGGCTCCTTTCGGCGCTTCCGCGAAATTTAATTATCGCCCGAAATATAACGACACGAAGAGAGGGACAGAGGGAAAGTCCCTCTGTGAAGTTTCACGTCACGCCACCAACAGGTGACCGCACAACTTTGTGAGTAGCCTCTTCTTCTTCCTCGAGTCTTTGTATGCGTGCCTCGCGGGCTTTTCTCTAAAGCTCTGAATTTCCCATTTCCCACTCACTCCCTCTATTTCCCTCTCTTATTCTTCACTTCTAAGCCAGAACCTTCTTTCCCCCAATTAGTGTCGCAATCACTAAATCTAACAGTGCTACTCTAGCTTCTTTTCACCCAACTATTAATAAAAAGATAAACTTTTATTTAATGTTTTCAAAGCTATTCTCCCTTTTCCTTTTAAAGTGTTGACTTTATTATTATATTCAAGATAATAGGACCGCTTTGTACATTTCCATTAAGAGTTTAAGAACCTAAGAATCTTTCTGATTCCAACGTTCCAAGGCTTGCAAAAGCTTACAATATTGTCAGTATTAGTTCTCACTTAAAAAAGCCATTCTCACCGAGTCAAACAAAAGGTAATCTGATTAACTAGGAATTCTAGAAGTTCAGACAAATGAATACACCATTCATTTCATTGTGAGTCTGTTGGCCGTAACTGAGTCGATGGAATTCTCATAGTTCCCGGGCGGGAGAGAAATCCGACTGTAAAAAAAAAATCCTGGCGTGAATAAACGGTAGATCGCGTGTACAAGCAAATCCCATGATATCTCGCGGGCCAGATCGAATTTTGAGATAGTCCGTTAAAATGTTCGAGGGCATCTAACACCTAGCGATGCATGGAAACGTTAATCCCAGGCGGATTTGCCTCCACCTCCTCCTCCTCCACCTCCTCTCCTCTTCAACCCTCTTCAGCCCTCTCCGTCGCACTCGCTCGGCACGCTCGCACTTTCTGTGGCAAGTTTTGCGAGATGCGAATAGCGCACGTATGTCTGCAGCAGGCATCCAATATTGGCTCGTCACCGGTTCTTCGCTGTGTACTGACATGCACTGTACACGTCCCGCAATTCACACTCGCTCATCCCGGCCCACTTCTTTCCATCCACCAGTCTGGCAAAGCAGGCGAAACTTTCGGCAAGAAGACGTGGCTGAGGATGATTGAAAAATCACTTTCCTCCTCGCTCTTCGCGACTCCTACGCGGATCTCACTGTGTATTCGAATCGCATATTCTTCACAGTATTTCCAAGGCAATACGTATTTCATATCGGGCTTTCGCTGTGTTATGGTTCGCCGTGACTGGTGTTAGTCAAGCTCCTGGATTCTTCAAATCCCATCGCTTCTACGTATCGTTCTATATATTTGCTGATTCCTATGGTGGATTTTTCGAATATGAAGAATAGAAGTATGCGATGACAGTTAGTTTGTAATAAAAATTGAGATTATAAGTAGAAACAAGGTAAATCTATATATAAGTACGATAGTCTTTCTTATTAATTAATAATAATTATAGCAATATGCTAGATTAGTAGTACGATCACTTGTATACTTGCGATAATCACTAACAATGACATGAAACATCTCCACACGTCAGTCAAAAAAAGAACTTAGGTGATAACGAGAGAGTGAGAAAGGAAAAGGGGGTTGGAGAGTAAACTAGGGAAAAGCTATTTCAACATCTAATTGGATGAGGAGGCGCGAGGGGATCTAAATTTTGCGGATGCAGCTGTACACGTCAGCGTCAGGCAACCGATATTGGTTCGTCTTCCACCCCTTCGGCCGCCCATATTCTCGCTCCTTCGGCTTTCTCCTGAAAGATCCTCCAGACGCCAGGAAACTACTCCTACAGATGTGTTTACACGCTACAACTTAGCTCGTCGCCTTCGACCAACAAGCCCAGACCGCCAAGTGAAAGCAACTTTCGTAATTGATACTCTAATTACACAGAAGCCAGAAACGTGGGCTTCCACTTATGAAAAGGATAAATCAGATCGCGAATGATTCAGAAAGTGTAATAGGAAAATATTTACTACATCTTCTAAAATACATTCTGCCAAAATAGTATTAACCCATCATCAATTAAACTTAAAAAGTCAATTTCAACTATGACTTTAACATAGAAATTACTGTCCAAACAGCAAAGCCTCCACCGCCATTCCCAATTGATGATTGAACAGTTTCACACAGACGCTCGGCCATCTTCCGATCTACGGTGAGCATTGAGTCTTTCTTCATCGTCTCAGTCGGCGAGCTTAATCGAGTTAGTAAGTCAACAAGATTGTTCCCTCTATCGGCGCTCTATCGGCGAAACACGTGGTATTATCAGGTATTGACACGTCCGGGTAAGAGGCGCGCACAGACCTCAATTACCACGAGTCGACGGTGTGTGAGAGGGGTTTAAGGCCAGATTTTAGGAGGCGGTGGCAGCGGGCGGCGTTGGCGGTTCGTAGTTGCCAGGGTGGAGGTGGCGGCGGCGGCGGCGGCGGCGGCGGCGACGGCGGCGGCGGCGTCGGAGTCGGGTGAAGTAAGGGGACGAAAGGTGTGCCGCTGAGTGAAGTACGAGCTGGTAACGTCGGTCGAGGAAAGTGACTGCTTTTAAACCGTCTCCGCCACGACTGATTGATGGAGTTTCCTACGACTGAATTGCATCCTAGGGCACACATACTCTCGGAGATCCGCGTGCCGCAGACGACGTGCTGCGGTAACGCCATTACGCAAACACACCCCTTCCAACCCACCCCCCGCAAACCCCTGCTAGAATCGAGAGCGAAATCCGCTCCCTTTCTTCCTAGACTGCCAACCCCAGTCCTTTTGTACTCGCACGATTTTCCGGCTTCCAATGAATTGTTAAGATCTCCACGAAACCATTTCGCCGAATGCGACGGGATCCCCTTGATCCTACAGCTCCAATCCAAACCGACCGTACACTTTCGAGAGCAGGAGCCTCTAAACCTTCTCCTTCATTCTCCAACGCCGAAGATAGTCCGATCTACTTCTACCGCTTCCCCAAAACTTTATAATTAACTCGCTTCGATTACTATGGGTAGAATAGAGGATCTGCCCCTGGTCCTCTAGTATTGATCAATATAGATGGTAGAACCCCGACTAATGCTTATCTTGATGGGTAAAACGTATTAAAGTATGAACTCGTATGGGAGAATGGGACTAGATGCTCTGCATTAGTAAAGTTAATGATAGAACTTGCTATCAGCAGTAAAGTCTAATACTATAGAACTTGAAATCGTACTAAACGAAAAACGAATGTATCTCGAACTTGGACTTTGAAAAGATCTGTTCTTGGTTCACTGAAACATAAGTTAAACGTAGAGAAATGATGCGAGAGGAAGTTTAGATAAGCAATGCATCAAACGGTAAAAAAAGTTAATGAAACCTCGGCTAGAATAACTGCACACTCTAGTAGGTGTGTGTTGAAGAAGGCGCGAGATAGGTGGTGAGGAATCGGTGATTAATGATTGGACAGTTGGCTCGGTAGTGCCACTTACTTCATTATGATCGTTTCCTACGGGGATCGGGAGTGGCCGGCCATTAATATACCTTCCAGCCATACCAATGATGGATTAACCTACTTGCGCGTTATTACTGGTAAAGCTCGCGTCCTCCTCGTTTATTTGCAGACCAACTGCTCGAGTGCTAAAGCTTCCCTCTTTCCCTCTCTCTCTCTTTCTGACAACCTTGCTCTTCCGTTCTCGATCTCCCTTCTTCTCAGCTAGGTTGGCTGGTGCTAGCTCTTCACCACTCAATGAAGTTTTATTAATGAAGCAGACTCTCCTTATGGCTAGGAGACCTCAGCTGCGCCTCCAACCCCCTCAAGGATCACCCTGCGATGCTGATCTCTACCTACGTCGAAAGACGAGCGACCCGACAACTTATTTTCACGTCACGTGCACTCCTCGTTAGTCTCGACCCGCGTACCTGGAAAAATCGATCCTACGGAGAGCGAAGGGCGTCGTCGAAGGAACGGCCTTTCCCTTCAAGACGCACCCGGTGATCGAGAGAGATTCTACTGTGCGGGCCAAATAGAAAATGAGCAGGCTTTCAGTAACACTTGACCTATTAGATAGAATATTTTACTAGTAATTTAGGTGTTTTCAATACTGAGAATAATATTAATATTTTCATATTTTATACATGTAAGTTAATACAAAGAATAAGCATATTCAAAGATTCTTTTAATTTTCGTATCCAACTAACAAGGTGTTATTATCAATAATATGTGAGATAAATAAATCGAAGGGACGGAAAACCTGACTCATTAGAAGCCCGATGAACCGGGTGGGCTGGCTGGCTGGCTAGAAAGAACGGTGTCAGCGATTGCATCGATAGGGAAAGCATAATCGCAATAGAGCGATCCCAGTAAGTTAAGAACCCTCTCAGCCGACCACTTTCCTTCCTCATCAGCGACGCACACACCATGTCCGCGGCTCCAGCCACCGGGGAAGAGTGGCACAATGAGCAGCCAGACAACGCATTGTTCCCCCAAAACGAAAGCAGGCCGACGCGATGCTATCGAGAGCAGCAAGCGTCGGCGATCGCGTTCCGATAGGATGCTCTAATATCGCTGCCGTGCTCGACATCGAAGCGAGCAACATCGATCAGCCTCCAATTCAATAGCTAAATCACAAATTATTATATACCAATTTATTTTTATATTTAATCCCCTAAAACCTCTCACAGACTCATTAACGTATCTATCAAATATTTAATAGAACGTTGATAAAGTCAAGATTAAATGAAGAACTAAAGGCAGAAATGAACTTCAGAAAAGATATTTATAGGTAGAACATCGTAACACACGCAAAAGCGAAACATCGATACTTGGACTTCGATTATGACTCGATGGCACCTACACGAAAAAAGTCAGGAGTTGCGGCAAAAAGGGCGAAATTATGGAAGAGAGGAGAAGGCAGCAAGTGCACGAACGGGCTGAGGGAAGAAAAAGAAGGGGAGAGAGAGAGGGAGAATGAGGGAGAGGGTGAGTGGTATGGGTGGATGGCACTAGGCTGCACAGACCGGGCGCGGCAAAAAGGGCGAGCAATCTACATACATTTACATCGCGCGGGTTTTGTTAGCCCGTTCCTGACCGGCTGGAGAACGGGCGGCGAGCGGCAGCCAGTCGAAACGAGCGGCTGCTATCTAGGACTGCTCGAGGCCGTTTTATTTCGATGGTGTGTGGTGCGTGGTGCATCAGTACACTACATACCACTGAACCCCCATGAGCCGAAGGGCCACTCGTTCAACGATCGGCCCAGATCCCCGTCCCGTCCCGGGGGATACGCGCCCGCGGCGGCTACCGTCACTTTTTTCATCCCCCTGGCGCGGCGCTCAGATACCAAGGCATGCTACTCTGTCGACATTACGGGCTTCTACCATTTTAATGAGTGCTCTCGTTCGCGTCCCGAGATCGAATAAATGTTCCTTCAAGCCCTGCTCCAATTAGATCCATTCCGATCAAAGTATAACTATCTAACAATAAAGCTAGAGATCCGCTGATAAAAGTCTACGATCTTCTTTGGCCCTCTCCATCTCTCTCTCTCTTTCTCTGTCTCTCTTGGATTGCGAGATGATTAGAATATTCCGAGCAGATGGAGCAAGTGGAATCAGTTGGAATTAATGCAAATGGGAGCGTGGAGTGTTAGGTGGGCTTTCGGAGAGATCGGATGGCGTCACGAAATCAAGAATAAGTGTGGGCGGTCTGAAAGAGAGCAAGGTGTCCCGGGTCGTAGACAGATCGTTGAACAAGAAACATTTCAAGAAGTTAGTAGCTATCGCTGGGAACCGCCATTAGCGGCCTAATTCGTCCCAGGGGCGTAGTTTAAGTGGCAGTGGCCTCCTGGAGACTAGAGAGGCGTCAGAGCCGACAACCATCCGGCTGGGAGAGGGTGGCTGCTGGGTGGGCAGACTGCGAGAGATTTTTGTCAGCAGGCAATCTGCATAGATTTACATCCGTTTAGTCGCTTAGTTAAGCGCGTTATCAAAGTCGGGCCCAGAGAGCATCTCGGTAATAGAGGGTCATTTCTCCGGTGCTCGAGAGTAGACCGCGCCCGTCGCGCCCTCAAACCTCCATTGCGATTGCGACCTCGTTTTGCCCGCCATTCCGCTTCCCGGGGACTTCAATTATCCTTGAGGTGCGCATCCTCCACCCCTATAATTGAAGGGATCATCATCGAGCGTGAATAATCTTTGTAGGTAGATCATTAGCCAGGCCAAATCCTAATGGTAATGGTCAAACCATCATATTGCGCAAAAATCATACCAATTTCAGAACAAATATCCTCTATATTTTCGAGTGAACTTATTAAATGAACCGACAAATTTCCATGGAATATGTAATGCAAGGTTTATGTTAAGCATGTTTGTGTATTAAACAAACCTTGTAAGAAGACTGACTATATGTATGGGCTCCTAAAAAGCAGATTCTAGTTCAAGTACGTGATCATCAACGACACTTTATGGTGTCGAGTGACCAACTGCGGTCAGCTGGGGAAGCCATTTGCATTGTAATTACCTTGCATCAAGTTGATAACGGAGCTAACATTAGCAGCCGGATAAATCCCACGGGTAGAGTGAAGTTCACAAAATTTGCTGGCTAGCTGGCGTGTAGCTGCATTAAAATGGCGGTGGCGCGCGGTCGGTGTTGCGTCATCATTAGATGCGCTGCTGATTCACCCGGCTCTAACGAAGATAAACGCTCGGCTGGCCAGATGGGCGAGAGGGCCGAGAGGGCCGAGAGGGGCGAAGCGTTAACTGTCGAAAGCTCGGTGCGACGATAAGGGCGATAAAAGCCTGGATGTGTCGCCGAATTAATCGAAAAATGAAGCTGAATCGCATTTTCCATTAGGCGGTGCCGACTGGCGCATTGGTCGGCCGTTAAAGTGCAATCCCGGTGGTACAACCGCAAGTTATCGCCTGTAAGAGCCGAAACTGCTCGAATCCACCGCTTGCCGTGGATCAGATAGCACTCAACGAACCGTCCGATTTACTCCTCTCCCGCCTCTTTATCCTACCTACGATCCCACCACTTCCTCTCTTTCTCTTTCTCATCCTCATCCTCATCCTCACCCTCCACCTCCACCTCCACCTAGGCGCTCCCTCTAAAAGCTGACCACTCCATGCTGATTGCGAGCACGTACGCAAAATTACTGCTAACGCATATGACACTCCTTGCGACCTGAATTCTCCAGATGCGGACGACTCATTTTCGAGAGAGGCACCACAGCCATTCTGACAATCACCATTTACAGGTACTTGGATACCCGGACAGTTATAAAGCCTGAGCAATTGCCTGCTCGTACCGATTGCGAGAAGCCTACAGAAATCACATTAATTCTCGCTAATTCTCATTTTGCGCGGACAGTACTCTCTAAGCGGATTACGAAGAGGAAGGATAGTCCATCATCTCAGGGACAGTGAAATGGATAGAAAAAGAGAAGAGTCGAAAGAAAGACGAGGGTGACACAAAGAAAAGCGAGGAACGAAGTGAGGTTAGATGAAGGTGGAGGCAGAGCAAGGGAAAATGGAGGAAAGGATCCAATATGAAATACTGTTTCATTTTACATTTTCATATAAACTACTGGCAGACTCTTTTAGATGCAAATGCAACGTTTACCTAACTCGGCCGGGCGCGATGCATCATCCCACATCTATGCACATAGGCGAACCACGACTTTCCTCTTCCTTCCGACACGCACGCTCGCATCCCAACTCTACCACGTGAAAGTCCTTTTCTGGCATTTCTCGAATTCTAAAAGCTCCAACTCGTATACGTTGCTCTCCTTCCTCGGCTCGGCCTGGCTCCTCTCTCCGGGAGAAGCGATGTCGGTCTATGCTCTGAGCACGCTGGACGCGTATAAATCTATAGCCAGGAATCCAATGCGAATGGGACACCTACCCCTGCCTTCTGCAAGGACGTCGCGCCCCATAAATATCGGGTGCATTGTGACTTCCTGATTTTTTATCGTACCATGTGAAATACTGTCGCAGCAGTAATCTTTCACAAAGCTATGCAAAATGGAATATAACGAAAAGAATTGTATTCCTTTGAAATAAGCACTGTTTAAGTAAAGCGTAAAGAGAATATTAAATTCCCTTGGTAAGGAAATAAGTAATTAAAAGTAGTAACCGAATTGAAAAGAGTGAAATGAAAGTATAATACTAAGAAAGATTAAACTCAGTGTGTTATCTAAAAGCAGCCTTCCGGGGCGAACGCACAAGTACTAATTAGGACGTAAAGCTTAGGAGGGCTCCCGAAATTTGTACACGCGGTTCCGACAGTCGTAATCCCAATGAATGTTAGAGGCTAGCAAAGCCAAATGCGGCGCGCTGAAAAGCTGCTCTTCCTGCGAACTAGGAATGAGGGAGTATAGCTATAGATCAGTTCGAAGGCATTCTCGAAACTACGCGGCCATAAATCTCGAACAAAACTAAGCTTCGGGCGGTAGGCGATGCAACTTTAAAGCCCGTTAAGTGATTATTAACGTTCGTTCCACGCCAAGTGCCGTGTTAATATGCAAGAAGCCGAGCGACTATGAAATACGCATGCCTAATTACTTCATCGCCTTACCCCTCGGCGCTATCGGTACTCTCAGCGCACACCGGTCCTATTAACCATTCCCTCTTCCAATTCCTCGAGAGCCGGCAGACACATATGTGTAGTCATCTTTCGTGAATCTTTTATGCCGGCATGAAAGGTGCCGGTAATTGTGACCGGCGCACCCGTGATTCCATCCCACCACCAAACGGTAATTGTCCCGAATCCCTTCGAAAGCATTCCTTCAATATTAATCTCGCTTCGACGGTTTAACGATAGCCACTGACATCAATTGCCTGACAGCATCATTTAGTTAAACTGGTATCGGAGACCTATGGATTATTAAACACAATTCGTACCTTTGGATATTCAACGTACGTACGTACACTTTCGGGCAGAATGCCGGAAGAGTGGCCGGCTTTATCGGAAGCCCCGAATAAAAACATTTTCAATCACTCCAGCTCGAATTTCAAGCAGGCAGAATAAATATTGAAATGGCAGCCCAGTTTCATCTTTAAATTGAGCTCGCTGCACGAAATGAAACACAAACTACTCAGGCCAACGTTGGCTCGAACAAAAAGTGACGGCCAATTTTCAGGAGGCGAAATAATGAAGCGAGAAATGAATAAATACTCGAAGGGATGATTGTTTCAACGATATATCGTTATTCAGAGTGATAAGGGAATTTAATTTAATGTTTCATTTCATGAGCAAGACTGCATCTATCGAATCCGAGAATTTGGCAAATACGGTGACGATTAGATGGAAATTGTCAAAGCAAAGAGACTTAAGGAACTGAAGGGAATGGAATCGGAGTCTTAAGTAGAAGAAGCGGGATCCTAGAAGTGGAAGCAATCTGAGGACAGCTCGTCGAGGCAGGCAGAGAAGAGGCCGTTAGACGTTATAGGTGGGCAACAGTCTGCGGGCGATAAAAAGAAGTATAACTGGACGAGGGTGCGAGAGAAAGGATCGCAAGCATAAGACACGTATGCAAGGCGAAGGCGTAGGATGGGCCGAAGAGAAGAGAGTGCGGCGGGTGTGGCGCGCAACTCCCTTAACAGTTTGGCGTGCAGCCGCGCTATTATGCCGATGGAGGAATTAGTTTTGCGGTCGAAAAGCCTGGTTATTACTGACCCCCGGATTGGGAGCTCGGCCAACCTTCTTTATTATCAAGTTTCCCGCTCCCCGTGAAAGCCACCCACTCGAATCTCCAGCGCAGGCTAACAACGAGCCTGCCAATGAATGTGTTCTACCGGAACGACCGGCTTTCGCCGCACTTTGCCCTTCTCTCTTTCTTTCTCTCTCGCTTTCTATCCTCTTACTCTACATGCCTTGCTCTAGTTCTTCGCCTTCTTCCGTAAACCTTCTAATTAACGAGGACTCCCAGCCTGATAAGGACTACTCCGGTGCAGCTCGCATCTTCTTACATCCAAGTTCTATGCCGAATACGCCAGATGGAGATATGATGGCAGCCCCGCTGATTATAAGAGGATAATTATCCAGCTTGGATCCCTTGACCATCTTGCCCGTGTTCCTCAAAACCTCCACGCTTTTGAACCCAAAGCTCAACCGAAGGAAGCCACTACTGCTTTCTATGCCTGGGAGCGTATAGTAAAGTAAGATTTACAATAATGAGATGTGGAACTCTACTAATTATACTGATGAATCAATATAGAATAGAAAAGAAGCACGAACTATGCTTGCAATACTATTTTAATACTGTGTGATACTGTAAAAATCTTTCTATAATATTGATCAAAATGATTATTTTATCAGTAATATGCATTACATGTTACAGATAGTATAACGGTATAATATGAATTCTTGCTAACGCAAACAACAACCCATGCTAATTGGTCCCCGATCGTATTTCCAGTGCTCGGCAGTCGTTCCTCGGCTGACGAAGCGGTACAAGTTCAGCCAATGAAGAGAAACATCCCTCAAGCAAACTCGTCTTTTACACGGAAGATTGCGCTTGTCTTCCGCCAGGGTGAAGACTTATTGCAGATTGTAATTAGAGTTAATAAAGCTGATAGGGACGGGGATCAAAGTCGTAAAAGAAAGTTGGCTTGGTTAAACGGGGGAGAGACCGAGAGAGTGCAGTGGCCGGCCGGTGCTCCACGGGGAACGGTTAATGTGGAGGTATTCGCTGGGATATCCGGTAACGAAATGCTCGGTTAAAAACGATATTCATCAGGCTGTAAACATGGCCGTGGAGCGGCGACGCCAGCTCAGCCAACCGTACAGAATTGCAGCCGCGATTTCGATATTATTTATTTGCCTGTTTACGCGCTGCCCTCACCGACCACCCCCGCCTTCCACCGAAACCCTCTTTTAACCAGGCTCGATGCGAATCAATACGCTAAAGTGCGCGCCGGAATAAATAGATGGATAAATCCGTCACCGATGAATCAAAGCCGGCTCGGCTCGGCTCGGCTCGGCGGCCTTTACTCGATGCCCGCCGACACTGTCAGGCGGCTTGTTTTCATGCCTGATAAAAACGATCATCGTCAAATATCGCTGATGAACGGCCGTAATTTTGTTGGCGAGCACGCGTGTCAGATGCGATAGTCGAAGGCGGCCTCAAACTACGCTTAGTCAATTGCAGGAACGTTCATGTCGTTAACAGCAGAGCCCTAACAATTCTGGGCAGCAAGCTTCCGTGCGCCGCGCCGCGCCGCCAAGTTTAAACAGATTATACTTTTCCGGAATATTTAGCGAGCCACGTACCACGACGCGTTTACCAACAGCAGTATTAAATTATGGGCTACCACGGGATTTTCAATAAAATGAAATCTGCCCGTTACACACGAGGAACGAATTATCAGCACCTGGCGGTTGTGGGTTCAGATAAAAAGGATAAAATCGTGTAACAATATGTCGATACCAAACAGTGTTCCAAAGAGTGAACGAACCGTTGAAAGACAAACGAGATATTAATATTTATTTAATAAGATCCACCCGTTGTCTCTTAATGAGTCAGTTTTAATTTCATAATAAGAGCAATTATAAATAATCATAAATAGAACAATTTCTCTACAAAATTATCTTTATACTTATTATGATAAAGGACAAAAAAAACAGTAGGAGGAACGTAGCTGTCAGTGAAATTTGTATCATAGAACCTGCTGAGTCGAGGTAGTCGAGAGAGCAACATATTTTTATAGCTGTCGTCTCATATTCCTCGTTGGCGCACCTTTACACCGGCAGTAATCCTCTATCAAGAGCGAGCTGGTGCGTTTTAGTAGGAAGATATTCGATGGTCGTGTCAGAGCCCAAGCCTTCCTAGTGCCATAGGACAAAAGTGTATTGTGTGAGAATTACTCGGAGTAGTTTAGCCCTAGAAGAACACGAGACACTATCCTTCCGCAAGTAGTGAACTCAGGATTCAGGCCAAACTACGCCAGTGTTGCTTCTTCAGCTGAGTTGGGGTCTCAGCCTAAGAACCGGACACTCTCTCATGTGCCATATCTTTGTGGAAAATAAGCACTTAAGGTGGCGTGCGGGCGAGACTGGGGGCTTGGGAAAAGCTCGAGGAGACAAAGTAGAGAAGACAAGGGTAGCCTAGGTGAGAAAAAGACAATGAGAGAGAGAGAGAGAGTGGTAGGGCAGAGGTTATGGTAAGATGGCTTGCTCGGTCCCCGTAAAATTACTCTTGCCCGTCACTCGTCTCCGCCGATCCCTTGGACCTGAAGAGAGTGTGGCTGGTGGTTCGACCGGTTATGTAGACGTGCAACTCGCTACGCCAGAGAGGAAAGGAGATGGAACGGTGGAACGATGGAGCCCTAGCAAGTACGGGGAGATTGAGGGTACCGTCATGGCTCCTGGATGGGTCTATATCTACTTTAATGCCCTTTGCTATCCGGAACAAATTACTCGAGGGACCGGGAAATTAAGTCGACATCTTCCCGGGATCCACTGGCCAGGGATTAGTTAGCATAGAGAGACATTCTTCCGCCCGATAGAGCCACCTTCCCTTTTGTCCCTCTGACGGGACACTCCTGCTCGATAGTGTGTCCTCGGGCCCTCATTATTGTACCGAGGAAATGTAATGTTCCTCTTACACCATTCCTACACTGACCACTTACAGCACGAAGCTTTACTCCTGCCATGCCAATTCCTTCTCCGTTCCGTTCCGTTCCGTTCCGTTTCGTTCCGCCTTCTGCCTTTCCCCTAATCTCCCTTATTTAACCTTTTGCATTGCACCTAGTTATCTTCGAATGCATCTCCTACGGAACCACCTGCCACACCAATGGAAGATACTCACGAGGGAGACCTCCCCTCTTATCTACTACCTTGATGGGTTATTTCGAAACAATGGCAAATGAACTCGGTTTCCAATGCAAACAGTTGTGATAGGTATTCTCGGTAATATCTTGATACGGGTGAAGAGAAAATAATTTTTAAAAGAGAACAACCTCGACATGCGATGATCCGATAATATTTGTCGTTGGAAGTCAATGTGGATCAGAGGAGTTAATTCGATGACCTAAAAAGCGGGTCGAACGTTATCGGAGTCTGTTTGCTTTAGCGTAATTACTTTTCGAAGAAGAGAAGTAGAAGAGGAAAGAGAGAGGAAAGAGGGAGAGAGAGAGAGAGAAAGGGAGGAGGAAAGGAGGGCGGAGAGCGAGGACATTTGGGAGAACGGTCTCGATTCTAATATATGTAGATTATCTTGGAAGGGCTGCGCTGGCATTCCCGATATTTACGATACCGCGAGCACTGGAGTTCAGAGCTAATGGCATCCGACGATCGTTCCCAACAACCTGGTGGGACGTACCGCTTCCGAAGGTTATTTGCATTGTTCTTCTTCTCTCGGGTACTGCCAGCACCAATGGGATTCGCACGCAGCCGCCTTCCTTCGCTCGACCTTCTCAAATACTCTGATTCCGATGTCGGCAATACCCAAAAGTGCTTTCCCTCGTCGCGCGCCATGCGTTCTTTCCCATTCTACTAAATCAAGATTCTTTTACCTCATCCCTTTAAAGAAGAAGAGAGAGTGTCAAATCTTGTACAAAATCCTAATTACTGAATTTGCAACTCTTCCTTCAAATATCCAACTAAACTATTTACGTTACGCATACCTTGAGGCACTAGAACTAACAGGTTTCGCTGGAGCAGAGAAATTGAACTTGGCGAGTCGAAGCAACGCGATCGAACATTACGGGTTAGCTTTCAGTGGGCGAAATCCAGGGAAAGGCAAGCAGCACTCAGGAGTCGATAGTTGAAGGTGGCCTGGGGTTTCTGGGAGATTTCAAATGCAAAAGTTGGCCAGAGGAGGGAAGGATAGCTGCAAGTACCCCATACGCGCCTTTATTCCTAGAGCTCGTTTCACGCGAGCAATGGCACCGATTCCCCGCGCCAGTATAAGGGAAGCCGAGGAGCCAGTAAGCCGCACAATGTGCTACCGAAAGTATCGATGGAAATTGAATCCGCTCGGCGGTGGTGTGCGGCGCAGCGCGTATCGTGGGAAAGCGGGGGGATTCGTCAGGGCGAAAGTTTTCAACAGCATGGATTGCGAAGAGAACAGAGTTTGGAGTGCGAGTGAGCGGTGCGATGCGATGCGATGCGATGCGATGCGATGCGATGCGATGCGGTGCGTTGGTTGAACTAGGAAGGAAAAGGGGGTTAGCCTTCAAAGAAGACGGAGACGAGAAGGTGAATAATGTATCCAGCGCGAACTAGCAGACCAATAGTAGTGAGGAACCACTTGAACGTCGCTTGAGAGAGAAGAGGCAAAGGCTTCATCCGGTGCGCGGTGTCAGAGCAAACCAAACAAAACCAGAGGAAAGCCGACAGACTCCTCGGGAAGCAGCTAAGCCAAACCCATCGGGAGCCGGCTAAACGGCAAACTTATCTAATCCAACTTCTCCCTCGCGCAAGTAAAAAAGAGGCCTGGATTCGTCGATGGGAGGACCAGCCTGAAAAGAGGACTAACAGAATCTAAGAGCGAGCAAGGGGGTTTGCGCTCGGTCCTCCTTCGCCCTCCCAAGATACGTAACGGGCTTTTCGGTCTTACCAGGAGAATACCAAGTTTATTCGACGCCCCGAGCTTTCACTGAGCTCTTTAATTACTCCGGACCGAAGCCGCCGCGCTGTTTAATCAGCCGTCCGCTAGTTCCCGCTCCACTCGCAGTGTTAGAGAAGGAGAGAGAGAAAGAGAGAGAGAGAGAGAGAGAGAGAGAGAGAGAGAGAGAGAGAGAGAGAAAGAGAGAGAGAGATGGCTACCGACTGGTAGCGTCAAAGACTAGAAAAGTGCTGGGCGAAAGAACAATATTTGTCCGGGCTGCGTTAACCCTGAATCAAACCGTCGAAATTAATCGCATTTCGATGTAAACAGCGCGTCTCACGGAAACTGTTTTATCCGTAGCTAGCTAGCATTCGGTACCGCGCTCTCGTCCACTCCCCAATGTTTATTGGGCAGTCGAATGCGATATTGCTGTTGACTCTGGCCTTCTATTGTGTTACAGATTGAAAGCCGCCGCTTCCAAAAGTAATTCGCATAGCGCAACGCTACAAATCCGACAAGCTAACCACTACCAATAATGGCAAATCCGGAATGCGCGCAGGGGTGAAACAGGATGAGCCGGAAGAAAGTCTGGTGCAATGGAGCCATTGGGATGGTGGTTGGTCGGCGCGTCTAATCCGATGGCAAAAGCGGAGACCGACCATAGCGGTGCCGGCGCCGGCACCGGCGCGTGTAGTTGGAAGGCCAATTTTCTAAAGGGAGAAGTTGGTTTTATAATCCGTCGTTAATCGCGGCGAAACACGGCCAACTGTTTGCCGAGTCGTTGGGATGTCCGAGGCGCGGGGATCCTAGCGATTTGGAGATAAGGTTTCGAAGCTTGTTGGTGCAACCTGACCAACGCTAAACCCCAAATCCCTATGCGACTATCCAAGTTGAGCCTTGCGGTGTTGTGGTGGCATTGGCCAGGCCCCACTCTCATCCCCACTGCTGCCGCTCTCGAGGATCTATCTCGAGAAATCCGACGGCCCTTGCGTCTCGCGAGGAGGAGTATCCTGTAGTTAACTGGATGCTACCGTGTTCAATGTGCATTCACCAGACCAGGCCGACCTCAATACCAGCGGGGGCTCTTACCACCACTGCCCTATGAAAGAGGATCCCCTGTGTCTTCAAACACTACTTGCCAAAGTGCCATTAATTGTTCCTTAATCGCACCCTACCTCTGTCACACTACTCGCCTAAACGAACCTCTGCTCTCCTTCGGAGAAAGTGCCGACCTGCGCTTGACAATCTCTTTGACAACCACTCGTAATACGAGAACCAATTAACTTCCTTTCGTCTATGACTTTTACAAAAACTCCAACAAATACTAAACCCACTCGTGCCACGTACTCGTTATAAGAAACTTGGCTCTTTTGTAATCCTTTAGGGATTACTTTGTTCGAGTATTACACTGCCAGGGCTTATTGTTTCCCGAATGCCAATACGTGTATGAGCCCTGTTGGTACTTATTAGTTCGGAAATATATAACATGCGCATATTCCAGAACAAAAGGTAGAAAATTTGTTAATGTATTCTTGGAGCTAATTAATTGCTTCTGTTAATTAAACATTTCTTCCTGCGGAAACCTGGCATAAATAATGCGGCAGACTTTCCTGGGGAAGAAACGGGAGGGAAAGGTTTATAAACAATTTTCAAGCGTTAATCCTATAATGGAGAAATATTAACTCCTGCTTTTATTGGTTAGAATTATCAAAATAAAATGTAGCAAGAGTGCTAACCGAGAATGCCGGTAATTAATTTGAATTAATCTCTTTGTTGCAGGGATGACCGTTTAATTACATCGACGAGCATTTTTCGATAATGCAAGAGGCCACAAAGCAGCTTTGATGAGAGGACAGCAGCGAGCGTCAGTAGTTGCTGGCAGAAGAAGGTCGAACTCATCAAAGCGAGCATGACGAAAAAGGGTTTGAACGCACGAGAGTAAAGTTCGCTTGAAATCGGAAGACTTTCCACATCGCCGTCGAATCAGCGGCACGACACTCCAGTGATTAATTAATCCATTATCATTAGACTGATTACAGCAGCCGAGTCACTGTCCCTTTCTTTTCCCTTCTCTCTCGGCGTTGCTGTCAAGGGTCGAGAAGCGGGTTAACAATGTGGGCGCTTAAAGGGTCGCCCTCACAAAGAGCCCTGTCACGCTGCTGCGAGCGTCGCAATAGTTTTTTTACTGGCCAACCCGTGTAGAATGGGTGAAAAATTGCGCACTACCTCCGCTACGTAACCCAGCTCTCATACTCGCCGCAAAAATCTCGAAAATGCTCGCCCTCCAACTGAAAGAAGCGAAATATGGTTCACCGAATCAATAGCGATGTGAGCTGCAAGGCTATTTTCGAGTCCAAAGAATAACGATATTTCAAAATCATTTTGTGCGTGTACCTCAGAATAATTCCAAAACCCTTGAATCGCTACAAAAATGTTTCCATGCATATTATGGAAAAGAGATATTTACAAACTGACGTACGACAGAACAAATTGAAAGATAAGTGCACTTTGTAGATTGTGCACGTCGAGGATCGGTATTTCATCGAAATCAATAAAAGTGAAATGTTTGAAGGCTGTAGGGCCATGCAGGAGATGCATCGGAGGAGCAGCACGGTTGAACCGTTTGGATAGTAGTGAATTGGAGTGTGAATAATTTCTCAAGCTCTTTGACGTGACAAGAGCCGTTGAACAATTACGAGTGGCCCGGCATGTAAGTCAGGGGGAAAGAAAGAGAGGTGAGGCGTCGCAGCGGGAAGAGATTGTGAAAGGTCCATGCCGCAGAAGAGGTTAGGTGCAACCGAGCGAACAATGAAGGGAACGCGATCTGGTGCGAAAGGCTTGAGGCAGGCGTAGGCGCAGGAAGAGAGGTGGGAAGAGAGGTGGGAAGAGGTTTGTGCCGTAGGGACGAGCAGCGACACGGCCAATAAAAAGCAGAGAGCAGCTATCAGGCGGTGGAGGCGAAATTAATGTTTGTTGCCGTGGCATTTTACAGCCGATTACCGGGATCACCTTTATGAAAGTGGGCTGCGGCGGCGGCGGCAGCGGCGGCGCTGCTGCACGCACCGCCGGACCGCTGTGAACCCGCCGCATCGTAAACACCGTTCGATTAACGCCAATTCCCCAATTATCGCGGCTCGCTCGCCGATTATCGCTCCAGTGCATTTCGACATTGTACCCAACCCTCCTTTTACCCGGGTCAGGCTATTTTTTTTTCGCCAGATTTCGTCGCTTTACAGCCACCCGATACCACTCTGTCCACCGACGATATTTCGCACGGCCGCCCGGCGCAAATCCCGCGGTGTACCCATTTTCCTGAGAATTATGTGCAACACCTGTGACTCTCTTTCCGCCCTTTTTGTTCCTCGGGATTCTCTAGAATGTTGATTAATCGGATATCGCACTCGAAGGACCAACCGAACGGTTTGGACACAGAGCGGCAAAAAAAGCGCTGGCACAAAATTCAAGCCCCGAGATAGTAGAGCGAATAAAAAGCTAGAAATGCGAAAACGAATGATTCATTGTTGAAAAACACAAAAGTTGGAACTCGACAGAGGTAAAGGAACAAAGGGTTCGCGGAGAGCATAGATCATGCTTTGGAAAAAGGAGTAGCTGTAATTCACAGAGTTTTGAGAAAAAATTGGTGAGATGCCTGGTATTTTGAACGGGACTGTATGAATCGGTAGTTGGGATTTTGTACGGCAGTATGTCCAATTGATTTCTGCTTCCTGGGGGTGGATCGGTAGTGTTGTGAAGCGATCGGAAGGCCTCCTTGAAACGCCATGAATCACACGCTTCATAGAAATCAACGAGTGGCGAAAACGATGCGCGTCGTTCGGGCACCTTAGGAAATTCCCTGTCACATACTACTAGTCGACGATATCTGTCGACCAGCGGCGGAAACGTTTTAGGCTGCGGAAATTACCGGAAATCCCTCTCTTTTGACCTGGACGAAGCGCCCTCTCGGCCGGACGGTCTGCTCCAGGATGAAACCATAGTTCCTAACCCCCACGCTCCACCGCGTTCCGATAATGCAACTGACGGATGTGTCGTTAAAAGCACTTTTCCCGCTAGCCAGCCGACGTAATTCGGATCCTGAAATACTACCGTAATACTCCTCGACTCACTTCACTCCCTGGTAGCTCTCGGCCAGTGCAATTCCACACTTATTTTATTTTACAACTGATTTACTGCCGCCATGCTTGCGCCAAGTAATTCCTCCCCCGGTAATCCCTTCGTTCAATCAGACTCGTTTCTCCTCACTGCTCTATCGCGGAGATCTGTAATCCGTCAAGTAATGCGTGTCCAGACAGAAAGGACTACCATCGCTGTGAATTTAACGACTTTCCAAATTAATCCGCACACAGGGTGTGAACACTTATGTGCCATTAACTTCGACCAGCCATACTTTCTGCTGAGATAAAAGCTCGTATTATAAAGTATCTTTTAAGCCCCGCTTTCATAAGTTAATCACGTCGCATTTAAATCCGAAATGAAAACTTTAACCGATGGAATATAAAACATTTGATGCTTTACTTTAGAAAACTTTATTATACTACAATGTAGAAGCAATCGAAATCTATTTACCTGTAAACAGGTTCTTTCGAATAATGCCTTGGAGAGACTAGAGTTTCGAGCAAATTGAAGACAGTAGGAAGCAACAGTCGGGAAGTTCGAACGAGAAAGCTTCGAATGGCCGGATTCCAAGGATTTCAACTCGAAGGACATTTGAACAATGGCGGAGGGAATGGGAGGGCGAGTGGAGGGGTGAACGTCAAGGCTGGTAAGGTAAAAAGCAGAAGCGGAAAATACGTGCTCAGAAATAGCGTCGTCCAGGCACGTAATTCTAGCGGGCAACAGCTATCGCACCGCGACGGAGATAAAATTATTTCCAACTGTAAGTGACACCTTGAAACTGGCGCGTTTTGTTCGAGACTCGCAAGGGACGAATGGGCCAAGGGTGAAGAGAGGGTGAAGAGAGGGCGGAGGGCTGGGAGCGACGGCAAATCGCGGGCTCGCCAAAGCGAAAAAGTATCGGGCGACACGTATGCCCTTTGTCAAAGGCCGCAAACGAGAAACTCGACGATGCGACGCAGTCAGCTAGCAAGGAAACACCGAATCACTCCCAAAGCGTGGCTTAAAAAATAGCTGCCGATCTGTTTGCGGTAGCTGTGTTGTGCCGATATTGTACGCCACCGCAGGGTCTCATGTGGCGCTGGAAACTCGTGTTACAGTTTGGCACTCCAGCAGCTTGCACATTGCGAATTTCTGCGCCCGCGCAAGAACCCACTCACATTGGAAAAGAGTGCCGCTCTGTCTCTGTCTCTGTCTCTCTCTCTCTCTCTCTCGACAACACGCTACAAAGACCTGGAAGCCGTTGACCGCAAGCCCTACTATGTCAGTGAATATTCACGCCCGGTCAAGGCTCGGCCAGCAGCGCGCACCACCATCCCGAGACGTGCTGGTGAATGTTTGAAGACCCACTCAAACTGTAAACACGCGCGATTGTTGTGCTGGAAAACACGCCGCTTGGTTTGCGTCAGCACGAAAAAACAAAGGGGACCACAATGGAAATTCTGGATAACCTCTGGGTCACACTCACTGACCCCCTTCCGACCATGCGCTTCCCAATAAAAGTGTATTACCCAACATTGTTGCGTACAATAGGACACTTGAAATATCCCATTGTCACAAATGCTGGTCGGAATAGTACTGTACATTAACCAAGTGTTAGAGATTTGGCCTCTCTGTGTCAAAGATCCTAATTGAAATACGCGTCGACAGAGCGAGCGATGGAGCGAGCGGGGCGAATGGTAGAAGCATGTAGCTAACTGTAGGAGAGTACTAGTAAAAGTAGTGCTTTGAGGAGATCGGCCAAGAGCACAAGTGGAAGAGCAATCGATATCCGTCAGGTTAAAACGACCGCGAAACCCTCCGTCACGGTAGCACGTATTAGGTAATACAAGTAGGTGTATGGCTCGGTGATAGCCGATCTCTGACTGGAGAGTCTCTAGAAGGGGTTGCCAGGCGGAGCAGAGCAGAGCAGAGCAGAGCAGAGCAAAGCAGAGCGGTGCGGAGCGGTCTAGGGTTGTATGTCCGGGCGGCCTAGACAGGCCGAGTAGAGAGCGGCGAGCCTAAGCGAAGAAGTGTTGAGGTTAGGTGGGGCTGAAGGCGGTTTGCGGTAAGCGGCAATGAATTAATCGCCATGAACAGTGCAAGCTCGGTCGGACCTCCGACCAAAATCCCATGCTGGCCCTTCCCGCTTCTGTCCCCCGGTGGGTCGCGTTGGCCCGTTAAGCCACCCTAAAACCCCTAATGCCGCCGACCGCAGCTACCCGCCCCTCTCACACCCTCTTGCCATCCAACGACCCACCCCCAAACTCACTCGCTCACTCATTCCCTCTCTCTTACCCTCTCTTACTCTCTCTCTCTCTCTCTCTCTCTCTCTCTCTCTCTCTCTTACTCTGTCGCTTCGACTCTGCACCATCGACGATGATCGTCACGCCACCTATGACACTACTCTCACAGATTCACTCGGGCGGGCATCGCTTTTGCCCGCCAGATGCATTAAACCGAAACCTCATGTCTGCATTAGAACTTCCAAACCCAAATCGCACTTTCCGGCTTGACTGGTATTTAGCGTTAATCTGACATTCCGCCTGGGGATAGATCGAATTTAAGATTCAGGAAACCATAACCTGAAAGCCTCGCTAAATATCGGAGTGGGTGTTAATTGCTGCGGACGATTAGAGACTTTGGGTCATCTCGTTTCAAAGGTACTTCGTGTTGGGTATTCGGAATGGGTTTCCCACTGTGAGAATATGTATGGTACAGTATTTCACTGGAGTATTAGAAAAGCTTGTGGAAGCATTTACAAGTTTAAATTTATGTCTGATTTGGTTTGGGATGTGACGAACCCTCAAACACGAATGATGATGGTTCCTTTCGAGGAACAATGGAATATTGAATCACCAATAGAAACTTTATTGCCCTTATTTCGATTGTAATTAACCAACTCACCCAGCAACATGGGCAGGAAATTGATTGATAAGGGTACTTGATTGTCACATACCTGAAACATATAAAACAAAAGTTAGTTAACTTTATTTTATGTGTCCTAACAAAATATATTTTTATAAAGTATGAAATCCTATGTTTTAGTTGTTGCACAGATATAATTTAGCACTTGGTACTGCTTTAAATGACGTATGGCTAAACCTAACCTTCCCGGAGAGTAAAATTATACAGGATCTCTCCCGGCGCATTTTCAGGCCAGCCAAACAGAAAATTATTCGACGTGTTTAAACGGTAAAATAAACAGTAACAAACTGCGCACTCTGCATTCCTCATTTTTCAAGCAAACGAATTATTACTCCGGCTTGTTATCGTCGTGCAGCAGGAGCATCGAAGCAAAAATGACGCAGGCTGCTACTGGTGGTGGTGATGGTGGTGGTGGTGGTGGTGCTGCTGCTGTGCTGCTCTCGGCGAAGGACCGATATAATATTTCACGTGACAATGGCGCGTACACTCGCATTTCGTCACGCAGTTTCTCTGGGAGCGTGCATTTGGAATGTAATAAACGCGCGCATCCCTCGAACAGGCATTTCGCGCGACACAAAAGAGCATTTCGGAGTGTCGAGTTTTAAAACAATGGGGCGCGCGCGCCCACCAGGCTCTGGCAAGTGGATTTAATTTTAACTTTGCACGCGACGGTCAGTCAGCTCCATTCTCTCGCGCTAATTCTGTTTTACGAGCGCCGAAATCCTTCCCCAGCCGGGCCCAAGTTGCGTGTCCTAACGAATTGTTGCCGGAATTATCTTAACCAAGTTACTTAAATCAAGGCCAGCCGTACGCGGCCACGTGTTTGCAATAGTGAGAGCCAATAAGAGAGGCAAAATGAGAAAAGCAAAAGAGCAGACTGGATGAACGGAAGAGAGGAAGACAAAGAGAGAGGGAGAGAGAGAGTTAGGGGGCCAATGTTTATAGATGATTGGGCAACGCGTACAAGGATGATAAGACGTGGGATAGGATCTCGAGGTGTATCGGATCTTCTTGAGCATCGAGCAAGGAGAAGGTGAAACTGCCTTTGTAAAATGACTCACGTGGCGAAGATCGAGACGACCTATTTCAAGTCGATTCAGGTGAGCTCGAGCGTCTCGCCTTATGGAAGTGTTCTCGGCGCCGACGCGCCTATCTCCTATCTCCTATCAGCTATCTACTCCACTTGCATACTGGATTTAGAGTGGCTGGATCTGGCAAGGATCGAGGTTAAACACTTATTTCTCCAGTCACTTCCGTGAACTCGTCCTAGATACTCCTACTTTCTTCAACCCCTGTAATCAGGGCCACCTCGCGCTAACTGTTAGTCTTAAATTTACTACTACTCTTCCCACCTAATCTAATTAATCTCCCACTCCTCCTGACGTTATTCCCTCTAATTAAAATCTCGATTATTATTTGCTCTGCTCGGTCAGTAGACGTTCATTGTGATTATTTGTTGTTATTAGTAACTCTAGTTTATAGCTGTCCACTTTCCATCGCACTAATACTTAATTAGTAAAAGTGTCACGTAATTTATTCTGCACTTTTGGATGTTCTCGTTTCTAAATTGATTTATTAATGAACAAATATGTAATAAATTCGAGATAAAATCTAGGTGAATTGAAAGACATCCAATAAATAATTAGAATTAGATAGAAAGACACGAAATGCTGGTAACAGAATAGGAAGTACTATAAACGGGCTAATTTATTAGTTACATTACTAGCCAATGTAGTTTCCTTTAATTAAAACGAACCGTTCACGAACTTAAATCAAGCTATAGAGACTTTGCAAAGTAATTAATCACACTAATTGTAAGAAATATTTAACAATTGTTGTGTATCTCTACAATTAAAGCACCAATGAATGATCTAATTTGAATGAGGTTTGAGTTGGATGAATTAAACGTAACTGTGACAGACATGAAAGATGTTCGGAAAGCCAGCGACAAAGGTTCGAAAGGAAAAGCCATGAAATGCCGTGAGCCGGGGAATCAATCGACAGGGAATGGCGAAAGACATAACTTATTGAGGATGTCGAGCGATTTCTATGTAAATCAGACGGTTAGTTCTGCACGCAATTTCCAGGTAATTTGGAGGATCTCGCGCGCCCGATCAAATTGGCAGGCGTGCACCACTCGTAATTGCACAAATCCCGACTCGTTAACTGTGTACACATGCACCAGTGCACGGCTGCATATTCATTAAAATGCGTTGGTGCACATCAAGGACGCACACCGGTGGCAATGAGAGATTTTCAACAATTTATTATGAGAATGCCGGACAAACAGAGCGAAAACGAAAGAGGATGAGAAACATGGCATTTGCAACGTCATCGATGCACTGCCGCGCCACCTAATTACGGATTTTAATAATCCAACGTTAAGCCTGCACATTTTCCTGGCACGACCGATTGAATTTTTCATCACGTTTCCTCTGTCCTGCACCATCGGCTTTATTCATACTAGCGATCGACAAAAAAAAACCAACTGAAATCTACAGACAATCAAAATGAATTTTCGAGCAAACTCCCTGTTTACAAGGAAAATGCTTTGGCTCATTTAAAATGCGAAACAGGTATGTTGGCGAATCTGCTATTAGATTTAATATTATTCTTCGGAAGTAAGTACATCCTCAGAAAAAAATCTAGGATATCACTAAAATAAAGAAAACTCACAATTCCGAAAAGACTAGTTTCACTACTCAGTGCAATAACCCTGCAGAAGGGCCAAATTATACAGTTCAATTGTCGCCGAAATTCGCAAGAGTTAAGTCAGTGTAGTCGTTGAGGAGGAAGAAGAGAGTTTGGAGGCGAGTGGAAGAAAAGGAGACTGAAAAGCGGAAGAAGAAACGACGAAGATTGCAGGAAGCTTGGAAGAGAGAAGTCGGCTCGCGTGTCGGCCCGTTTCGGCAAACAGCTGCGTAAGTAAACTAAATGAAGAGAACATACCACGATCCCCAAGAGAGGGAGCAGGCGAGAGGGAGGAAGAGTCAGTGAAGAGGGTTAAGAAGGAAAGAGGAAAACGAGCGGGAGCAACAACAGCGTGGAAAAGCAAGTTTTCGCGAAGCACTGGGCGCGGAACAGCCGGCTGTACTGTCTCGTAACTTCCCTGTTGTCCTTCGCCACCCCTTCGCCACCCCTTCGCCATCCCCGACCCGGCAGCACCCCCAGGATTTCCAGCGGAAGAAGTCCTGCTGGAAGTTTCGCCGAATGGAACTTTGGTAAGCCAGCCACCTCAGGACGATATCTTCCAGTGAGTCGTGTGCTCTTCCCCGTAAGCACATGGACAGTAAACATCTCGCTCGCACACGCCACATTCGTCGACTTCCGAACTACACGCCAGTCCATCCCCCCTTTCAATGATTATCTTCAAGATACGTGCCAAGTCACGGAAGACTGTGCAGAAGACCTATTTAATGAAAGAGCATCTCCCATGCTTTTGAGCTGGCTAAGTTTACTTTATAAATTGCAGGAACCCCGAAGCTCCGCGAAATCTTCTATTTTTCTCGAGCGAGCTTCTGCTTGCTCGCAGACTAAGTGTATTGCGCAAACAGAGAATCTGGGTAATTCTACTGGTCCGCTCCGCCTAGTATCGCAAGAAAGGATGAAAGAGACGTGCTACATAAATTACACGCTATTTCAAATCGCTGGATCCCCAATATTTTCGGTTAACCTAATTGGGAAGTTCGGTAATGGAAAGGTATGCAGAACTTCTTGCCATTCACTGCCTTTTCCTTACTATAAGGGTTGCAAATATTGAAGAAGTCGTACTATTTAATCTTAATTAGAATATATCCACACGAATACTTTTTCTTCGCAATCAAACTATTAATTACTTCCCTGGGTTGTAAAAAAAACCGAGCAAACAATACATCCACACTAATCCAAGTCTATCAAGAGGAGTATACCAAGAAGAAGGACTACAGTCCGAGAATTCACTGTAGCCAATCACGAGATCGGTGGAATTCAATCCCATCGGGGGAATCCAGCGAATTCCAGGCGAAAGTTGGACAAGAAGAATGTGCGCAAGAGTGTTTAAAGGGAAGCGTGCTAGAAAGGTAACGGGACAAACAGGACTAAAGGGCGCGGAGTCGAGTCGAGTCGAGTCGAGTCGAGTCGAGTCGAGTCGAGGAGAGGAGAGGAAGTAGGAGAGGAATGGGTAGAAGAGAGGAAAGAGGCGACAGGGAGAGGAGTAACACACGCGGGCAAAAAGCATTCCCGTGCTCTTTTTCCGGGGGATCCGGCCATGTCATACTTGCGCCCGGAATCGAACAACTTTCACGGAGCTGCCGTGAAAGCAAGCAGAAGCGCGCGCGCGCGCGCGCGGAGGAGGAAGCGACGAGAGGACGGGAAAAATGAGACAAGAAGCTCTTTCGGGTGAGCAGTTCCGGCAAAACAGAAAAGCCGGCACGCCACGCACGCCGGAGACTCGTGCGACGACGACGACGACGACGCCGAAAACTACGAGGATGTTTTGCAAGCCTCCGAGTCCACGATCCAAGCTCGCTCGAGGAAGTTTTCGGGAAAGGAAACGCACCGGGAGCACATCCTGCTCTTCTACTCGTCCTTCGTCCTTCGCCACCCCTGCTCTTCGCTCTCTGCCCTGTCATTCTATCGACAGCCTGCTGCCTGCCTGCCTCCAGCTTTCCCCTTCAAATTCTAATGCCGCCCACAACTTTCGGATGCCACCGTCAAGTTCCACTTACACCTAAAGTACAAATCCCCATGCAAATAAAGGCCGCGAGAGGGATTTGCCTGAGCGTTCGCTTCCCATAAAATCGTGTGAAAGCTACTGTTTTCCAAACTTTCTTTGTAAGTATTATTGAGTGTCCTGAGAATGATTTGTTATTAAATACAGTGAAGCACATTATTCACTAATATGCACACAGAGATTCTTGTATGCATGAAAAACACACGTTCAATAGCCAATCAATGAAGAAACAAAGTACATTTATCAGGAAAACATGTTTACATTTAAACGGACTGTTCATTACTCGGCCTGAACTAATATAAAAACAGAGCTGGAAAGCTTTCCGGTAGACGGGTATTGTTAATAAATAATGAAAGTCAGCACGACTGTTGACATTCCATAACAAATGGCGAAGTGGCGAGTGGGGAAACGCATGGGCGCATTTAAAAATTGTATCCAGCGACTCTTTTATCGGTGGGCGTGCAAATGCCGAGGCAAATTGCGGATCAGCCTGAACTGACACGCGGGTAAACAAAGCGATGAAGTTAACACGTGGCGCACTTCTAGTATAAGCGGCGCCGGGAACTTTGCCGGCCGGCTGCTGTCACTCACTCGGTGACTGATATTGTTGACACTGACTGAAATATTTGCTGCCCCTGCTGCGCACACACCTCCCTGTATAATCAGCGACAGCGAACGAGACGCTATTGCTGCAGGCGATTAATCCCACTTTGCATATAAATTCAGGGATTTCGCAGCTCGTCCAGAAGATGAACTTGTAATAGGACCGCCTCGTCGATCCTATGATTCATTTTCCGCTGACAGCCACACTTCTGTAGCTATGTACGACAGTTTCTCCATTAAGAATATCATTTCCAATTAAATTTGATGTGACTCATCCAGCATATTCATTGACTATCTTCATCTCAATTGTCGCTGATTTATGACACTGTGATTAGCCTCGCTTGTGCCTCGAGTTTATCATGAATTTAGTTGATTTATTAACAGCTCCAGTCGTCCAAGAATCCCATCGATACAGATGTGTATGTGATTGAGAATGCAAATCGATATACTTGAGGCTAATATCAGGGCGATATTACGATGATTAAATCTGGTCGGGCATAATGAGGCGACGGTCGCGGCCGCCTGGACATCAAGCTTAATGAACTCAACGCGTCCGCGACACATCATCAGAGAACGGTAGGAATATGTCCGGGCGTCATCATCATCCCACTGAATGAGAGCGAGCGAGCGTGCCTGTGTACACCGAGGGTAAAATGAAATCAGCCCGGTAAACCTCAAGCTATTACGATCGACGCGCGCTATCGCTCGTGTGTATCTTTTGTCAGGCATTTCAAAGAGCGGCCAACATCGAACGCGCTCATCCATACACATATTATCCACGAGTGTCTGCGCGTGTCTGTGTGCCAGCCAAACGAAATCACGAGGACGCGCCGCCGCCCCGCGCCGCGGCCATGCGATTAACGCTAATGAGCTTCTGTCGAAATTCCCTTGAATCGATGTTTTTGATCATCAAGTAGGTCAGTCCGATGTTTGCGACTTTTGCCGAACTCCGCTTCAACCATCCCCGTCAACCCCTGATCATTGTGCTTCGGTGTGTCCCAACCTAGCTAGTGTTTAATTATCCTATATCATTTAATTCTTACTCTCCGATATTCTATTATTATCAAGTTTTTCAAATATGTATAATGTAACAAAAGGAAAATCAAAGGAATATATATGCTCGTATTGCGATAAAAATAGTCGAGGGTTAAATAATGTTCTTTTTTCTTCAAAAGTTGGCACTTCCTAAATTGACAGAGGAATTAATTACGCAGCGTAACGGTTAAGCCGATTGACGGCTTCTGTAAATGTTTCTCCTAATACACCGAAGAGCCGAGCAGCTGGAAGTAGGTCGCGCCGCTGAATAATGTATCCGGGCATGATCGATTGTGCGATATGATAAATAAAGCGCTCGAAATTAAAGGGTAGCTTAATGCGGAACAAGATGCAGAGTAAACTCGTTACGCAAACTGCTGCGGGCTGCCGCCTTCGCTACCGCCGCCGTTCAAGCCTTAAGACTCCTCCGTTGGATCCCCTTTCCTTTCACAAATAGTTTCCAGATGACTGCCAACTCAGTCACGCCATTTTCCCAAAAGCGCGAAACAATTGTTGCACTTGATGATTCTCGCATTCTCCCTTTCTCTCTCTGCTCTTACATACTGCAAGACTGGATAACGAGAATTCCAAATCTAAACGTTTTAGAGCCAAATGCAATTAAGTAAAACAAATTACGCTCAACTAATAGTTCATCCAACTAACCACGGGCCCTTTATAATTCCTTCGTAACAATAATCCTAGAAAATCATTCGGACAGTTATTACAGGATTGACCAATCGATACAAATCAACGTGGAACTTGAGCAACTAAATTTCAATGACCGTGTTTACTGACTCCTCTATCTGGGAAAGGTAGGGGTTAACCTCGACCCGATTCGAGCCGGCACGTACCGGGGGCGGACCAATATCACGAAGGATCGTTACCAGACAGCTAATTTCAGAGTTAATTTCTGCCGAGCGAATAAGCTGGATTCGTAGCAAGTAACTAAGGCTCTCGTCGGAGAAGCTCGCTGAAGAAAGGGCAAGCATTGGTGCACACACGTAGGTGGTCCAAGATAGCGCTTTCTCTCTCTCAAGATAGCTGAAGAGAAAGCCAGAGAGAGAGAGAGAGAGAGAGTGGTAGAGGGTGAGTTTGGAAGGAGTAAGGGATGAAAGGGGTAGGCGAGAGGGGTAGGTGGTACCTGATATGCGCAATAACGGAATACCTCCGACTATTCGCGGACTATTTCGTATGCGAGGCTGGCTACGAAGGTAACCTAAGTACAGTTGCCTAACTTATATTGAAGATGTTTGAAAGCTTTTGAGCCCGGATTGCCGTGCGCGGCACGCCACGCACTACTTTGAAAGCCGGCCGCCCTCTTTCACCACCCCTCGCAACCCCTTCGCAACCCCCTCGCTTCTCTACAGTGTAGCTATACATGTACACCAACTGCATGAACTGCACAACCTGCATCCTCGTTAGACAGGGATATTCGAGCATTCTGCGTGTTGCACATCTAGTCTCGCACTAGTCTAAAGGACTTGCGCTACTCAACGCCCCCACTCCACCCCCCTCTTCTGCCCCTCCACGCTACACCAAGAAAGCTTGAATTCGCAGTCGCTACGTTGCCCCTCCCCCCTCTCTGATTACTCGAACTCGAAAACCATTGTTCCTCCAAGTGTGCAAGAGGTGCCCGTAATTCCCCGATTCTCCGAATTCGTGTGTTACGTCAAACGCTACTACTTCAATTCGTCAGTATATGTATTGGAGATTTTTATGTTGGATATGATATGTTTTGAATAATGTAGAACATGTTTAATGTTTGTTTAGAGTTTGTTGGATTTGTGTAGAAAAGGATTAATATTGGGTGATTATTTACGCTGGAATATTGAATCATTATACGATCCTTTGCTAAATTAATGCTATTTAAACAGCAATGCGAAATATTCCGTAGCACGTACACTGGTTTCTTCTCATATGTTTTGAAGAGACTTGGAAAACCGACGGAATACGACATATTTGCTTGCAACGGGTTTACTTTGTGTAATTGAATGTAATGTTTAAATACCATTAAATGGCACTTCTTTCTCTCTGAGTGCATCGTAAAGAGATGCCTCCGCGCTACTTGGCGAGCGGGAGGATTTTAATATTTCCTCTGAGGTAAACTGCAAAATAAGCTCAACTCGTTCTTCGCCCCGCTTTGAGGCACAGCGCGTATGTCAGGCGCGCGCGCGCGTGTTTTACGTCCGAAAATACCAACAGGAATATTTTTGCCGCTCGCACTGAAAACTTTTGTGCCACGGTAAATCCTCGTGTCAACACGACAGAACGAACGCGGAGAAACAAGCGGAGGGAAGCACTCTTTAGTTTCGTTAACTGTTCGTTATTAAGATTGACACATTAACGCACGCCTCGTATAACAATCTCACTGGCAATCCATGGATCCACGCGTAATTCTCACCTGTCGGCCACTCGGCCCACTTCAAAGGATGCGAAATTTACCTGCTGCGACAAGCCGCCAACCTTCAAAGGGCTTTTCGAGGCTGTCAACTAATTAGAGCACGCGCTTCCTAGTCGCCGCTTTTAGTTGAGAAGTCCCGAGTTTTCGGGCACTCCTATTAACGATACAGAATGGTAGAAACCAGGGGGATGAAGAGGGTGATGAAATTTAGAGAAAAGGGTTGCTTCTAATTGGTTCTGTTACAGTGATGTGAGATTTGATTATGTACTTGAAATTGACTAAAATATAAGTTTTTGTGTGTAAGGAATTTTTGTTAAAAATATTCTACGTGAAAATATTACTACTGTGTACTAATCTTTTACTATTTTCCGCAGACGTGCGATAGCTTTTTGAAGCATCATATATTCTTTACGGCGCGAGTGGGTAGTGCTGCCCCTGCTTCCGACGACACTTCCCTTCCCAGACATTTTCCTGTTTACCTTTCTGTCAGCAAGGATGGATACGACACGTGCAGATCGCTTCCTTGCGTTTGCTCTGCTACGAGTATCGCGCGAGTGTCCTCGATTGATACGAAAGAGGAAAATAAAGGGAAGATCGCTCTGCAGTCGATATTTGCCCGTGCTATTACGTGCTCCACTTCTCAAAGGTAAAATAAACCAGCTTCGAATTTGATCAGTTATTTTTCATTCATTCGTTACACGCGTGTTCTGATAATTGTTGAATGAAATCTCTGTGACTTGCAAACGCGAGAATTAACGATTCTCTCAAATGTATATCTAATGCAGAATTAGAGCTAAAAATTGGGTTTGCACGCGGTCAATAGTTGGAGCACGTACTGTTAATTAATGCGGTATAAAATCGAGAGGAGAACTGCAAAGGGGGAGCATAAGCTCCGCTTCCAACTGTCATTTAGCGAACGAGCGCGCGGCTCTCGGAGCAAGTAGAAAAATCAGATTGAAACACTGTTGGTCCACATTGGACGGAATTGCTGCAATTCGCTAGCTCTAATTCCGAAGTCATAAAGAAGATCTCGATGACCCCGGCAGCTTTTACCGTGGAACAGTCGCCCGATGCCACGGTACAATTCAACGATTATTTCTCTTATCGGACAATTCGACGCTCGAGTGCGCCCTCGCTTCCATATCATACATAACATGCCCTCACGGAAATATCAACATTTTCTTCAATAGCCGAATAAAATTTCATGCCTCTACGTGACTGGCAAACTTCAACAGTCCGAATAACATCAAAATTAGTTACTAGGACACGTTCTCTTACAAATTCATGGTTTACACAGTATTTTCCCCCAGGAGAAAATTAGTTATTGTATTAATACTTGGTGTACTAACATTTTCACGACATCTTACTGTATATATAAATTGAATTTGTATTATGATGACATATTATTATATTGCCGTTAACTTTCTGTGTCTTTGTGTCTATCCGAAACCGGGAGAATGTAATCATTTATCATCACAGGGAATAATTAAGTGGATAATAAATTCTTAATAGATCCACGTCTATTTTATTACACACAAGGAAGCCAATCAAGTTGGTTCTTGATGTGCCAGGGGTTAGAGAAGTAAGAGATAGCGATCCCCCAGACATCGCTCTGAATGCAAGGGTTCCGAAGATGCTCCCGGAGCTCCTTTCCCACCTCTGCCACGTGGAAGAGGAAACGTCTGCTAATCCTTTACAGAGAATTCAAGTGATAAATTCCGTAAATCCCTGTTCAAGCACACCCTTGCACCGAGCCGTGTCTACCCTCACCATTACCAGAGCCAGCAGCATCCCAGTCGGTCCATCCTTGTCCCTCCCCCAGCCACAGTCACCTGGAATAGGAGGAACCTAACCACCCACAGCCGGCGTCACCTCGCAACGCTCTCAGAAAAAGTAGAAAACTGCGATTACAAAGACTTTTCCGCATGGAAGCGTTTCTTCGCGTCCCTTCCTCTCCCACTTCTCACTGCTGCCGGCACCGCCGCCGCCGCCGCCGCCGCCGCCGCTGCTGCTGCCGCCCTCGGCGCTCCTTTCTTCCCTTGCACAGCGCGGCCATCCTCTTTGAACTATCTTCCGACGCAACCACCCACTCACCCTATCCTCCACTGGCAGGGCAATCCTTGAGCTCTCGGAGTTCAAGCCTTCCCTTTCCGGGGTTAAAACTTTAACACTTTGTTACCCTTTTTCGGGCGACTCTCCAGCCAGGCGGAGGATACGCGCGGAACAGAGAAAGGCGAAGCGGAAGAGGAGAAGAAGCGTGGGAGGTAGAAGGAAGTCCCTGGCGTAATCCGAGAGCTTCCGTTACGCTGGACAAATTTTAGCCCCCGGACGAATTTCACTTTTGATAAAACGGCCCATTTTGCATTTCGCACCTCGTTCCTTACTCCGGAGAGAGTTAGGAGTGGGTAGGTGGGTGGTAGGGATGGCAGGCAGCCTCGCCGGCGATAATGAAGGGCTAAAGTTACCTCAGGCTCCCCCACTTGTGGAGGGTAGCTGCTGCATGTGACCTGCTTTCGCCACTCCGCATAGCACTGCTTTTATGCATATAGCTCTGCCGCACTATGCACGGTTCCACACCCCTCGCAGCTACTCGAGAATGCAACGGGATCACTTGGAATCAAGGTCCCCGTGATTGCATGGAACCATCGATTGCAACGCCGAGGTTATCTTATGTTCCACCTAACCCGAGAAAGGAGGTTAATAAAAATGTCCTGGAAGAAGGATTGCTCGGTGTTGGCCATCCAAATTTAGAATAAATCAAACTTGTTCATTAATGCCATTGCAGATTGGCTAAGAGCGAAGTGCTTTTCGAGGAGGTATGCATATTCGGATGAAATCTTGGGTAATAAGTAAATAACAGAACGCTTTTATCCGGACGGTTACACACCGATGAGATCGGACGGAATCTCTTTCACGAGGTAGAATAATGCAATTACTATAGCCGCGCGAGGAAATTATCTCACAGGCCCCCTGATAAGGGAAACGACACGCGATACTCGAATTAATCTCCGACTAGAATCGGCCGGCTCTAGAAACGAATTGCGCCACTATCAGCGAATCAGCCCCATTCAGTTACCCTGCCCTGACATACTTTACCCGCAGGGATTACGAAATACCAATTATATCTCGTCGAGGCTTTCCCAGCTAAAAGCTTATGCCCGGAAGTTGGGAAAGTTAGAAATCACCAGTGAAATCAGAGCATATGCGTGCGAGCAAAGTGTGCATGAAATTAGACATTAATCTTGGTGTAAAAAAGCCTTGTTATTCCCTAAGAATTATGGTTGTAACACGGTGCCAATTAGCAGTATCAAAGAAATGAAGGGATTAACTTTTATTGTAATGTTTTCGAGGGTGGTATTGTCTTTGATTATATGTATTGGTTAAGAGTAGTATTAGGAAAATCTACAAGTTATCGGATCGCGACTAGAATGGGTGAGAGAAGAGAGGAGGATCGATGAAGTGGGTGCAGGTTAGGAGGGAAGGAAGATAAAGGATAGCCGAATCGAGAGGGCGCCCCTTTGAGCATTAAGGACTGATTGCGAAATTGCAGCGGGTGGAGTGATATTTTCATGGGATTACGGGCTTCCCTCCTTTTTCCGGCTGTGTGTCCCTCGGTCTCCCTTTATCCCGGAAGTTCTTTGGCCCCGTTCGGTAAGCGGTAAATGGCGTCGCACGGTAAAGGCCCGGGGATCCTATAAAGCGCGGCTTAACAACTCCCACTACTGCACTTAAATTTAAGATCATGAGGATTTAACTAGGTACTTGAACGTATCCTTAAGAAGGTGGGCGGGGCCGGAGGGGGGAGCGGGCTCGGAGGGACACCGGAAAGCGATCCGTTTAAAGTCAAGAAGCCCTAGCACAGCTCCAGGTGCAATTACTTCAAGGACACGCGCCGCAATATCACGACAACTTAATCGCCTTTCCGCCAAATTTACGCCACTTTCGGATGATAATATAGTAACGACGGCGAATACGACCATGAGCACTAATGTCGACGATAATTCTCGACCAATCCTCAATTTGGAACTCCAAATCTACCTTAATGTCTCTTAAGTGATTTAGAACATTGTTCGCAGGCTATTTTATCTTAAAATGTGAGTAATTGAATTTAAAGAATGCCGAAATCTAAATGCATTTATATCACTTTATTTGAATCTAATAAGTTATAGATATTATAAACTATATTTCAAATTATATACGAAATATACAACGTCACGAGTTTCCAGTATCCGACAAGTTTTATTAATCACAGTCCTGAAGAAGGGAATGCGAGACTGCATGTAACGTCGAGTGACTTTGGGTTCCCAGGCTCCGCAAGAAATTTGACGGCGATTGCTTATCGCCGGGCTTTTAATTAAGTGACCGGCGACGAACAGCAAGTGCGCGGCAGCAACATAATGGAAAGCATCGTAATAAACTGCAGTGAACAGGAGTGTGCGCTGCACGAATCTACATAATTGCGCATGAGAGAGAGAGAGAGAGAGAGAGAGAGAGAGAGAGAGATTCCCGCGGAGAAGAAAAAAAAGCTGGCCGGGAGGAAAAAGAGGAATTAAAAGCGGAGTGCGGTGCGACACACGGGAAATCGAATTAAATCCCTTACTCCGGTGTGCTCGGTGAATTTCTATTTTAATATCAATGCGAACAGCCGCATAGCTCGGCAATGTGCGCGGGTGTCGTAGAAAGAGAGAGGGAGAGGGACACAGAGAGAAGCGAGTGGGTAGCGAAATACGAGGAGAAAGAGAGAAAGAGAGGGTGGACGGGAAGGAGAAGGGGGTGGAGGAGCGGGAAAGAGGGTGGCGCGGTGATCGAGATCATTTACCATGGTAATATTACCAGCAATATTGCCGCAGGAGTATTAGTTCGCCGACGATTTATTACCGGGGCCACATGGAAAGAGCGATATTGAAGAGGATGTTCCTTGTGAACTCTCGGGACCTAGTTCTTCGCCGACCAGGGCGGAATCACGCTGCAGAGGAATTGTGCTCCTGAGAGAGCTGCCCTATCATGCCCTCTGCCTGCCGGTTGCCTACTCTTGAATTATTAAAAGATCGTGTGTTATGCTCGCTCGACCCTTATATTGGATATCCGCACAACACCCACAACCCTCTCCTCGCCTCTTCGACGGAAAATCGCTGAGTTTTTCACGAAACTTCGGATTTCTTTGTTCGCTCTAATAATGGTTATCAGTCCTGCATCAGAAAGAAGTCTCTACTATATTGGGGAAGATATTGAGAACGATAAAGACGCTACATTTTTTACGCGTTTACCTTCTTCAAACTTGTTTGGTAGTTCTACTATGCTCGAGCTAAAACCAGTTGCAAAGGCGGAACGAACGCTGGATTCCGTAAATAAAGTATCAAGTGAAAAGAATCGATTTCGAATGAAAAAGTATAAGTTTCCGGTGTGGTAGATTAAAAATTCTAAATTTGTATCTTGCCACTCGAGGGAATCCGGGCAAGTTGGTTCGCCTTTCAAGAGCAAGTTTCATCCGGAACCCATAATCTGCTGTCAAAGACAAGAATAAAGAAGCGGCAGTGAGAAGGGATGGAAGGGGGGAGCGGAAAGGGGGGTGGACGCTAAAGAAGTATAGATGGTTGGAAAGAAGCGAGGCTCAACTCGGTGCCAGGCGACTACGCGGAACTTTCGAACTTTAAAAATCTCTTTCAGACAATTCTAACCAAGGTAACGGCGCAATGCCCGTGTCTTTTTCGGCGGCTGGCTCGAAGTAAATCTCTGAGCACGTACACCAGCAACTCTCGCCGCCAGTTCAGCCTCCAACCCAACCCCAACTCTCTTCTCTTCTCTTCTCTTCTCTTCTCTTCTCTTCTCTCTTCCACGCTTCGAGAAAGAAGCGGAGAGTTGTGGCGGAAGGGCTGCCGAGCAATACATCTCAATCCCGTCGCCATTTTTTCTTCCTCTCTTAATAAATTCTCCGAGGGAAGTTAAACTAATTACGGGCACGCTCGCGGAATTTCAAGACAAATCACTTAGCCGCGGCTGGTTAGCTGGCAGCTTGCTAAATACACGTTGCTACATCTCCTATCTACGTGGATGTACTTACATATATACGTGGCAGGCCATGCGGACGGTGAAAAATTGGCACGCCAACTCTGTCGACCACCAACTATTTCGGAGGCCAGGCTCGTCCGAATGCCAGCTGCTGTCTTCGCGAGTCGAATTAATAAATTCGATAATAACTTCTGCTAAGCAATGTAATAAGTTTGACCCCCCAAGCATAATATTACCATTCTTCCTAATTAATGTAACAATAAGATAAATACCTTTTCTAATATTATATTATCATTCTTTCTAATTAATATAACAATACGAAGTCAGTCATTTCAAGAAAACCCTGACAAAACATTATTTCAATAGGACAGAAATTATTAACAGGCAATAAAATATATAAACTCAGTACTGTGTAACACAACTCAAAGAAATGTAATCATCAATAGTAGCCAAGTGCTCGCAGGAAAGCCTTCAACTGGAAAGGAAAGTCGTGCTCTTATCCGTAGATTATTAATTGCTACCCAGTCAAAGGACATGGCGCAAGAGGACGCGGCGGGGGAAGGCGATTCCTTCTAAGATCAGAGACGCCCGTATTCCGGCTCTCGGCCAAAGTATCCGAGGAACTCGGTTAATTTCACGGAAAAACCGCTATCACTCAATCTTCTGCGAGGCTGCCGGTCAATCGAGTGGGGACTCCTAAAGGAATAGCTGTCGCCTCACTGGGACATACCCGCATCCTGCCAAAGAGAGATGAGAGGAATAGAGAGAGGATGCGGACTAGTCTGGCGAGCGGCTAGAGCGGCGAGAGAGGAGAGGAGAGAGGAGAGCAAAGAAGGAAGTGGGAGAGGAGCGGAGCGTGGAAGGAAAAACTCGTGGAAACTCCGGATACGAAAGTTTCGACAGGGTTGAAGACAAAGTAGAAGAAACAAAGGAACGCTGCTCGGCTTCGTTTTGGCGGTGCCGCGCCGAATTGGAAGCAACTATCCAATTTCCGAGGAAACGCCGCCGCGCCAGCCAGGCTGAACGGAGAGGAGGATGCTGGCCAAAGGGAGAGAGAGGGAGAGAGAGAGAGTGGGTGGTGGGAGAAATCAGGAAGGATGAGGGAGAAGAGAAAGGAGGGGGGGGGGGGAGCGAAGATGAGGGCGGAGGATGAGAAGGCAGGAGAGCCAGGATTCAGCTTGGCGATCCGGCGACCCGGAAACTACCGAGCCCCGAAACCTTTGAAAGATTTGATAAACGCTGACGTCACTCCTTACGATCATCCGACGAAATTGTATGCGGCGGCCCGGTGAACGCCATCGGCCAACTACATACACGCTGACACATACTCGCAGAGACAGACTCACACGTACCGAACGGCGAACTACTTTCCGTATTCCTCGATATTTCATATCCTGCATTTTCGATCGAACGGCTGAGAGCGACGACGACGACGACGACGACGACGACGCCGAGGAAGAGTGACGACGGCGATCCGGCCGAGCCACCAATCGACTTCCACCAATGGTAATGAAGAATCAACGACTCGTGACTCTCTACGGATCGACGACTGACTTAATTAACTTTCCTACGGATGCTACGGATATTCCAAACGCTTCTCCTTTTATGTTCCACCTGTCTGATGGGCTTTCGGCCGCTTCGCTCGTGCAATTCCAGCCGGATCCGTGAAAGCAATTAACAGAAGGAACGGCTGACGCCTTTCGGCTCAGGAAAATGTCAGACTTGTAAGTTGTCCGATGCGAGTGAGAATATTAACACATGAAATCGCGAAGCTTTCGAATGAAAATCTATCAAACTACACATATATCACGAGAAACATCCAACAAGATATTGAGCGAGCCAAGTATTAGATCATTCGGATTTAGGGGTTTGGAGAGGACGCATATATCCCCTGTTGGGGCATTTCCTCATAAAACAGGCAGAATCCCCGGTGCAATTCAGGGGAACACGGCGCAATCAAGTGTCTCTCGGGTTATAACAACTGATATCCAAATTTGGAGGGTGTATATAAATTCTCACATCAGCGGGCGAGTCGAGTGGAACGCTATCTCGCTAGGACTTCGGTTTAATCCCGCAGGCAAGGGAGGCAGGGAAGAGGAGGAATAGCTCTGCTGAGCTGGGCTGGTTATCGGCGTATAGACGCTTGCTGCGAGAGCTGGCGTGGTTTTGCAATAGCGAGAGTTACTGCTCTTCCTCTCCTCTCCTCTCCTCTCCGCCCCGCTCATCTTCGTATACATATAACCAAGACGCAGTCGATCCTCTTGTCGAAATACCTCGGGCTCGCTAGACTGCCGAGTGAGCTTTGTCAGCTAGCTCGCCGTCTCAGATGAGTGTAACATTAATACCGAACCTCCTTCTCCTCTTTTGTGTCACGTGATCAACGATGCAGGAGTCGGCTCCCATTATCCTTTGGGATTGGACCATGTAAAACTCACAAGCTCCCCAATGAAACCGAGGCAATTCACGGAATGCGACAATGCGTTTCTATTGATATTGGATATCGGGGATAAATATAAAAGTGATTATAAAATAATATCGAGCATTGGTTCATAAGTTGTATAAATAATCAAAATGGACGTATATACAAACGATGGTCTACGCTAAGTTGGAAGAGTGAATATAAGAGGATTTTATTGTTAAACATTTGGTTTATGGATTAAGAAGAATGTAGATGAGTTTGGCTAGAAAGCTGGAGGTAGGAGAATGGGTTCTGAGGCGACGAGAGAGCTCGACTGCCGTTAATAACGAATTCTTGGCGACAATTTACGAGCGAGCAGGAGGAGTTGGGGGAGGTCCTTTAATCCGAAGGAAAATCCTTGCACGAAAGCCACATCGCGGCCGGGCACATTTCACTCGCGGTCTGTTTTCTAGCCCCGCGAATCCTTTCGAGGATCAGCGCGTTCCTGTCGCGCATTACTTACGTGCCAGCTCGCTGCACACGCTTGCTGCGTTCACTCGACTTTAACAAAGGAGCACGAATCTCGCTCTGGCCCGGCTTTAAACTCAACTCCATTCCTCTATCCCCGACCCCTCCTCTTTTCACCCGGCTACGCAAACCCTTTTCTACGACTGAAAGCTTGAGGTCCGAAAGGATGACGCGACAGATGCCTGCCAATGGAGAAATCTTCGCCGACCTCTCACAACTCGCGAGGAAACACGCAGTTATCTTTTTATTCACGTAGAAATCATTCGGGAATGGCAAACTTTCCAGCGTGCTGTACTTTGAAGCTTTTTGCTTTGTCGAGGATCAAATGGTCAGTTGAATTATTCAAGAGCAGTAATTGCAGAATGAAAGCTTCTCAAGTCGATTGGAAGATGTTTTTGAATTGATAAATGTTGATCGATTATGCCGAATGTATTCAAATGCAAAATGTGCTTCACAATTAGCAGAATGTACCAAGGAAGTGCTGATGCACAATGAAATGTTAGAACGTTTCATTCTAACATGAGAGAAAAGCAGAAGAGAGCAAAGAAACTTGAAAGTTAGTTTTCTCCGTATGAAGTAACTAAGGCTCGAAGAACAAAGCGAATTAGAGAAGCCGGATTATCCGGCCGTCAAAATTCATTGAGTTAAGTAACAAGATATGGATGAGAATGAACCTTCAAGGAAGTTCTGTGAATCTCAG
This sequence comes from Ectemnius lituratus, assembly GCA_910593735.2. NCBI lineage: Eukaryota > Metazoa > Arthropoda > Insecta > Hymenoptera > Crabronidae > Ectemnius > Ectemnius lituratus. The sequence continues at coordinate 12,723,151 of OU343036.1, read as the reverse complement.
GACTCTCGTTCGCGAAAGTTACGTTAAGCCGTGGTTGCAAGGAAGAAATGTATAGGAATGACGGGAAATTAGATAGCAAGCTTATCAGTAGAATGTATAAATTAGATTAATCCCCGTGTAGATTTAAAGGCGGAAGTTAATGCTACCGTAGCAAGCACCGATAAAGAGAGAATGAGGGGGAGAGTGAGAGTGAGAGAGAGAGAGAGGGGGGGGGGACTTTCCACTTGATATCACCTTTCCTTCATAACTCCTACTTACTCTTATCAGTGCCACCCGAATTTAGAGCTACGAGTGCACCGAGAAAAGGGAGATTTCCAGAATTCTGGAACAGGGAAACCATAAAGTGACTTTCTGCACCAAATGGCGGATACGTGTTCATTGTATCTAGAAGAACGCGAACATATTTTATCTCCAAGTTACATTTCCTTAATCTTAAATTTTCATATTAAATGATCTACAAGCATCATTATCGTTGACGCGATTCTTCGTAGATCAAACTGATTCGTGTTTAACATTCTCAATTTAATTTTCATCCCTTTGACGACAATTTGAACATTCCTTACAAAGCGAAGGAAATCCGGATCGAAATCATTGTCGAAAATTAAGACTAAAATGCGATGATACAATATAAGAGTAACAATTGCGAATTTAATGTCGCACGTGCAGGAAACGAGCAAGCTGCAGACGTGTACGTAAAGTTGAAATCCGTATATGCTGTGTATCTGGAAGGATCAAAGAAATACTTTGGGCATAAAGCTCGGAAGGGGAGGAAAAGAGTGATACAAAAGGAGGGTAATGCGATTACCGACAGTAAGGAGATTTTCATAGTACAAAAGAGACAGGAATGTCGCTGTGCTCCGTTCTTGAGCCGGGATATCCTTGCTGATAGTAACACGGAGATAACAATGGCCGTTTAAAGCGCATTCCTACAGGAACGGAATCAAGGTCTGTTAACGATAACTATATCGTGCGAACCTGGCAGTTCCCATTGCGGATTAACTGTCCAGGCTAGTGTACTTTTAACTGTTAGTGGAGTTGGACAGCATCAGGCTCTATTGAACACCGGACCCTTCTAATGAACACTTCGCTGCCGGAATGGCTCGCCGTACGACGCGAGGAACACCTTTTTCCAAGATATTAGCTTTCGTTCCACAATATATTGAAGTCGCTGTTTGCCCAGGACCGAACTACTATGGTCGAAGCTTTATTAGTTCCTTCTTAAATGTTCCTACTTCAATAACCAATATCATTGACTTTTCCGTAAAAAATCTAGGCAACTAGACCAAGAATTAAAAAAAAGTTACATCCATTTAATACAACATTAAATTACAAGTTGAGTAAACAATAAATGCATGCATAGACAAATATCCGAACCGCAAAACTCTAAATAAAATCCAAGTACACTCAACAAGTGTAAGAAGACTTCACTATGCATTACTCGAGAAACGTGGCCATTGTGCGGTGGAGCAATATCATAAACAAGGCGAATGCATAGAGGAGAAAAAAAACGGGGAGGAAGCAAGCGCGCGAGGCGGTAGAAAATGAAGCGAGCAATCCAGAGAGTCGTGAAAGGAGCGATTTCGTCTGGGCGGGCGGCGGGGAAAAAGCTGGAGCGGCCAACTGCCGCCAATTAATGGGAGCGGCGTACGAAAAACTAGGAAGGACGAGCGCGCCGGGGAATCGGGCGGCTGCAAAAAAAGGGCCGGCTGTAGTCCGGGGGGAAAAAAGAGTTGGTCGTGGAAGCTGAATGCATAATTCGTAAGTCGAAAGTGCGCGACGTTATGTCCCCGGGGATGGCGATGTGCTCTGCTCTGGGCCAGGGAGGTGCTGGCGTTGCCAGAGTAGGAGCAAGAGGAGGAGGAGGAGGAGGAGGAGGAGGAAGAGGAGGAAGAGGAGGATGAAGAGGAGGTGGTGGCGGCGGACGAAGGGGAGGCTCGGTTGGTAGTGCGAGAGGCAGAGAGGGTGGGATAACGAGAGGTTGGAGAAGGTCGGGGGATACTCGACATTACTTCCAAGCGATTTGGCTCTCATGCGATTTAACACGAGGGCTATTATAACTCGATATAGATATAATGGCACCCCCACATCCCACCCACTACCTCTTCCTCTCTCTTACGTCCACCCACCATCGCTCCACTTTCTCCCTCTCTCTCTCCCGCTCGCTCTCTGTCTGACTCTGACTCTCCTGGCGATGCAAGCGGCTTTGGATACGCGCGCCGCACCGCCCTACTCGACACACGTGAAAGCGGATCCACACATCTTAACGACAGGCCCGGCGTATTATTAGCCAGCGCGACTACCGACATCGAGCACCGCTCTGTCATTATGGCTCAGCCTTTGCAGGACCTCCCAATAAATCTCGGGCGATCACCACCCCACCGCTCCTGCCAATCGGCTTCTGACTAGCGGTGACGATTTGAATTTGTGATACGCGAATTAGGCAAATCAGCTTTCAGCTCCCCGCGTATTAATTGAGCCGAGACTTAGTCGAATAATAGATGTCTTGCATGAGGAACATAATGATCCTTAATGGCTTGACAAGGGTGAAAGGGTGGAAGTGCTGACATGTGCACTCTTCAAGTGTTTCATTAACACCGATTGTCTAACTCAGCAAAGTGAAGATATATAATGTTGGAAATCTTTTATAATTTTGATGATATTTACTGATAATGTATGTTGGTATATTATTTGAATAGGAAATCATCTAAGTATAGAGGAGATTCGTATTAAGAAATTATCAAAGGTAATTAAAAGCCTGGGAAGGAAAACTGAACGGTTAGCACCCGGCAAGCCATTTAAATGCTTATCTCCTTTCATTAGCTTGTTGGATTGCTGGAGCTTCCGTTTCCGTTCTTCCCTTTTCTCGCGGCGATGCTTCGCAGCTCATCCAACTCGCTGGCTGGAAGCTGGGTGAAAGAGCCGGTGCTAATTATTCCTACAACTATTCCGAAGTTTGCGGAGCTGTCGATCGGAACACGCTTTCGCCTGATCCGCGAATAGCTCGTTCCGCTCCTCCTCTTCTTTTCAGAGAGCGGAGAGAGAAGAGGGGAGAGAGAGGAGCACTTTCGTTCTTGATGGTGGTAGAGTGGTGTCGGTGGCGTTATCAGGGCTACCAACACCAAAAACTTCTTGCTAGAGCGACTGCATGTCCGGGCATACCAATCAGAACACGACGAAAGTCCCGGAGCAGAACTCGGAAGTCTTCGACGACGCCGTGGCAGGAATTCCGCAAATACCCCGGGAATTAGGTACTCCGCTGACAGTTGGAGGAACGCTCCCTGACAAGTTGCCGCTGTCTGCGATCGAAGGAAATATCCCGCTACACCCTGCTTCCTTCGGGAAACGCCGATGAAAAATTCTCCCCCGGCAACTGCCAGGGCTTTGATCGAAAGGAACTTGAAACGAGTAGTTAGGACCGCCGTGACCCGACGATAATCAGCCCTCGTAAGAACCGGAATCTTAAGAAAACTCGAAGAATAAATGAGTGAATTCTCACTCCGAACTAACCCGCAATCGTATTCCTCGAAGAAAGATGCCAATCAACTGAAAAAAGGAATCAAGGGAACCTTAAATTCGTTTTGAATATCTCTTGCAAAAACTTTCAATGTAAAAGTGGTACCAGAGTGGCTAAGTTCGTTGAATGTTTTCCATTGGAATCTCGAAATTTCGATCGGCGTTGTTTCCGAACTCTAGCTGGCGAAGTAAAGTGGCAAACAACTAATGCAAATACAAGTTGAGAAGGCTAAAGCGTTTGAGGACTCACTGGAGCGAGGGCGAGCGCTCGTCAAACAGGAGATGGGAGCGCGGCGCGGACTAGCGTGGATGGCTGGACAAAAAGCTGACGAAAAAAGCGAGAGGGGTAAGCCTCAAAAACCGAGGAGAATGTAGTTAGCCAGAGGATGTGCCGAATCAGTCCTAGACACGTGAGAGCGCATGGTAACGCAATTTTAATCACGCCAGTGGAAACTTGCGGGATTGCATGCTGTGCCTGGTGAGCATACAGTGAGCGACAGACGGTCGCTCCAAACACACTCACCCACACACACACACACACATTTTCACGCACACGCGGTCCTAACAAAACAAAACGAAACAAACCAAACGGGAGATTGGCCAGCGAGGATCTTCTGTCCACGGTGTCACAATCAGAGTGTGGCCGGCTGGAGAGATCAAAGCGAGCTGCGGTCAAATCCCACCTCACCTCTACGTGTACCGCCCATCCTCGGCCCTCTCGCATCCTCTCTCTTTCCATCCTCGCACTCTCGCATACGTCGCTAACATAATCAAGCCACACGAGCCACGAAAGTCCGGCCAAATTTCTGCTATAACTTCATGGATAGGCATCGCTGCGGTGCGCATCCTTCTCTTCTACTGTCCGCAATAGACAAATGCATACAAATGAAGCCTTCTTTGATGGGTTGGACGCTACCAGGTTTGCGCTCCTCATATTTTTCGATATCAGTCTTTGACTGTTCCAGTTGATATACAGACATTTCTAGTTTTTTGAATTTATATGATAGATAAACCATGTTGGATTATGAATGTATGTTGTAAACAGTCATAAAACCTTGCTGAAATTAGGGTTGAAAGTTTTTGATATAAGGAAGCAGAGGAACCTTGAGAAGATGAAGTTAATTCTCGTTGAAAGGTAAGAAAATAGGTTGGTGTGGAGTTGAGCCAGTTTACGTAGGAAGTTGGAGTGGCTAATCAGAGAGGAGAGACCGCACAAGTGTTACGCCGGAGCGACTTACTGTTATTAGTGAATTCGGCCTAATTGTTTCAGGTACATGAGACTTTGGAAATAATTTTCGGATGCGATGGGGTTAATCGGGATCCGGAAAGTGAGCCGGTGGGATGTAACGGGGTCCAGTTTCACGGTTCACGGACTATTTCCGTAGTTGACGAGCGAAAGACGACGGCGAGCATGGAGCTGGCAAGCGGGTTTGAGTTCGAATTAGTTTTCGTAACAGGAGTTCTCTCCGGCACTCGTATATTATCCGGCCAACCACGGACGTCGGCCGACGCTTTCCGCGCTGTCGCGACATCCAAAGTGCATGCTCCCTTAAATCACCGCGCCGCCGCATTTCTAAAGCGAGGGTTAATCGGGTTTCGGTGCACGTAAATCCTCCGCCCTTCCACTCTAGGACGCAACTGTACTTTCATTTAAGGAGGCGTGGCGCCACCAAAACAGCCAAGTGCCGCAACAGGATTCGGTGATAACTCCATCCTGAACTATCCTCCACGTTAAAACTAACTCTCTGCTAAACTATTCCTTCATCCGCTGTTTCTCTCCTTTTCAGTTCGACTTATCCATTCATTTAAATTATTGGTACATCCCTTAATAAAAGGTCCTCCTAATTTTTAATACAATTTGTCGTACTCCTAGAATTTGATTAAAAAGATCGTTATGTTATTCTAACATTAACACATTACTTACATAAACTTGCCAAGTGCGCACTTATAGACAATGGACCTCGTCCAGATTAAACGAGGAATTCAACACGGAAACGATGTATGAAAAAGATAGTTTAGACGAAGGGGAGGAGGACATTTGGAATCAAGTGACACTGATTTTAAGTCAGTGAGAAAGCAGAGGAGAGAATCTACGTTAGAGGAAGAAAGAGGAGAGTGGGTGGGTGGGTGTGGGTAGGTAAGGGTAGAAGGATGGCAAACGAAGGGTGTTTCGAGGGTAGGATGGAGCACAAAGGGATGCGGCAGTCTTGGAAAGGGAGTTCCACGGTGGCAGAGCGAAGAGAAGAGGGGAGAAGCGAAGAGAAGCGAAGAGAAACGAAGAGAAGGAGGCAAAGGCGAAGGAAAAGGAAGAGGGAGCTGCACCGGCAGCTCAGGAAATTACGTCTCCGGATATCCGTTCGTTCGGCTTCAGAGCCCGTTTGCAGCAGCGGAGAACTTGAGAGGAGCCGACGGGACGCGAGCGCGCGCGCTCGGCGCCTCTTCCTCCTCGCAACGAAAAAGCAACAGTACAACCTACAACCAGCAGAGAACGCCTGACTGAAAGACTCGCTCCATGCTGCGCGCACCCTGCAAAAAGAAGACTCTGCTCCGCCGGCATGACTGGGAACACCGAGTTTCAGAACGCAATGAGAACGAAAGCTGCTTCCCTTCCTTCGAAGGAGTCCTGACCTCGGCATCACTCTCCAATGTAACCGAGATTCTATCTTATTTAGAAAAGGAAGTTTCTGTAACGAGCGAGTTTTTCCCTCGTTTCGAGTAGCAACGGCTTCAAGGGCGGGGCAGCTTACATGCTCGTACTTTCCACCCGTCAACACTCAACACATTCCTTTTATTTGCTACTACAGGAAAAAAGCTCCTTATGGCAATTAATTTGGGATCACCGAGTGATAAATCTCTAACTGTATTGTAGCTCTTATAGCTCGTGCTTCTAGGATGTATCCTCGGAAATGTTCGTCAGTGATTTCTCCAGGAGTTATGTATTTTCGAGCTAGGACAGAATCGACAGGGTTGCCTGGCAATGAGCGCGACATAAAACTGGGCGCAGTTGCATGTAAAAAATCGAGAAGACTAATTTTCACCGTGCGGCAAGCACTTTTTTGCGTCTCCCTGTTTTATGCTGCTTCCATGTAACCATTCGTTCCATTCAGGCAAGCGCGCGACCTACATGCGCGCCATCAAAACATCATGAAAGAGTATGGCCGGACATTCTAACGCCGGGAGAAAAATTAGCTCTCCAGAGATTAAATGAGTTGGCCGGAGAACGGCCGAGGTAGGACAGCCTGGTGCAACTAAGTACATGCTCGGAGAGTCCTGCGACACGGTGAAAGATGACTTAATAAAAACTGGGAGAAACTGCATTTCCACGGAAGTAGGGAACTTTTAACGACTTCGTAATGCGCCAAGTGTAACTAAAAGACGATTATTAAGGAATCTACGGTGTCGCCGGAGTTGGGATCTTCCGGGTACGGAAGCTGGAACGTGGTCCAGCTAAGTTCCGCACCTTCAAGCCGAGACAAGCGAAATGTTTGCCTCCAAGCTCGCATACACCGGGTCAAAGGAAACTTCATCAGTTTGGAGCACTCATTTCCTCCAACTATCTCACTGCGAATGAGTTTCAAGACACATAGCGCCCATTTATGCTTCCGCTCTCGTAACCTCGCTCCCAGGCGATATCCCCCCCGACCAACTTCGTGTCATCCTGTATAAAGCGGTCCAGCCAAATCTACTATTCTAGTCAGAAAATAAATCTCACATTAAATCCCCTTCATCTCAAATTCCAATTTATTTCCAGCTCTATATTCACCTAGCTCTAACTGAATTTTCAACATTCTCGACTTCCGGATATCATATTCAATTAACATGTGCTTAAAATTTCAAGACATATTCGAATCTATCACTTAAACATTTCAAAAAACTCTCTCAAAAACAAAAATTCGGTTAAAAACACTCAAAAACTAATAAACCGTATAAAAAACAAAGATAGGGAGCAAAAGAGACATTTAAAAAGTCGGGAGAAATAGAAGATATTATCGAGGACAGGCAGACATTCGAAGATTGCTCGTTGGGGGAAGGTTGCCAGCGCTGTCTTTATCCTGTCGTGGCCAGGGTCGTTTAATTAAAAGTCGAAACCAATGAAAACACAGGTAGCCCGATGGAATAATGTTTGCTTTAAGTTCGATATCGATGAAGTTGGAGCGCTAGCCAGCATTCAGTGCGGCCGGAAAAGGAGAGAAGGATGAGGTGGAGGAGGTGGAGAAGAAGGTGGTGGAGGATGCGGGGAAGGTTACTTCATCTCTCAAAGTAGTAAGTAGGAGTGGGCTTCGAGAGTTCCGAGATTCTGCGGCGTTAAATTGAAGGGGAAGGAGGAGCCGGCACTGGTTCTGGAGGCAGAAAGAGAGAGAGAGGGAGAGAGAGAGAGAGAGAGAGAGAGAGAGAGAGAGAGAGAGAGAGAGAGAGAGAGAGAGAGACGAGGAGGAGGAGGAGGAGGAGGAGGAGGAGGAGGAGGAGGAGGAGGAGGAGGAGGAGGAGGAGGAGGAGGAGAGGAAGGATACGAATGGAGGTAAGATTGACTCGCTACCTCTCGAGAATGTCCGAGCTGATGAGATTTCGCGGAAAGATGCCTTGCTTTGGGAACACCTGAGCTTTCGGCGTTCTATCATGATTCATCAAACAGAACAAAACCCCTCGCAAAAGGAATGAGAGGATTTGACGGTGAGAAAGACGCTTTCACGCTCTCAAGTCATTTCCTTCACTGAATATATAGACCTCCACCTTTTACTGTACTTTTTTTTACCAAACTATAGTACAAGTATCAGCGAAAATGATTATTTCTTATTCAAATGCGTATGTTTGTTCAACTATTAATATTATATTAATAAATGCACGAACTGTGTGTTTTTCCAGCATCACTTTTAAGAATGCAATACACACTAGAAACACTTTTCATAAGTTTTTACTTGCTGACACAGTTTTAATTTTCTAAAAGAAATATATAGATCACTTAAAGCCCATTATTATATTTGTTATCAGCAACAGTTTAAATTATTTGGCGGAAATCCTTACGTCCGAAAGATTTTCATCTTGCCTTACTGCACTGTACGCTAAGATTTATCATAGCAGCATTTACCGATGCGTTATAAGGCGCGGAGCGATTGTGAGACGAAGCAGATGGCAGACTCACCTTGGGTTTCCACGAAGAGCGGCGTGATGCAGAGCGTTGAAGCCATTGTTGTTGGTGAGGGTGATGTCTGCCGCATGGTCCAACAACAGGGCCAACATGTCATCCCGCTTCTTGGAGATCGCGTCGTGCAATGGCGTGTCGCCTTCCGAGTCCTGAAAACCAGGGTAAGCAGTTCCATTCAATTTTAAATCTACAATAGAAATCTGTGTAAACAGACAGACATACGAATATCACGAAAGCAATATGTTAAACGCAAGAAATTTACCATTCAGTTTCAGTTCTCCAACTCAAAATGTAAATCCTTTCCGCGCATGATCAAAGTTAACTAACTCTACATGTTTTTAAATGAATTAGTTGTATTTCGTTCTCTATTACACCGCTGATTAATTCAGTAATAATCAACTTTCGCGGAAAATTAACTATCGGGATGAATTTTTCATTTATTTATGCGAACAACGGTGAGTAAACAGAGGAATTTGCGAGCAAACGCACCAGATTGAATAATACTGGCTGCCAAGCAACGCAAACCTAATTCTGATTTTTACGGCATACATATTGTTCATTAAAGTTGCTCGAACTTCGTCAGTTGCAATACTAATCCAGTTACCCGGCTAGCAATCAGAATGCGTAATGATCTCTGATGACACTACACTAGGCTAGTATTGCATAATGAATGAAGTAGTCTCACAGCGTTATTATAATTTGTGCCGTCCAAAGCCCACTTTCAGTCTTTGATAATGAGTGCAAATAGCAATAAAGATGTTACATTAAATACCATTATCGACCATCATTAAGTCACGAATAATCACCATCGATTATATAAAAGTTCCGCTAAAACTCAAATTTACAACGATTTCATTCGTCTGAAATAAAATCATCGTCCGAAATTAAATCAATGCCACTACACAGAAATCATTTATTAAATTCAATCTATTACAATTTATTAGGACAACGATTAAAGAAATGTGACTTTTTAATCGTAAGGGTAGATAATCATTTCTTCGAAAGCCAAGTGAACTCGATTCAATTAAGGCGTGATCGCATTTATCTGGGAAAAGAAGTGCGAGGGTGTGCCGTTACAGCAGGACCAGCGCAGCGCAGCGGCAGCGGCAGCAGGCCGAGCGGGTGTGCGACTACTTGCGTAAATAATCGGGCATCAGGCACAGATACTTTATGGGATCAGTTGGAAAAATCCTTTGTATAACTCCAATAACCGTGGAGGATAAATCTGGCGCCCCTGTCGAGAACCACCGGTGCTATCTCGCCCACTATAAATGCCGGCCATGCGTCACCCCACTCTCACCTCTCCTACTTCTACAAGCGCCAATGGGACGACGCAAGGACCACCAAATGTCCAAAAGCGAGCGAACAACTCCTCGAAAGCATCAAAGAGGTATTAGAGTAGTTAAAGGAAGATATGAAGTAAGAGTAGGCCACTAGAATCCAAATAGATTTACCTCATTCTAATTTCTCACTACCTCCTTTATAATCATCTAAATATTACATTTTATCAATTGTCTGTTAATTATAAATCATTTGAAGATGATTTTATTCATTGACAATTGAGCCAATTGCACAAAACACAAAGGATGTTATACAAGAGTGTGCATAGTTGTGAAAACATGCTAGCAGAGTCCCTGGCAACGAATCGAACAAGGCCACTGCAGCTCCAATAAATTATCAATGGACAGGAAATCCGTAGTATGCACCGAGCTTCAAAATAGAACGCATCATCCCTTGTATGCCTCTGACAAAGAGAGAAGTTCTCTCCGAACAGAGACATTAAACAACGATTTTTCAAAGCTGCTCAAAGAAGCACCAACTTCCATGCATCTTTCGGTTCTTCTTCACGAAAGGGTCTCGTTTCACCTTAATCGAGATCTTCCTTCTTTTATGCGGGGAATCCGCAATCTAGCTTACCCGGGACAAATGTTCCCCAATTTGTCAGGTGGAAGAGCTACAGAAAGTGTGGGGGAGAAAGAGATAGTCTAGGTACGAGTTTTATCGGAATCTCCTATGGGCCATTAGATCCGCGCGACACGGACATATTTGCCCAACGGGGCAAGGATTCCGAGAGGTTTGATTCCTCCCATGGGTTAGCATCCAGCTCCTTTAATCAAAGCATCCAGAGCCAATAAGAACATCCGGGCTCTGGCGAAAAGTGGAAGGAACAACACGTTCAAACGGACGGCTGATAATAGAAGGTGGATGACGGTGGAGGAAGATTCCGGAGAGAGAGGAGAGAAGGGAAGGGGGGAGGGGGGAGGGGGGGGGGGAGAGACGACAACAACAATAAGGCGGAGCCGGGTAATCTTGGCAGTGTAGATGTCAATCAGGATCAGCGTCGGGGGGCGGACTGAAGCGAAATGACAGGAACGGGGTATATTTGAAGCCAGTTGATTGCACGGCAAATATTGACGCGGCTAATTCTCCCGTAGACTGGCTTACCTATCGCAGGTGGCGAGCTACACTAATGAGAGCTTTAAGACATCACCAAGACGAAAGACAAACTCTGATCCCCCAAGAGCTGAGCTACGATGGGAATGCTCATTGAACTGGAAGCCCCTGGCTGATGGTCTACTCAGCCCACCCAGCCCCGCCGACAGCTGCTACACTAAACTTTACCATCTCAACGAATCTCACTGACATCCTTTTCTACTCTACAATAATGTCTTTATTATCTGACTTTTACCTAGGATCCGGAAAAGAAATTAAATCTTATCTAATATTAGTCATTGGAGATATTAAAACGTGCGTATGTCTGTTTGAACTCAAAGGATCATAGAATAGTATTTCCTTTGATTTCTAAGAATCGTTACACCTGAATTAGCAACTGTTATTTATCGACATAGTTGTCCCGACTGCCATTTTAACCTGGCTCGAGCATTTCCATGCATTTTTTGCCAAGGGACAAAGACAGAGCCGAACGTGGCACGTATTCTCGTCAGCAAACGCTCAATTTTCGAGACTAGTTGGCAGACATCCATCATGTCCTCCTGACGTGCAGGCGGGCGAAAAATATTTCGCCGTCAAATCTTGATAAAAGCAAATCTGCAATAGAGCGCGGTGGGCGCGGCGGGGGTTATAAAATTCCTGTAAAACTGTGCAGCAGTATCATATTTCATCAGCTCGTCCAGCCGAGCTTTGTGAAGCACCGCCGGATGATTCCCGTTCGACACGCGCCTGACAGTTACCTGTCACGAGCCACGTGCTTTACGAAGCTTTATTTCCAAATATTAATTGCGCATAATCTGCGCTCCCATTATTTCATATTCGACAAAAAAATGGCCAAACTGATTCGTCAGAGCTGTTCTGTTCGTGCATCGAGGATTTATGGGACAGGATCTTTCAGCTTTTATCCCGATTGATTATCGATAGGATCTATTGCATCGAGAGTAACTATATCCCTGGACTGCGTTGCATAAATTTCAGATATATCAGAGAAGCCTGAGAGTATCTATCGGCTATATGTACATATAGATCGAGCGATGATGTGCTTGACACGCAACCCGACCTAGGTAAGTATTGACGAGGACACGCATAATCATAGCTCGACAGCAGCTGGTTGCAGGGTCGAGCGGCCATAGCACGTGTCGTCTGGTTGTTAGTAATCACAGGTGGCAAGGGTTACCCTGATTTCACGGCAAACTTAGGCTCGGCAACATAAACTCGAGTTATAGCAGGGTAACAACGCCAGACATGTCAACGCACGTATCTCACTCTCTGGAACAGTTACCATCTAGCCGGTGCACATAGGATTACCTAAACGAGCGGCTATCCTAAGCAAGCTTTGCTCCAGCAAAAACCTTTCCACCTATTTCCTACTCTTCTTCCTAATTTACATTATTAAATCCTATCGTTAACAACAAGTTAACAATTTATCAGAATATTAAAATAATTCCAACACTGATAAATCAATTAAGATCAACTGCTCGCTCGCTAATGAATTTAACCGCTCAAGACAATTTGACCAGCTGGACACACAATTGCATGAAGAAATCGTTCCAACAGAATAGAGTGGAGAAGCGGAGTTATAACAGCAAATTAAAGAAAGTACAATACATGAGGGGGTGGCCGGGTAACAATCCCGTTGACACTCGGGCACACAATAGCGCGTGTCTAGCATAATGTTTCGGGCGTGTGCATGCACACACGGCCGACATTCATCATTAGCCCTGGTAATTTATGTTGAACACGAATGCGTCGGGCGAGTGGGCTAATTAATATAAATTGCCACCGCGAGGATTACTGGCCGGGGCTTTCGGTCCACAGTGGCGTGGCATGGCGTGGCGTGGCGTGGCGTGGCGTGGCGCGGCGGGGCAGCGTGACGCAATTCATTGTGTGCTTTGCGAATCGGCCCGAAAGCCGATTAAGCTTGCCAAGTTGTGCGCCAGGGTGGCCAACGCCGAGAGCAGAGAGAGAGAGAGAGAGAGAGAGAGAGAGAGAGAGAGAGAGAGAGAGAGAGAGAGAGAGAGAGAGAGAGAGAGAGAGAGAGGGCGTTGCGGCGCGACAGCGTCCAGAATTTCGCGCTCGATCAAGTTAACTCGACGGCCTCGTCTGCGAGTGCGGAATAAAAAGGCCGGCGTTCGTGCACGCGCGATACGCTCCGCGAATTACTTAATTTAATACTCCCGCCCTACGTGACCTGTGTCCCACGCACGATTTAATTGGCTGGGAAGCCACCCCCGAATACTCCTGCAGGGGCAGCAGCCTGTAGATGTGTGTGTGTACGTCGCTCGTGTTAACCGGTGCCCAAACTCAGGCGTAACCACGTGTTTCTCTTGTGCACATTGATTAGGGTTGGCTGCGTAGAAAAACTAGGGGAAAATTTTTAGTCATTTAACCACTGGAAAGTCAAGCCAGTGATACTAGTGAAATTTAGATTGTATTTAATTGCATTGCAGATTGGTTTTATGAATTTTGGTTGATTTTTTTGGGGAGAAAAATGTAGTTTAGACACGCATTTATTTGATGTGGTTATGTGATTATGTAGTAATCAGCTTTTGGCAGTAGCTTTTAAACTTTGGATAAAATTGAATTACATTTCACAAAACCAGTACAGCAGAATAAAAGTTTGATATTTCTCGACACGAGTGGTCAAGTTATGTTCCTTTCTGTACACTGTAAGAAGATAACTTGGACTTTGAGAGAGAAAAGAAAGACACGAAACGATTCAGTAACTAACCAAAGGCAGATGTTTCATATTAACGTAAGTACTAGTTAGAAGAGGAGTCGGTGACCCAGTTCTCGTAGATGGTCACTCAGCACGGTAAAAGCATCGTCCACTGCAATCCAACGAATCAGACTATCCTGATGGAATGATTTTTTCTAAGCACGTTGCATCGCAATAGTCTTTCCACTTCAGTCGTGCGCTGTATCACAACTGGATCCATAACCAATTGAAACCACCGAGCTGTTGCGGTTTCGTACACCGCACGACTTCGAAAACGAGTATGAACTCCCAAAAA